>JAOPTO010000943.1:0-296406 GCA_033822845.1 Tetrapedia diversipes | reverse complement strand
CTGAATAATGAACGTTTAACTCTTTGAGGCACACGATTTTAAAGAAAATAAAAACTTAAGTTGCACAGAAATTTTTTTTAATAAGAAAAGGTGAAAACAAACGTTTCAATTAATAAAATATTAAACTGTTTGACTATGAATAACTTCAATTTTTCGAGGTGGGTTGGAATATACTCCACCATACGTAAAAAGTTAAGTAAAAGGTGGGACCAATTTTAACTCACCTTACTCTAAAGAATTAAAAACAGTTGTATCGTGAGTGAAAAGGTCAATTACAGCAGTATGATAATTTGCCACAGATAGAATTCAATTAATAGGCTCCAGGTTAATAAATCTCGAGACCGGTCATTTAGGTCGAAAATTAGTGGAGATCTTATTGATGGTCTCGGAATATTATAATCAACATTTTTATTTCGCATCGGTTTCGAACGGCCGCCTCATAACGAGGAAATAATGCGGCCTGTATTTTTAGCCGTGCCACGGTGAAAGTTTTTCCATGATTGGGTGACGCGACCGCGCTCGCTTCTAATGGATACGAGTCGGTGAGATCGCCGATGCTGAAGTAAAATTCGTATTGTCCGCATGTGCTTGAGAAAAATTATACTTCTTGAAGAATATAGCAAAGATTAGATAGTTTTCTGGTCGAGTCTCGTTAGCGTCTTTGGTATTCGATAAAAGTGTCGCGCGATAATAAACTGTTTAGAAGTATTTATGGAAATATTAACGGTAGTCTTTACTGCTTACAATAATCTTTCTGATTTTGATACGCCCGTTCTTTACCAAATCGTACAATTTCTTTTATACCTGGGTATATACATATCCACCTCTTACAAAACTGCTGGGTTTCATTCAAACCTTGTTACTAATAAACAAGAAAGCTATAAATGAAGAAGCAGGGATTGTTTTTCTTCGAAACGTTTTCTTTTTTTCTCCTTTTCTGCGAGAATCCAAAGACACGCCATAGAGATCGTTCCGTTGACCTATATCTAGATATTCGATTAACATAATCTATAAAACAACTACTACATACTTCTATACTATTCATACTATACTATTCATACTAATCCTTATACATTTCTCTTCCTTTTGTATATATTTTTACTTTTCTCTGTTACCATTATTATATTTCATACCTCGCTATTTCCTTGTAATTCTCTAATGAGTTAACCCCATATAAATAAATTTTTAAATTCTGATACTATTACATTCATTTACTCTAATAATTATTCGGTATCTCGCGACGTTTTTAATCAATCTTACGCTAAATTTCATTGTCAGCTTAATAATCTTTTGTAATCTTATCTAACGCACTCGGTATTTTTACCTCTATCGAATCAATGGGTTTATACTTCGTAAATAAATAAATAAATAAATAATCGCTTTCATCTGTCGCGGAGAACCCGATCGAACGAGGAAAGTCGCGCGCACGTGAATCGAGCTTAACGTTTACCTGTTGCGCCCGCCTCGCCTGAATAGCGCGTGCAGGTGCACCTTGTCCGGCTCTCGCTGGCGGCGATACACTTGCGAAGAAAAGAGGAGAAAAATGTGGGTGAACAAAAAAAAGGAAAAAATAGAAAAGAAAACGCTGGAATTCGCCTGTGTGACGCACACTCCCACGATGCGAACTAGGTTCGAGCACCAGATACAGCGATATTTGCAAATAGAGAATGAGTCTCGAGATTCAATTATTCTTGGAAGATTCTCGCGCTTAATCAGTTAACTGTGATTGACGAGTATACTCGTCATAGAGAAGAGGCAGGATTTTTGTGTCATGACGAGTATACGCAGTATTTTTGTGAAAAATAAAACATATTCTCGATTGGAAATGAGGTATTATACCGTTTAAATAAAATACACTCTTATTTGAAATATTATAATACTTTATTATATAACACGAGAAAGGGCAACTGTGACCGAACTTTGCAAGCTTTGTCATGAGACTAGCAAAACGCAGTGGTCGAAATTCCTACAACCCCATCTGGATCCTTCAGCCCCTTTGTTCTATTTCTTAACGTTTTCGAGTTTTCTAATAAAACTTTTTAATAAAGCGCGAAATTGTGAATTGTACGAAAGTAGAGGGATGCAAACAAATATCCACCAGAAACTGTGTTTTAAAGTATTGATCGAAACAACACTGTAGTCTGATGGCTAAAGTTTGATAACCCCTGAAAGCGTGCAACCCAGTAGCTTGCTCGACTCACGATGTCCCCTCAGGCTTAAAAAGTTGAATTTTTTAAAATGTGCGAAATAGCGAATTGTGCAAAAGTCGAGGGACGCCTGTATTTGTATCTTCCTATTATTTATCTTTGTTGCCCCCCTTCCTCCCTCTACCCTCCACTCTCCCAGCCCCTGTCTCATCGACTGTGTAGGTATACGCCATCTCTTTCTGAACGAAATTACTATTTAGCATAACGAACACTTTTTCTACGTTTTCCACCACCACCACCTCCTCCTCGTCCTCTTTTTTACCTCGTTTTTTCTTTCTCCGTTCTCTTGGCGGACGTAACGAATCGCGGCGAAGTCGTGTTCTCATCGTCCCTGAAAGGTTGGCATTCGGTCGTGCACAGCCTTCCACGACCGGACGCCCTTCAATTACTCGAAAATAAGCTGATTGGTGAAACCCTGCCGGTGGCAACGCGGCGCAAACGGCCGGCTGTGAGAGAACATTGTTTCACGCTCGGACACACGGCTCCCCGGAGAAATCAGCCAGCGTTTACGGGCCTAGCCCTGCATTTTTCAACGGAATCGACATAGAGGACGACCCGCCAATTTACGTGTTTCATTAACACCAGGGGCAGCCGAACGATCCCGGGTCCGGAAGCGTAACATCGATCTCATTTGCATATTACGATGTTGTTGTTGGCGCTGGGAGGTGGCAAGAAACGCGTGTGTTTTATGATAATTGCATGATTGCGAGTAATTACGAGGCAGTCGGGAAAATGACGAGGCACGTCGCACCCCGTTGGGACAAAAAATTTGTCTGTTTGTTTACCTGTTTATTGCTCGTTTACCTGGATTTTATGTCCAGTTCATGTTGCGTGTATCAGTGCTCACGAAGCATGATCTAATCATTAGCATGAGACACGGAACCGATATTACCGTCAATATTTTAACCCTTTACACTGGAAAAGTGACTCTATTGAATATCTGAAATTACTAATTTCCAAAATTTTCAAATGCACAATATTTATAAAAGTTTGCTCATATTAACCCTTTGATTGCTATGGGCGCATATATACGTCTGACGAAAGCTACTCGAGTGAATTATGGACGCATATATGCGTTTGTCAATTCTTCCTCGCTCCCATTTAAAGCAACACAACTGCTAATATAGCACCGTTCACACGAAACACTTTGACCAAGAGTATTTAACAGTCAAAGGGTTGAGCTTCGTCTAGCTCAGCCAATTAATATGCCAAAATTCACACGTACATCGCTGTTTAACCCTTTGCGGGTGAAAATTCGCGAAGCTAACCAACGGTCACCATTCGTGTGCAAATGGTTGAAACGCGATTCGATCGCGAGGACGGTCTCCACTTTCACTGGCAGCTGTTGAAAGCAAGAAAATTTGATTAAAAAAAAAAAGAAGAAAGGACAAGGAAAAAGTGGTAAGAGAAACGAACGAGACGTATTACTGTTCGTGTTTCGGCGAAGGCGTTCGGCGGTGACCGTTCGACAGGTGCAAAATCAAGAATGCGAGCCATCCAACGGGAAGAGCAATGATTTTTTATAGCGCCGGCTCGAGACCGCTGTAACGGTTCCTCCGGTCGAAGCTACGCGAAAATTCGCCAGTCTCGCCGCCTCCGGACGGTTTTCTGGCCCTTGTAGAATGTAACGATGATTGTTAAATTTAAATAGAAATCGCGGAATGCAATAATGCCCTCGCGAGAGTTAAACATGGGCAGGAGAAAATAAACAAATGTGACCCGCAAACAGGTATGAATTCCTCTGAGTGACTGGCTTTATTATAGCTTTGTCGTCACGCTCACCACCATTTGGGGAGTGTTAGTTCGAAAATTCACCTGCCCCGACCATCATATCAAAGCCGAGGAGCCACAAACCATGTTTATATGTGTAGGAATTATTTATTGGCCGATTGAGTTTTACATAAACTACAAGCTAATACAACGACTTCTAATAACGCACTGTGAACTATATCTCATAACGAACTCTGAACTAACTCTAATTATCGCGAGGCTCCCTATTTATTTGCCTCGAGCCTGATAGGCGGTTCCTGTCCTTACCAATCAGGACCTTCGGAAAAAAATGCCCGCCTTCGATATCCCCACGCGTTTGCATCTAGGATATCAGCCGTCCACATTTTCTTCGGGGATCAGGTTTACGGCCGCGACCGTTTATCCATACAACGCAGGCGTTGTTTAAAGCGGCCCCGAAAAAAATAACACGGTGACACCTCGAAGTTTGATCCGCGGTCGCCTAAAGAAAGCAATGGCAATCGGCATTTGTTATTCTCTGCCGCTCTGCCCTATACAAAGGCCCTATTGATCTGTAAATTGCCTACATATGCTTACTTCAAATGCAACAATGATGTTAGGCGAGCACAGCATCAAGGGCTGTTGTCTCTTAGACAGATATTTCTATCTAAGGGATGCCCGTTTTCAGTCTTCGTTGCATCGTTATCGTAGGTGGAGTGGAGCAGAGAGTGTTTTTTGTTGAGGAAAACGATAATATTAAAAATATATATAAACTTATTTATTTCATGTAACAATTTTCTTATCCCATTCACACGTCCTATTCTCAATCAATCTCTAAACAAAAGGCGCACACTCACGATCCTCATTCCATTTTTTCACTCTCAACTCCATTCACTCATATTTTCATCCTTCTTGTTTTTCATACATTTCTTCTCATTCTAATTTCTTGAC
Organism: Tetrapedia diversipes; assembly: GCA_033822845.1. Taxonomy (NCBI): domain Eukaryota; kingdom Metazoa; phylum Arthropoda; class Insecta; order Hymenoptera; family Apidae; genus Tetrapedia; species Tetrapedia diversipes. The sequence continues at coordinate 291,520 of JAOPTO010000943.1, read as the reverse complement.
CGTTCATTCTAGAATCTCTTTCACACAAACAAACATACACACGTCAATAAATTAGCAATCACCCTCACATTTTTGACATTATCGTTACATTTATTCTTTTTTTTATCATTTAATGTTTTCTGCGTACACCCCCCACGTGGCACGGAACGTGTTAATTTTTGACGTTGAGAGAACGAGTATCAGTGTCTCCCGCCGCGCATAAAAGCTTTGGAGGGCCCCCAGGTTGAATATGGCTGACTGCCACAGTCATACGCTCGTACATAATTCTTATTCGCCGTTCCAATCGACCTTTCCGTAAAAACAGCCGCACGGTCTCTTGTCCACGTATCCTGGTATCGATAGATCAGCCCGCGAAAGGATTTATCGATCTCGCGAGGCGGGGGTTGGCCGCCCGCGGCTCGTAATTTCAGCTCGCAATCGGCAAACATGTAAATCGACGCGCGACGCGCCCGGGCCCCGGCTACTTGGAAAAGTATTGTTTGTTGGAATTCAGATTTGCATAATAACCGAGCGCGCGCGCCGCGCTCCGTATGATGTGTGTAAAACGCGAGCCGGATACGCTCGGCGAGTTGTTGCGGTCGCGGAGGTACGCTCGCGAAGAATCAGGACACGTCGCGCGGGTAACATTACGAATTGAACTTTAATCGACGTCCCTGCCGGGCAGAGACTTGCTCCCGCGCGAAGGAAATGCCATTCGAAGTCGGTCGAACACGGGCAAAAGTGATTTCTGCAAAGAAAATTTGCAAGCGAACTAAAATAGATATTGACTGGGTTTGCGAAACTTTTGCGCTGTCGAAAATACGCTGAACACGAAAAATGTGACTCTAATTAAGTAATAACTAATTAAAGAAGGAAATGCCATTCAAAGTTTGGTCGAACACGGGCAAAAGTGATTTCTGCAAAGAAAATTTGCAAGCGAACTGAAATAGATATTGACAACGCTCGCGAAACTTTTTCGCTGTCGAAAATGCGCTGAACACGAAGAATATGACTATAATTAAGTAATAACTAATTAAAGAAGGAAATGCCATTCAAAGTTTGGTCGAACACGGGCAAAAGTGATTTCTGCAAAGAAAATTTGCAAGCGAACTGAAATAGATATTGACAACGCTCGCGAAACTTTTTCGCTGTCGAAAATGCGCTGAACACGAAGAATATGACTATAATTAAGTAATAACTAATTAAAGAAGGAAATGCCATTCAAAGTTTGGTCGAACACGGGCAAAAGTGATTTCTGCAAAGAAAATTTGTAAACGAACTAAAATAGATATTGACAACGCTCGCGAAACTTTTGCGCTGTCGAAAATGCGCTGAACACGAGGAATGTGACTCTAATTAAGTAATAACTAATTAAAGAAGGAAATTCCATTCGAAGTTTTGTCGAACACGAGTGGAACTGATTTCTGCAGGCGTCGCAAAGATTTACAAGTGAACTTAAGTATACGTATTGATAACGCTCGCGAAGCATTTTCGCTGTTGAAGATGTCCTGAACACGAGTAATTTAAGTAACTCTTATTAAATAATCTAACTCTACTTAAGTAACTAATAACGGTGAATTGTCTATTAGTATCGCACCAATATGGAACTTTCTTTGACTTTAAATAGAATTGCATATTTGTTCGATACTTATGTGGTACAAGAAGTCCTTTTATTTTTGATCCAAGTTACAAATAAATGGCATTCGACGTGTTTCTTCGATTTCAATTTTTCCGACTTTTTTCATTAAATTTTCATGAAATTTGATTTCTTCGACATTCGATAAATGCAAAATCGATGAAACGAATAAGTAAATCGAATCGCTCGAAAGAATTTTTATCGGATGACCGAATCTCCTAGCCCTCACGTCGTCGGTGCACGCAAATTTATCATCGTTCCGCGTAATCGCGTCTAACTTCGTTGCGCAACCTATAAAGAGGCCTCCCATCATCTTTCGTCGTACGATATTGAATTACAATAATTGAACGATGTCACGGGATATCGGCCGGCGCGATCGCGAATAACGGGTTAGCATGCTTAACCGATTTAATTGTTTCCAGCAATGCCATCGGTCAAGCCGGGTTTAATGGAGGTAATTGCGTTACCATAACTTGTGCCATGAATATTATTCGCTGCAGTCGTAACGATGATGGACACTGTGACCGCGACGTATAAATCACTGGATCGGAATCGAATGACGTGGGATTGTGGCCCGATGGAATAACAATTGCCGACAATTAGAGTGCCATTTTAGAGTATCACTATTAACCCTCCTGGACCGTTTGGATCAATTTGCGCGGTGATTGAAGTTTGAAATTTAATTTGGCAATCATCGAACGTTAAACGCGTATCAAACATATTCTACATCATTCGTGATCAAAATCAGCATAATAATTCTGAGAGTTAATTAATTCTAGAATTACGGACACTTCTTGTGTATCTATTTCCGTAGAATTTGAAATTGCAAAATTTAGAAATGTTATAAATTAAAGTTTAAATTTCGTACCGCTCCATAGATAAAAGTTAACAAAAATTCCTAGGAATAATAGTAATTGTTTTTGCAAATTTTTCTCATGAAATCCAAAACCCGTCAAATTGACAGATTCTGTGAATCTAGTGTTAAGCCAAGGCATAGCTATAGAGAGAATGTCACAATTAGAAGTGTGCAGGTATCCGAAATTATATAGGATTATTTTTAGAAACAGTGGATGTGACAAAGTAAAGTTTTTTGATATATTTAATATAGTTTAATAGCAACGATGGTTTAACAATTTTTCAATTTAATACTTCCAACGTTCTTGCTCCTCTTACAATCATACTCTTTCTACCCCTCACTCGCATTCTGCTTGTAAAATATTTTTCCAAACACTCATTTCCTTTCTTTCTAATTACAAACCTTTTTCACTCAATGCATTCGGTCATGTTTCCTCAACAAATTCCTTGGTCTCAACAAACCAAGTACTCCTCCGAACCCTAAGCACACCCCTGGTTACAGTATAACTTTAAATTCTTGGCTAACGTAACTCTTGGCACGTTCTTTCTTTCAGATCAACAACGATCCGAACATATTACCGAACGTGAAGCTGGTAATGCGATGGAGCGACACGAGGGGAGAGACCGTGGAAGCCACCAAGGCGATGATCGATATGATCTGCGACGGGGTTACAGCCTTCTTTGGACCAGAAGGCTCGTGCTACGTCGAAGCCATAGTCGCTCAGTCCCGCAACATACCCATGATTAGTTATGTAAGTAACTGTCAACGCTTACTCTGCGAACTGTCCGCGAGTTCAAACTGGATTATCTTCTTGGACTATCCGGTTGTTACTTACGCTTGGTCTAGATCTTAAGCGATTCTTTCCCTTTATGCCATTTAACAGTCGATCGATAGTATTCTTAATACGTGGATAATTTTAACCTGTGTCGACGATCAATGGTAGTACAATCCAGGTAGACTCTTATCAGGTGTACCTACGAAAATATTCTCTTACTGCATCCTCGAAGACGGCTTCTTGCAGAAAAAGTTCCAAACACATCCATCGCGATCGGTCGATTTAAAAATTTCGCAACTCTTAACCCTTTCTCGAATTCCCAGACTTTAGTTAATTTATTTATTAGTCAGGTTTTTCAACGTGATTTTTAATCTCGTTGAACGAGTTAAAGTTTTTTCCATTAAGGGATCTTTATAGTGATCGAAAAAGGTACTATAAACAACGCGTATCTTTTTTGTCACTTTTGTGGGATTTTTGCCTTTCCGGAGAATGAAAAGTATTAAATGCCTAAAATGCACTTTGTTTTCTTCCATATTCAAAGGCGTATAAAACAGACAAAAATTAACCTATCGTACCCAAATTTTGTTTCTAATATGCCTGAAGTATTGTCTTTTACGATAAGTACACATATTATTTGTTCTCAATCATTCTAATATATTTAGATCTATGCTTATGTCACTTATCAAAAATCGGCACGAACTTTCCGGACAGCACAGTACCACAAAATTCCTCCGATGTCATGGTTTCGGCTCGACTTTTTTCCCGCTGCTCCCGATGAAGCCCTCGGGGCCCTCGCTCGGTTCAGCGTGAGAACAGAGAGCGAGGCTTCGCGGGGCAGACGAGGAAGCTGGCGGTCGAAGTTGTCGAAGAGAGGCGGAGGCGGGCACAGAGGTGGTTAACGAACACGCGGGGGAGGCGGATGTGTGCCGACAAATTGAACACCCGCGGCGTGACAATATAATTACGGGCTGCTCCCGCGCGCGGCTGTGTGCGTTTCGGGGCTCGCGTCCGTGCGAGGACGTCGGGGAACACGCGATCCCTGCACCCTTCGGGGCTTCGACCCATCCAGGAATTAGCATCCTGCCTTCTCTCCTCGGACCCTCCGCCTCGTCCGTTCGCTACGTTTCGCTGGGCCATCGTGTGGAAGTCCACGATGCGCCATGTGGATCTCATCGGTTTCGATTCGACGCCGATTAACTTATACAGGCGCCCCCTCGACTTTCACACATTTTTAAAAATTCAACTTTTTAACACTAGAACTACCAGAGCAGTCAAAATGACCAATTGGTGATTATTCATAGCAGCCTTATAAATTCACTGTGGTAAAGCTTCCAAAATTTACTATGATTTTCTGCAGAAAGTATAAATAAAAATTTGTTTTCTGTGTATTCGATATTTTTCTCTTGAAGTACACTATCGTCGCTAGTTCTAGGGTTAAGACTTTGCGGTCAAATGTCCCCTCTGAGGGGACATCGTCAGTCCAACTGGGCTGTCACCTCTCAGGGCACATCAGACTTTAGCCATTAGATTACAATGGCGTTCCGATCAATACTTTAAAACACAGTTTTTGCTGCATATTTTTTTACACCCCTCTATTGTCGAACATTCAACATTCGCATACACTTTCCGGGACCAATTGTGTGCGAAAGTCGAGGGGCGCTCCCATTTAGAGCAACACAATTGCTAATAGAGCGCCGTCCACGCGGAACACTTCGACCAGGAGTATTTAGCACTCAAAGGGTTAACCTAGGACCGAGGCTCGTAACGCGATCGTCCAAGCGGAGCGAGATCTATATGGAAACGCATCGATCACGAGGCGCACCGAATCGAACCGGTTATACCCGATCGAGGTGGACAGAAAGCGCGCGCATTCGATCGTTTGCTCCTCGGGTCTTCCTACTCTTCAGATCGCCCTCCATCGTGGCCTCGTTCGTCGCTCTTCGATCGGTTGTTTAAATCGCCTTGACCCTCGGACAGTCGTAGGATTAGACCTTCGATCCCAATTAGAATACCTGTGCAGAGGATGATGGATCGCAGGATGGTGTTTCCGCGTCGTAAAATTGTACACCATGAACCTTCTGTGGAACTTGATGGTTCTTCTTCTGTTTCGTTGTATTGTCTCGGCTGTGTATATTGAAGATCGGTACGTGTATCTTAGGAAACTGTCGTGTCACGAGTGTCTCGTGTAACCTAACCACGTTAAAATTTTAAAAAATTACTTCGGTCGTGTAACAATTTATTATAGTACTTTAACCCTTTCGCTACGGCAGCGCGCTCCGTCCGAGTGACTCCGCTGTACGGAGCACTGCGCCGAAAAGTGTACACGTTGCGCTTCGGTAAACTGATGTTCGGACTTACATCTTTCGGTGCAACCTTGTCATTCTCCGGATCGTCTTTTTCTATAAGTGTTACACAACGACATTTTTAGATGACCAGTAGTGACATATTTGGAGATTTTGCAATTATTATAAATAAAAAATATAATTTAGGATAATTGATATGTCAAATTAAAATTCTAAATTTTGCTATTATTATAAATAAAAATACAATTTTGGATAGTTAGACATCGAATTATAATTCCTAGTAATTTAATTCAAAACGGTAAATTCTAAAAGTCGGTACTCGAACACAGGTCGTCGCGTGGATGTCGCCTATAGACGACGCTCGTACACACAGGTCGTCGTGCGGATGTCGCCTATAGGCGACGCTCGTGGCGAAAGGGTTAATTCCACAATCCACAACCCATCTAAATCCTAAACTCTTTTTGTTATAATTATTACCAGACTCTAGTAATATGCCACAGCAGAATACCAAGGTTGTTGGATAGACAAACGTAAGTTTATTGAAATGCACAAAACAAAATATACATGTAAAAAGAAGATGTACGAAGCTATCTTGAGAAGCCAGAGCACACGCAGTTGCTCTTATAAAGGGCTCTCTATCGACTGACTGACATACAGCTGACAAAAAAAAAAACAGTTGCTCTTCCGCACTCAGGTAGCATCATAAAATGAGTTATGCTAGAGATACAGCATGTGATAGTTGCATTCAACACAATTCCAAAAAATAGAACAATTAAGACGCTCTTTATTTCACACTTTCTCATAACCGCGAAATATTCGTTTCGCTACGCAAACGGCATGGATCGTGGCTTCGATCAAAGGTTTAGAAAGTAAGAAACAGAAAAAGAAAAAAGGGAAATCGGAAACATAGTGATGTCACGGTGGCGCTATGGCGTCACCGGGCCCACATTTAGCTTCGGAAATTTCGGGATCGAAGGTTATTTATGGAAGAAACGACGAGGAAGTGGGCCGTCTGAGACGAACGGCGGCGGCGTCCGCCTGCAGCAATTTATAAAAACACATGTCACGGATCCGCGCCTATTTTTAACCGGTTGATCGGACTACACATCCGTTTCTGTGCCTGTGCACGCCTTGCTAATCGTCTGGAATCGTTCTCGAGTCGATCGTTTCCATGGAATTCACCGTTCGAAAGGAGCCAGCCTGAATCGAATCGGTGGGACCTGGAGGATTCTCGGGTAATATTCCGATTCCCTTCTGGTCGCTGCAACGCATTCGTCATCTCGTGGGCAAAAAAGAAGCCTCTGTTTCGTTTCGCCTCGACTGAAAAGAGCTTCCGCAACTGCGAAACGTTTACACGGTGGTGGGCCTTATATTCGAAGTCGTTTTTATGGGGTATAAACGAAGTCGCTGAGGATTTTAAGGATTTTGAGGAGCTTGCGAATTTCCGCAAAATTGGTCTCGATGCTTGTTTTTTTTTTTTTTTTGTTTTTGATGGATCCCAATTGTGACGATCTTCCTATTCTCGTCAGCCGAGGGACAATTAATCGTTTGAGCCCTACGCGTCGCTTTCGCACTTTTCAGATTTCATGTCCAGAAAACCCAACGCATTTGAACGATATGGTACATTTTGAACATTACCGCTAATTAGAGGATACTTTCAAGTAAAAGGTGGCTTTTATTGAACGATTACAAATTTTTTATTAGAACATCGAACATAGAAGATTAACCCGTAATATTTCTACTTTTAAGTGTGAATGTTGACCAACAACTCCAACTTATTCTCGTCATATTTTGACTTACAAAAGTAATATAATTTTCATTACAATATTTGCATTGTTAATTATATTGCTTACACACTTGGAGCCATAAGGGTTAATTTCTACGAAATATTGCGTCTGGCGGTGTACTCGTGTGGCGTTCTCAGCGAAACATGTGATTTCAGCGTGGTGTTAAACTTAGTTTTCGGGAGAAATTAACTCGGGCGGGAAGACGGCAATGAATACGGCGGAAAATAAGTGGAGAAGCGAAAGAAAAAAAAACGGGAGAAGCAAAGGAGAACGATGTTTCCTCGACGGGGGCGGAGGGAGGAGGGTGGGAAGCCGTAAGGACGCGGTCGCTCGAGGACTCTCTCGCTCGATTCCGGCGACTCGAACGCGAGAAAGTGGTACGCGGACGTAAAAAGGCCTCCAGACTAATTTATGTTAATTGGAGGTCGTAAGAAAATGAAACGACCGGCGCGAGAACGTCGCTCGTTCTGCCTTGCGGAGAGCGAAGAAACGGATTAAAGCGGCGAGATGAGCGAGACCCGCCAATTATTTCGCTCGCAGACCGCCGAGGTTGTTTGCGCGACCCACTTCGATCGGGTGTACCGAGCCATTTTTTTACGCTCGCAACAATGCGCGAGATTCGAGGTTGTGCAAGAGATTGCGTTGAGAGTTCCCATTTGTTAGCAGCCCCTTTTTCACTTTCCCTACCGATCGACGAGAACAGTGTAAAACGCACTGTTGGTTTCCGCGTTACGCGCGCGGACGGGGGTAATATACTGTGCTTAATCTGCATAAGTGAACAGAAAAAATTTAAAGATTGGAAAAATCGATTAACATTAACACTAGATTTACGGACACTTTTTGTGCATATATTTCTAATAGAAATATACTAAGAAATAGGTATACATCATACAGAATTTGAAACTCCAGAGTTGAAAGGGAAATAGATTAGGGTATGTTCGTATCAATTCATCAATCACTGTCAGCAAAAATTATTAGGAATAATAGTAATTGTTTTTGCAAATTTTGCTCATAAAATCCAAAACCCGTCAAATTGACGGGTCCCGTAAACCTAGTGTTAATAAAGATTCTGTTGAAACAGTTGAAGTGACCATAAAGGTATATATGCTATTCTTATATGTTGTTAAGCTCTGATCTAGGGGATTTGCGATGGTCAAACCCAAATTCGGTGGTTATAAACCAAATTTATTTAGGTTTCTATAATAAATATAAATGATTATCAATCCTTAACACTTCGTCTACTTATTAGCATGCCGATCACCGAACGCCGATTCTACATTACTACCGCAGTATCTCACGAGTACTCCTCCCCATCGTACGACGCGAATCGAGGGTAAACGGGCCCTTTTTCAGACGCGAGGGCCCAAGCCACGCAAGAAGAAGAACGCCTTCTCCTCGCTTTCACCTAGTTTCACTCGTTAACGCGGCGGCGGAAGTGCTGGGCGAGCCTCTTCCTCTCTCTCGTGATTTTCGTGAAGGCTCGCGCGCGGTTTCCCTTCCGCCGGATGTTTGCCGTTGCCGTTTCGCGCCTCCGTCGCTTATTTTCAGCTGTCGGCCGCCGTCCCAGGCTATTTCTGGGCCCGATCCGCGCGAAAAAGGCGCCGCTCCCACACGCGTCGCTCTCAGAACCCTGTCGTCGGTCTCGCGAACATGTGCGACGCGCCAGATCTCTCACCTACATGCTTTTTCCTCGCGGCTTTTTGCGAGCTCTCCGCCTCCCGCAGATGGGGCGCGATATGTTGCGTGCGCCGCGGGGAAAATGGAAGATGGTCGATGGCGGTGTCGTGATAAATGGGCGAATTCTTGACCTGCTGGCTGAGAAAAACAGATCGCGGGGAAAATGTTTTATTATTTTCTTGGGTTACATTGCGTGTCGTTTTTGCTCGTTATACCGCGTTCGCGAGGACATTTCTGCGAGTTTAAACCCTCGCGTTTCGGTGACGGAGTCTCTAAATCATCTGGGACAATTTATTGTTCGTTTGAAATTAATATCGTTAACTTTAACAATGGTTTCGTTTGTCGTGGTAGACTCTTCATGGAAACCATTCTAAACTCCTTTTCATTTAAATTCAAACGCTTCTTAAAATTTGTGGGTGAGAAAAATCAGAAAAAAACCGACAGGCCGATTAAAAATCATTAAAGAAACGATTATTCTATACCTCCCTTTCTAAACAGCTTGTTAACTTGTTAATTGGTGAATCGATTCGTTGTCTACAATGCTATCGGTATACATGCAGGAGAGCATGCCTTGTTACAATTTATTATTCAACGAATAGGTGAAATTAGCGGACGCGTTGATTCGAAGTTTGCCTTGGTTAACTGGTTAAGCGAACGCGTCTTCGTTATACAAGATCGGGGTGAAGCTATGCCTGCGCGCAGTAATTAATAGAAAGTCTCGTATTAATGGCCACGTGTAGAGACAGTGTGTTCTCAGCATAATTAGAAACTGGCGTTCTCCTCGCTCGGCTTGTTAGTTGCAAGAAGAATCGTTCGGTCAAAGATACACGGTAAATCCGATCGATTCGTTAACTTTTCTCTCTCTCTCTCTCTCAGCCTTTCTTCCTATGTCTATCTCTCTATTTCACTCTCTCCACCTTCCCCGCTCTGTCTCTCTCTCTTAGTCCCTCTTTCTATATATCTGTCTATTTATCTCTATCGTTCTCTCACTCTCTTTCTCTCTCTCTCTCTTTCCCCGCGTATCACGCATCCGCGAAGCGAAAGTCACGCGTTCGTATCAAAGCCAGCCGACTTATCAACGCTCCATCGCCTATCGATCCCCGCATTCCTGCAGCAGGAATCTTAAAGATCATACTCCACATAGTTGCGTTTCTCGTTGTACAGAGAGCGGGTATAATAACCATTCCGCGGGAGTAGCTCAAGAATTTCAGTCCTGAACTCTCCACGGATGCATTCCTGCGTGCAAAGTAGCCTGCGCGTATACTCTACCGAGAAAAATGTAATATACCGCGAGAATATACTGAAAATCTCGTGTAATACCAGGCGCGATGTAGCAAGGTCGTAAAATAGACCCTCGAGCTGCGGCAGCGATTCATGTCACGGCGATTAGAGCTGTACTCTGCGAAAAAAAAAGGATGGACCGTTCGTAACCAACAGTATTTCATGCACAAGTGGAGAAATCTGTAGATACTGATTGGTTGATACTGGATTTTCATGCGAGTTCATTCTTTTGTAAAGGAAACTTAAGTAAAAATTTGTTTCATTCGCTAAAATATTGTTGCGTGTATTTTTACTGAAAATCACGTATTTGGATTCTTTCGCATAAGAAACCGCAGTCTGCTAATTACTATGTGAAATATTCAGGGTTTCTTCTTGAGTCTGAATAGCTTTTAATATATTATAAAATTCCTGTGAAGCAACGAAGCAACATTTTTAAAGTTCTGCCAGTGTCGTTCCTACAACCGCACATGCGTAATTTGACTACGGGAAATTTGTATCGGGTACTATACGTCGATTCGACGAAAGAAAAGCTTCGGGAAAACCCGGTCGCATGGACCCTATTCGTCTGGTCACCAAACGGTTGCTCGTTTAGGTGGATATAACCGTAGGTGGTCACAGAGGCTGGACAGCCGCCTATGCGGAGGCTGTGACCAGCGAGTGTGTACACATACGGGTATCTCGAGCCAGTGGGAACTTTCGATAAGCACGGCTCGCTCTACTCGCTTCGAGCCTCACGGTTACGCTACGCACACGTACACGCACACACGCAGGTCACTGCATCGCGGTTGGTGCAACCACCTGTTGATTGCACCGGCCGCCGAGGCGATGACGTCTCCGTAGATCGGAAAACTGCCGGGTGCAAGGAAAATTGCTTGAACGCGTATCGCGCGATTAAACGAATGTTTCGAGAATTATTTTTGAAAAGGGAAAACGTGTGAAAAATTGGAAGCTGTTGACGAAAATCTGTTGACGAATGTAATTCTTGAAGAAATATTTATAATTAATACGATCTTTTTATAGATTCGATGGTATGATCTCGATAAGAAGTAAAAGAAAAATCTTAAAATAGAGATTTTTATTCCGGTACGAAATTATCGTAGGTCCTTTATCAGCAGTCAATTGCTATTTCATGTTCAGCATCGACCCTTTAGGGTTCAAATTAAGATGGGTGACCACACGAATTATATATTAATTTCTTCGTTTCTCTCCTTGGTTATCTGCTTGTTGTGGGTCAAGTTTGTTATCTCTCCTCTCTGTTGTCATTTGTGGTATCACTTTCTTCAAAGTTGTTCCTCCTAGCTATTACTACTAATCTTATCAATAATAGGCACTGCTGGTGTTTTTAGAAAAAATTTCCCTCATGTATTCTACGATAATGAAAATTTGAGATTTCAGAAAAATTTCTAAAGCAATAAAAAAAATGAATACCACACATAAAATAGCAAAAAAAATACAGTGAAAGAAAAGTGAAAACCCGGAAACAATCAAAATCGCAAAACTCAAATCGTTCCAAGCATTTCCCAGCAAGACGCGCGCGAGTTACCATCGTCGCTACACTGACTCGGAAAAGAGAATCTCTGTGGCCAAGATTGCTCGCAATTTCGCGTGTGCAATATTCCGCGACAGTCCGCGTAAGCGGGGGACTACTCCACGTCGAATTACCCTTTGAGACCTTGCGTAACTCGATTTGAAGCGTTCACTCGGCATGCAAGAAACCCGTTGCCGCTGAAACCCGAGAGGCTCTCGTCGTTGGTGACAATGTTTTCCTCTCAGGGGCCGAGAAACCGCCGTAAAGTCCATTACCACGCGTGTATGTTATAAACTCGTGGCGAGAAATCGTGTTCGAAACGACGAAGAACGACGACGATCTCGTGGAACCGTTCAACGCGTGTCGTCCGCATTCTCTCTCTTACACACACACACAAATATCTCTCTCCCTCTCTTTCTCCCCGATCTTTCACTCCATCTCTATCTTGCTTTCTGTTCTTCACCTCTGCGCGAAATCTCCAATTCAAATCGCGCGTTCGCCGCGATGATAAAGTGTCGAGCGAAGCCACGAAGTAAACAACATGAATTACGGATATAAATTCCACGTTTCTCGTTCTGTCGACGTGCTTAGAAGATCGGTGTTCGCGCGAGGAAAGCATCGCGTGGCTCGGGAACGATCGACTTCAAGAAAAAAAAACCCACCATCGCAGCCACGTTAATCCGTAAGATCCCAAAGGCTACGCGGAGCGCGCGGCGCGTGTAACCAAACGAAAACGGATTAAATCGTAACGATTTTGCCACGGGTAACCGGAGCTGTGGCCGCGCGCGATCGGACCCCGCCGCGAAAGGAGCATTATTATTCCATCGATGCCGCATTTGCATGAAAACTGCTGATTCCCCTGACCTTCGCGGTCTATTTATAGCCGAGCCTGTTGATGCCCCACGCACTCGAACGGACGCTTACCTGGTCCGGCTCTCTCGGTGTCAGTTCCACCTTGTCTCGAGGCCTGACACGCGTCCCCTTTTGCTCCGCGTGCCTCCTCCAGAGATTGAAATAACACGCTTCGCCCCTCGGGAACGTATGAGTAACAATTGATACATGGACGACTTTTCCACATTTTCTTTTTTTTTTGACCAACTATTTAGGTTAGATCGATTGAGTATACCAACACATTGTAAAATAAAGGTTCTTAAGATTATTTATCATCATTATTATGGTTGATAGCAAAATTTACAGTACACAGTGAATTCTAATCCAACTCTGCTACGCAACTCTATATTTAATTCTCAACTCTTTTTACGACTCCACAACTCGGTTTTCTATTCAACCTCTTTCTTTCTCGAGGAAACCCCTATAGGCATTTTCTTCTTCTCATCACACTGAGAGGGATATCTCCGCAGGTAGAGAAGTCGAGGAACGGTAAAATTTTGGCAGAATTTCAACCGTAGATCAGCATCGTGCACGCAAATATATGCGGCTTCGTCGAATGGTGTCCCGGGCTCCTTAAGAAATTAATCGATCGAACGGTTCAGGAAACCGTCAACACGTGAACGAGTAGGAGGTGTTTCTAACAGATATTTCGTTTTTAACGGCCCCGAGAATTCGCCGTTCAAGCAACTTGCAAGATATCCCATTTCAACTTTCAGAGACCGATTATCTATTCGGTTGCTTCCTGTACGTGTCCATTTATTGCGTGCAGCTCGAGTCGAAGCATCGATTTGCACGCTTTGTCTGTTAAAAACATTCGCAAATTTTATCAAATACGGTAGCATTCGTTTTTCCTTCGGTAACTTAGTATTTTTATTCAACGCGTTGTGTCGCGCGCAGCGTAACGATGTGTTGTTTACAAAATTTTTGCGAAACTATTCCCCGGCGCCAGAGCAAAACTTTAACACATTGACAGCTGGCGACCTGAGACATTTAAAGCCTGAGCGCCAGCCTTATTCGTTTGTTTCTGATCACTGAATAGCCAAAAAAAAAAATATTTAAAACATTATACATTTTCGTGAAATAGTACATTTTATTTGCATATTCGTCATATACAATTTAACGTTAAAAAAAATCCACATCATCGTGGAGCAGTTACTCAAACGACAGACTCAGAAACTCGCGTTTTCGCGGGGCCGGTTGTCAATGTATTAAAAAGGGTAGAAAAGAAATAGGATAGGGATCGATAAGCAGGCTTGTTTGAGTAGATGCGAGTATGATAGCCAGGCGTACAACACTTATTCAAAAAGACAATAAATCACTCGTAGAAAAACGTACAGAAAAAAGAGAAGGAAAATAAGAAAAGAATTCCCGAGAACAGTATTTTGTTACAACGTATCTAAGGTTCACCCAAGTCTGATTGTCACGTGTGAACGGACATTATCCAGGCCTGGGTGAAACATTCGCGAAATTGAAGACACAATTGTGCCTAATTTATGATGCCAAACAAAACTGTCGCAAACGCATGAAATACCTCGACACGTGAAAGACGATTTCGGGCCACGCGGTCTCGCGATCGCCGGCAGAACAGCGAGATCGCGTCACGATCGCGCCTTTCAGAGATTTCCCCGCGCGTGGGCGTGGAAACAGCGTTGCGATACTTTCATGTTGCGCAATAACGGCGTAATAATAGCGCTTCTGCGGTAGCCATTGGGCCGGTAATAGCGGCCTGGGTACGTTTCTTTGGCGTCCCGCGTATGCATTATTTATACAGCGGCCGAGTCGCGTACACACGCGGTCACCAAGTAAAAACTCGATCGTGACGATTCACTTCTAAGAAGTGGAAGTGTGGAAGCAGCCGCGAGAGGAAGCGGAGGAGCGTGCAGAAGCATCGGTAATCGCGCGAGAGTAAAAGCTGTAAAACGTTACTTGTGTTTACCAGCGAACCAAAGCGTGGCTACGAAGAAACAGCTTTATCGTTTGTTGTTTCACGAAACAGGAACGAATCTGTTGTCAAATTCTGTCACGTTCGTTCGAAGAAAGAGAAGAAACTGTCTCACCGGTTGTGCAAGATCTGTGGTCGCACGAGAAATTTGGTGAAACACCGGTTTTCTCGTGTTTTAACACTTTGGCGGTCTCACGTGTTTCACTGGTTGTCGTTGTGTTGCATGTCACGCATGAGTCCACGCGAGAGTAAAAGCTGTAAAACGTTACTTGTGTTTACCGGCAAATCGATGCGTGGCAACGGAGAAGCAACTTTATCGTTTGTTGTTTCACGAAACAGGAACGAATCTGTTGTCAAATTCTGTCACGTTCGTTCGAAGAAAGAGAAGAAACTGTCTCACCGGTTGTGCAAGTTCTGTGATCACACGAAAAATCTGGTGGAACACCGGTTTTTTAATATATTTAAACCTATCCGAATTTTCCGGACAAACCCAATAGTTTAACGATTAACCCTTTGCGGACGGAGCAGTAAAGAAAATAGTTACGTCGCGCATTTGTATTATAAAAACTACAGCTGTATTGAAATAAGTCTTTCATAAAATTTAACAAAATCATAAACAAACAAATTTAGGCCAACTTGACTTCTTAGGCTAGTATACCCATGCGTATCTTATACGTGTCGTTTACGACAGACAAACGCCAGCCGCAGCGCGAGAGTTGGGCGGATATATCCGACACTCGTCCGCAAAGGGTTAATTCATAGTTCGCGAAAACCCGAAAGTACTCGGGTGGTCTCACACTTTTGCCCTGCGTGATACATGCAGAGTACTCGTGCGCACGTAACATGTCCCGGCGAGCGCGAGGACCGATTACGTTGGTCGTTGTCTGCCATTTCCTCGTCTCCTCGACACCGACCCACATTACGTCTCTGTTCAGAAGTGTGACGTTGCGTGATTTCCACGATGAAGTAATCGCCGGGCTATCTTTAGCCGACACTCGGCCAGCGATGATCGACGATTCCCTCGTCTCGCGGCGTCGCCACTCTGCCATCGCCATTAACGATGCGATACAGAACCGACGGCATGGACGAATCATTCCGCGATTCGCCTGTGGAGCTGGAAAGAACGAGTGGAGAAGCTTAACCCTTTGAATATTATAGACGCATATATGCGTCTGACGAAAGCTACTCGTGGGAATTACGATCGGGTACCTCGATCGTTGCAAAACTTCGGTTCTTGCACGAATTTTCGATCCCAATTTTTCGCGATAATCGAGGTGCGCGATTGTCAATATTTTCGATCTTCTGCTTACCGCAACACAATTGCGGTAAACACAACACGTGCGCTTTTTGGGTTGCGATTTCGAGCGATCGGTATGAGTGTTCAGTGTTCAAAGGGTTAAACGCACCACAGAAATGCGTTGCTATCTTTAGCCGAGAGCACGGAGCGTGAGAATACCGGTTCCCGCGCGAAACGATACGATTTGTTTGCTACATTATCGCCGAGTTAAATATATCGCGATAGCGTGAGAAATTTACGAGCGGCCGGACGCGGGGACGCGCCATTGGCCAGGAGGGGTGTGCCGGTGGGTCCGGGCCCTACCGATTGGGGCCCGAAACGCGCGGACGCGGCGGTATTACGTAAAGCTAACTTGCAGCAGCTACGCGTTGTGTGCTCTTTTCTTTTTTTCTGTTTTTTTTCTTCTTTTTTTTCTTGCTGTGGGAAAATACGTTCACGTGCCACGGTTCGAGCTATTCGTGTTTGTGTCACGCAATTAATTACATACAGATGACATAAGGAGTTAAGAAATTCATCGATAATGCTTGACCTGCAGCGAGCTTCTGGTTAGGTTCGGGTTAGGATCAGGTTACAGCGCTAGGATTGTAAATTGTACTTTGCAGTTTATCCGTTCGAGTCCGTGGTACCATTTTGTATCGATAATGATTGATCTGCAGCAAGCTTCTGGTTAGGTTCAGGTTAGGTTCGGATTAGAGTGCTAGGATTGTAAATAATGCTTTACAGTTAACTCGTTCGAGTTCGTGGTACCTTTTTGTTTCGGTAATTTGGAATGGTACGCGATTATTGCGAATGTTATCGAAATCAAAAGGTTTGTAATATTTCTAAAGATACGGGAGAGTGTAGCTACGTATGTTGAAGATGAAAATTCGTCCTTCTGAAAGGGATGAGTGTTCAATTGACGGTGTCAAGTTCACGGTACCCTGTCGAGCATTTTAGAAAGACTAATGGACAATTCCCCCTTGAAATAAGAGAGGCACGCGGACTCTTCGAGAGACCAGTTCAGCTTGAAGGGTCTCCGAATGTTAACCAGTTGACACGATTCCCTCGATGCGGTTGAAATCGTCGGTTTCGTAGCCAATTCTCCAAACCAATTCGAACAATGCTGATGGAGCAACTCTTAACACCGTTTCGATTCGATGAACGTACCTACTCGAATTCTCGATACTTTTCCACAAAGGCCTAGGGTCTGCAGTCTCGAGGCAATAACTCGACAAATAGAGTGCAGTGTCCCGATAACTAGCGAGTCAATTGGTTTCTGCATAACACCTATTTCAGTAAAAGCTAGAGCGTGCCTAAAGTTGTATCGGAGACCTGCACTCTGGGTCAGAATATGCACAGGTACAGCGTCGATCAAAAGTTTGCCACCGTTGGACGTAAAATTATAAATGGTACTTTACTGGCTTAGAAAATTGTTCGATTGGAAATCAATTAAGATATACGGTGCAACTTTAATTCTATATTTATTAGAAAATTAACGAGAAATTTGAATTACTGGAGCGTGGCTAAAATTCAATTTCGTAAAGAAGATTTGTTCAGAATTGTTAAATTATAATCTTGATGTCGTAAAGATTGGCATAAGATTGATAAAATCCCTGTCCGATATTTGTTCAGAACTATCAATACCACACTCGTACATAACTTCGAGATATTCCCTCGATATATCAAAATCGTTAACAACATAATTAACTGTCCGCCTTTATTAGAACTCTTTAAATTACTACGTAACAACGATACCTTCCACATTAATAAAAACAGAATCAGAATTGATGATCAAAATTGTATACTAAATTATTTAATTTAGTAATGTTTAATTATTTATAAATATATATAGAACTTAAATTTATATATATTTAAATATTTATATTTATGGTGCATATGTATGTAAAACAGTACATTCACCGTCGAGGGATGTACTTGTTTATAGTGTGCATGAGAAAATTTGGGAATAGCAAGCAACCCTACGTTGCGTCGCCTAAAAAAATAAGACCTTTGTCCTAAAGGATCTGGCCACGAAATTGGGAAGGCTACGTAGTCTTCCGGAAACAGGACCGTGGTTAATCCCATGCCACTTACCCCAGAACCTAAGTAGAGTACGTTTCTACAACAAGTTTCTGCACGCGGTCCAACAACAGGAGTAAAAGCTGCGGTTTGGGATTCCACTTTCAAGGGATTTCTGCGTAAATACATTAATTAATCCCGTTCCCGCCCAATTATACGTTGCCAGGCTCGTTCGCGCTCTATCTTCCTGCTGGCCAAGGGATCGGACACGAGCCGCGAATGACGGAGCCGACGGGCAAACCAGCCACACGAAACCAGTATTCTCACACTCTATTCACTCTTTTATTCCCGCCCGCTAAAAATAGAGTCCACTCCAATAAAAACGTCCGCGTTGTGTTTCTCCTTCGGCCGTGATGAATGGATCTCGTTCGCCGATGCCTTCTCCTCTAACCCACATACACACACGGTTGCTTCCAGAACGATTTCGAACCGCGTTCGACCGTGCATACAGTGCCGGACAGAAGTTCGAAGTCGCTTTGAGATTTGTAAAATCGCTTCGAGAGTCGATTACACGAACCGGTAGGAAGATTGGTCTATCATGGCAGTTGCCATTGGGTTAGGTACTCTCGTTGAAAAATGAAGAATTTTTAAAAAATTTTAATTATGGTTTTGCACTATTGAAAAACTGTAAGGCGCCGTTAGAGTGTTAATAAGCACTAAGTCCTTTAGAAAAGATATAGTTGTAACGTGTGGTTTATAAATCCTTATATTTAGATTTATAAATAATTCTGTAGGAGTCTTTATTGTGTGTTATTACAGATTTGTGTGTAATGAATGAATGAGTGAATGATACATTCACTGCGACAGATTGACTGCAATAGATCGACGGTATAACTGTATTGTCGCACCCAGGAAGGTCTTGTATTTATATTCCCTGGACGCGTTGAGAGGGGCAAAATGTGGACGCATGGAAAGGACTCTGCGAGTGTTTTTTGGATTACAACGAGACTGCAATCAAACGCCCGTGGTAATGAAGGTCGCCTGGCCATTTGGGCCGAAGGATGGGCCGATGTTCAGGCCTTGTTGTAAAGCGTTAGATGCAGCCCCATAGAACACCCGCAGGGGTTCCATGTCACCACAATTCTATATTTATAAATGTGGTGTACACGCCCGATGGCGTGTCTTCGGGACACTAGCCATCAAGTGGCTCCTCGAGGTTTCATTCCCACTTTCTAACGTACTTTCTAACCAGACACGCATCAAATGCCCAGTCATAAAATCGTGTAATAACCAAAGTTACGATCTAAGCGTTTCCGGTGACCAGCCAAAAATATACGTTCTCGCTAACAAGCTGGTCCGATTTCTAATCTATGTTTTCGATCTGCAGTTCCTGTTTCCCCTTTCCTCTCCTTTTCTTCTCGCTTCTCCGTCTCCAGACGCTGCTTTGAAATTTAAATGCGAACGATACACAGAGGGTTAGGTAAGCGGGTAGGAGGTGCTTAAATTCGATCGTCGACTCGTGAATCATCGTTTGTTGATCTAGCCGCTACCGCCTGCTACTTTTGTTCTGCTCGAATATCGTCCGAGGAACGTTTCGCTAAGTAAGTTGCAACGCGGTTGTTGTTGTTCGCGACGATTAGGTGTCTTCCGCGACGACGTCGGCTCGAATGCCACCTCCAGGGCAAGTATTCTAGTTTTCCCGATTCTGCACCGTGTGTGATTCACTGTGCACGCTTCGATCGAACGTGACTAACGTGTTTTTTGACCTTGGCTCAGACTTGTTGTCAGCATTCAAGGATTGCCCCGCTGGTCGAATTTGTTGAGGTGAAACAATATTTATAGGAAAGCTTGTAAATTAAAAAAAGAAGGAAGGATAGAAAAATGAATAAAGTTTTAAATATATGTGACTGACTTGCTGTCAGCATTCAAGAATCGCCCAGCTGGTCGAATTTGTTGAGGTGAAACAATATTTACAGGAAACCAATTGGTCATTTTGACTGCTCTGGCGGTTCTAGTGTTAAACCATTTAACAATTAAAGTGTACTTATTTTCATACAAGAGATCAAATTGAAGATTTCACGAAAAAATACCGAATACAAGGAAAATAAATCTTTATTTATACCTTTTGCAGAAAATTATAGTAAATTTTGGAAGCTTTACCAAAGTGAACTTATAAGGGTGCTATGAGTAATCACCAATTGGTCATTCTGACTACTCTGGTAGTTCTAGTATTAAACCATTTAACAATTAAAGTGTACTTATTTTCATACAAGAGATCAAATTGAAGATTACACGAAAAAATACCGAATACAAGGAAAATAAATCTTTATTTATACCTTTTGCAGAAAATTATAGTAAACTTTGGAAGCTTTACCATAGTGAACTTATAAGGGTGCTATGAATAATCACCAATTGGTCATTCTGACTGCTCTGGTAGTTCCAGTGTTAAACCATTTAACAATTAAAGTGTACTTATTTTCATACAAGAGATCAAATTGAAGATTACACGAAAAAATACCAAATACGAGGAAAATAAATCTTTATTTATACCTTCTGCAGAAAATTGTAGTAAACTTTGGAAGCTTTACCAAAGTGAACTTATAAGGGTGCTATGAGTAATCACCAATTGGTCATTCTGACTACTCTGGTAGTTCTAGTATTAAACCATTTAACAATTAAAGTGTACTTATTTTCATACAAGAGATCAAATTGAAGATTACACGAAAAAATACCGAATACGAGGAAAATAAATCTTTATTTATACCTTCTGCAGAAAATTGTAGTAAACTTTGGAAGCTTTACCATAGTGAACTTATAAAGGTGCTATGAATAATCACCAATTGGTCATTTTGACTGCTATAGTAGTTCTAATGTTAATACTCTTTAAAACAGTGATAAAACATGCATACCTTATTACTAATTATGGTTCCGTCAGATGTCGCGATTAATATGATACATCCGACGATCTTACAGTTTCCTTCCCACCGAAGAAGCTACCCTTCGAGGAGACAACTATTCGCGACAGAAAATTTGCCTGTTAACGACCCCGCGGTCGGCTTCAGCGATGAAACAGGGAACGCGAGAAAAAAGAGAAGGCTCGTTTAACGACACGCTCGAAGCACGTGTCAGCGCGTTGTAAAGTCGGCGTTCTCCACCTTTTTCTCCCTGAACGGCGGCCGGTTGACACCCATAAAAAGGTTAACGTACAATAAATCGATGGTCGGATAATCGCGCGTTGGTCTCGCCTCGGACAACCGACAGTGTTGTAAAATTAGGTTCATTTTATAAACTTTATTACAAAGTGTAAAGCACAGGAAACTCGCGTATGCAGATGTATAGAAAACAGAATAAATGTATCGATAATATCAAAAACACTTTCTGCGACTCCATTTACGATAACGATAATAGACCGTGTTGCCCTGGGCGCCAAGAATTTATTTCAAAGAAAATATGGGTTATCATTTTGATAATAAAAAGTGATATCAAACAAAAATATTATTATATAAAATGTTCGTTCATCCTTTCTAATAATTCCTAACTTAAACGGCTATAAACTTATTCCGTGACCAATTGCAATCAATCTAAACTTGTAGCACAAGGTAGCGTTGTCTTAACCCTTTGAGCACTAAGTACTCTTGGTCTAACTGGAAACGGAATATTGTTATTCATACACTGACAATCGAAAAAATTAGCAAACGCATATTTTTGTCTATGGTCCCTACGATCAACTTTCGTCAGACGCATATATGCGTCCATAGCACTCAAAAGGTTACCTTAACGCTTAGCCAACCGAATGGGAAGATCCATTTCTTCCGCAACAAGGGCGCTGCCATTGATTCTATTTACTTTTGTTATTAATTATTCTTGAACTAGTGCTGTTCACAGTTCGTCAAATGCATTTTCTACTTTTCCAAAGTACAATTTTTAATCAATTCTTAATACGCGACGGTCAGTGTTCGGTTAGGTGTGGCACCGTGTGGTTAGTTAAATGTTAATAGGCTCCCGGTCGGGGAAGTGTTAAAACAATATTATGTGTTGGCATACAACAGGAGGGACGCGTTGTTTCGAGCTGAAGCCGAGCGCGAGGCGGTCGGGTCTCCGGGTTTAATGTGGGTACCGCCTTAAGTAACGACGACGCGGCTGGTTTCAGGCTAAAATACACTCAATTAACCCTTAATTGGCCGGCACCAATTATGGGCCCGGCGCACCGACGCGTATTCATTCGGTCAACAAGAATGTATGGTCGCCCAGTGTTGTTCTTCCCTCGTTTTACGACGGCCACGACGTCTCCGCGACACGCAGATAAACGAATTTCTTCTTCTTCTCCTTCTTCTTCCTCGTGTTCGTCGCCGTTGTTGTCGCCGATGTGCGCGGCAGCTTATCCGGAGATTCGAGCACGTGATCGGCACGTTTGGCGGTGTTGCGCCGCGTGAAACGTTCTTCGCGCCTCGAGAACCCGTGCTCTATTTATCTAACGCTGTAAGCTGAAACAGACACGCGTGTTCCGTGTCTCCCTTTTTTTTCTCCTTATTTATTATTCCTCGTTCTATTATTGGGAAACAGTTTCTAGATAGAGTAGAGCGTTTGTCCTTTTCACGCTTAAGAGGCATCGCGTGTCATCCACGCGAGCGGTTTTATCGAATTATTCAACGAATAGCGAAAACGTGACGAACAACAATGTAACTGTTGCAACGATATAATTCGTTATGTAACTATTCTTACGAGTATCATTGTTTTATCTATGGGCTACCAGTGCCACAATTTACATTAAATTAATCTCTACGAGACAGAGGATTTGAATGAAAAACCCCATCTGAACAATTAGACATTTAAAGATTAACCCTTAACACTCCTACTTTTAAGTGTGAACATCGACTGGCAAATCCAGCTTATTCTCTTCATAATTCTTTATTGTATGACACGAGGAAAATGCAACTCTAGCTAAACTTCACGAGCTTTGACTGGCAAACATAGTGGTCAAAATTCCTACGACCCTGTCTGGGTCCTTTAGCCCCTTTGTTCTATTTCTTAATGTTTTCGAACTGTCTAAAATGCCAGATCTGGCTTGAGTTCTTGGAAGAAGCCCTTGAAAAAGTACATTAAGAGGAAGCAGTTTTATAGTTAATTTCTGTACTCAATTTCTAACAAACACTTATTTAAAATACTTTAATCCTTTATTGTATGACACGAGGAAAATGCAACTCTAGCTAAACTTCACGAGCTTTGACTGGCAAACACAGTGGTCAAAATTCCTACGACCCCGTCTGGGTCCTTCAGCCCCTTTGTTCTATTTCTTAACGTTTTCGAACTTTCTAAAATGCCAGATGTGGCTTGGGTTCTTGGAAGGAGCCCTTGAAAAATTACATTAAGAGAAAGCAGTTTTATAGTTAATTTCTGTACTCAATTTCTAACAAACTCTTATTTAAAATACTTTAATCCTTTATTGTATGACACGAGGAAAATGCAACTCTAACCGAACCTCACAAGCTTTGTTACGAGACTAGCAGAACGCAGTGGTCAAAATTCCTACGACCCTGTCTGGGTCCTTCAGCCCCTTTGTTCTATTTCTTAACGTTTTCGAACTTTCTAAAATGCCAGATGTGGCTTGGGTTCTTGGAAGGAGCCCTTGAAAAATTACATTAAGAGAAAGCAGTTTTATAGTTAATTTCTGTACTCAATTTCTAACAAACTCTTATTTAAAATACTTTAATCCTTTATTGTATGACACGAGGAAAATGCAACTCTAACCGAACCTCACAAGCTTTGTTACGAGACTAGCAGAACGCAGTGGTCAAAATTCCTACGACCCTGTCTGGGTCCTTCAGCCCCTTTGTTCTATTTCTTAACGTTTTCGAACTTTCTAAAATGCCAGATGTGGCTTGGGTTCTTGGAAGGAGCCCTTGAAAAAGTACATTAAGAGAAAGCGGTTTTATAGTGAATTTCTAACAAACTCTTATTTAAATTACTTTAATCCTTTATTGTATGACACGAGAAACGCAACTCTAGCCAAACTTCACGAGCTTTGACTGGCAAACACAGTGGTCAAAATTCCTACGACCCCGTCTGGGTCCTTCAGCCCCTTTGTTCTATTTCTTAACGTTTTCGAACTTTCTGAAATGCCAGATGTGGCTTGGGTTCTTGGAAGGAGCCCTTCAGAAAGTACGTTAAGAGAAAGCTGATTTATGGTTAATTGTTGCTTCGCAGTATTTCTGTATTCAATTTCTAACAGGAACTAACGCGTTAAGGTCAAGTTTTACTGCTCGCGCGTCATCTTTCCCGCGATAACGAGATCATCGAGCTCTTCCTAGCTCCCTCGCCAAGATCGTTCTACCGTCCGCGGAAATAACTCCGTCAGCGTTCGTTTTCACCGCGTGTCGTCGCTCTCTCGAGCTCGTGCCGTTTCCCGGTTCTGCCTATCGCGACAGGGCACGTTTGTCCGTTCTGTCACCCCAGAGAACGAGATGAAGCGTTGAAAGAACGACGCTGCGAACGAGTATTTTTATGTGAACGACGGATCGCGTCGTTTAACAGCTTATAACATGTTTGACAGCGAGAAATCGGCGATGAAAAGGTTTCGGGCCCCCACGTGAGGGGGAATCGTTCGTCGACGTGTTATCATCTGTGGCAGGGAATTGAAAAATAGAGAAACAGTTGAAACGACAAAATATTTTGCAAACGTTTCATTAACCATTGACTGCTACCACTAATTTCTTATTCATCTTTATTTCCCTTCCTGCTTGACCTACAAACTTGGCAATGTAGTTACTTTTTAGTTATTGTATAATGCTCAGTTATTGAGATTATTGGCATTTTATGTGTTTCTAGTTATTAGCGAGAACGATTTATTTTTTTTTTAGGGGTCTATGAAACTGTTAAGTGTAAGTTTTAATAGGTTTAGTAGTTTAAGGGTTAACCAGAGGTTAGATTCAGGTTGAGTCACTTGAAGATAATTTTGTGTATGTTAATTCGCTTGCACGGTGCAATTAATTCTTTTTCTAAATTTCATCATTTTCGTTGTTTCGCTAATTTGCTGAAGTTTACATAGTTACCGCCAATATTAAACTTAATGTACCAGTCTTATCCGTTTGCTACGTTAGCCTCGAAATATATGATTTTTAACAAATTCCATTGTTTTTATACAGACTACCATATCATTTCTACAGATAGTGTCAAAAAATGCCGGTATTTTGTGAATGGCGGTGCAAAAAATTGCCGGACGAATATGTGTTAAGAGTAGTCATCGTCGTCGTCGTTTTATTTCAAAGATCTGGCAAGGAATTATTTGTGTCCAGTTCGAGCGGAATCCTCGTGAAATCTTGCGCGAGCCACGTACAAGCGCCTCTTTCAAATGACTCGCCGCGATATACGCGAAGTGCGTGCAATTTAACGAGCTGCGACGGCTCCGTCGCAATCGCCTTAATTTGTCGTCGGCTAAAGCTCGGTCTATCGCCGCGTTAAGGCCTAATGCCGGGATTCTAAATATAATTCCCGCTCAACGGGCCCGACAGTTTCGCGAAAAGCGATTCCCGCTTGTTCTTCGCGTGCCGCATCTAAATCCGATCGATGAGTTACAGAAAATCAACCCATTGCGCTTGATAGAACGTCTCAGCATCTGGAATTCATCGTTTTAACGTGGGAAAAATGAACGCTGGCGTATTAACCCTTTGCACTGGAAGTACTCGACTGAAAATGGGGTTTTATATTGCTTGAAATAAAATACACCCTTATTTGAAATATTATAATACTTTACTACATAGCACGAGGAAGGGCAACTGTGACCGAACCTTGCAAGCTTTGTCATGAGATTAGCAAAACGCAGTGATCGAAATTCCTACAACCCCGTCGGGGTCCTTTAGCCCCATTGTTCTGTTCCTTAACGTTTTTGAACTTTCTTAAATGCCAGATGTGGCATGGGTTATTAGAAAAAGCCCTTGGGTGAGTTATGAGAAAGCTGGTTTATGGTTAATTTTTGTTTGATAGTATTTCAATATTCAATTTTTATTCAATTTTTATTCAATTTCATCAGAGACGTATACACGTGCTCATAGCAGTCAAAGGATTAAGGGCATACGTAAGTGCAAAAAGGGTGTCAGATCATCTCAATCTCGTTTTGAGACAACATTGTTATATCTTCTTTTCAATTGAAACCAAAAATTAGAATGTGTATCGTCCTGTTAACAGTACTAATAAAAAGCGAGGGTTATTAACATTTAAGTACTATGCTACTTGTCATTCTTTAAACGTTATACTTTCAAAACCAGATTTTTGCATTCGTGACTAACATCTCAATTATCAGAAATTCCAAAAATTCGGAAGTTAACAGAGTAAGACTCTGAGATAGATAGAATGACGAGGGGCTAGTTTCAATTATGAGAATGTGTTGGTAAATTCCAAATGAAACGGAACTCACGGGAAACAGGAAGTAACTGCAGAACAGTTGACTGGATATCTCACGCGTGAAAAGCGAAAATATTCAGAGATTGCTGCAATAAAACGATAAACTCGTTTCTTCCTCGTTTTGCGACGTCTCGTCGTATTGCTTTCAAAGCGATCGAGGAATTCGATCGAAAAAGCCCGAGAAACTGGTGTCGCGTGACACAATTTATTGTTGTGAACTATTTTTAAACCGCGCGCGCCTTTTGTCGCGCGTTTACGTGATCGTGCAGGAATTCGCTCGCGGCCGTTCGTATTTCTGTTTTATAATTGTTCTGGATCCGGGAGGCGACGAAACGCGTTATCTAACGGTCCGCAGGAATCTAAACGCGACGGTGGAGGAGGAGGCCTCTCTTTCTCTTGTCGATTGTTGAAAATAAAATGTTATCTGGTACCTGTGCGTGCAACTGCCTCCTTAATCAGTTACATTTCATTATTTTTACACAAATTTTTAATAACAATAACCTTTTCAGAAATAAATTATTAATTCTTTATAAAAGAAAAAAAGAATTTAATCCTTCCTGGATTTTCGTAAAATTTGCCCTCCGTTCGACGTGTATACTCGCAATTGCTTCATTTTAATTCCGTACACTGTGGAGAATTCTTAAAACTGAATTCCACAATTAACGAAGGCGATTCTCGATGATCAAATGACACGCTTTCACAAATATCCGAATGCTTTAAAAGTTATAGTATTATTTATCCAAACCGAGTAAATTTCAGTGCAAGTTAATTTTGGCAAATTTTTTATTTCAACGCTCTGCATTGGGAATTTTTCGAAGACCGAGAATCGCGTTTCGAGCGCAAAGGGTTAAAATTCACGCGGATTCGAACGGATTCACCGCCCCCCCCCCCCCCCCTAACGCTGCCTCTGTCAATATTTGCCGCCAATCGTGCCGCGAAAACAACGTAAATCATGTAGTATTACGGCGGTGTGAACGGATATCACAGCAACCGTATTACAACGACTGTCCCGTTATCAGCCGAGCATATGTCCAAGTGTCTGTGTTTATCGGCCCCGACTATATTTAGACGGCTACTGCTTTGTCGAGAAACGCGAATCGAATCAAGGAAGGAGGGAATATATACTCTTCTTCGAAACCGTCGACTTTCGCTACCCTCTCGAGGAAAACCGTGTACCATAATCCTTGTATAAATATGGTAAACATCTGTTAAGCATTAGTTTCGCCAAAAAACGCGAAATTTCTGTTTCATATTTTTACCCTCGTACTCATAATGTGGTACTATTCTTAATTTTGCCGTGGTAAAGTATAAATATCCTTGGTGTGGTTCGATCATTCGCATTCGAGAAGCTATTCTCAGCATTTAGTTTCACCAAAAATACACGAAATTTCTCTGTTTCGTATTTTTACCCTCGTACCCTTAATGTGGTACCATTCTTAATTTTGCCGCAGTAACGTATAAATATCCTTGGTAAACATCATTCGCGTTCGAAAGGCAATTCTCAGCATTGAGTTTCACCAAAAATACACGAAATTTCTCTGTTTCGTATTTTTACCCTTGTATTCATAATATGGTACCATTCTTAATTCTGCCGCGGTAAGGTATAAATATCCTTGGTAAACATCATTCGCGTTCGAGAGGCAATTTTCAGCATTTAGTTTCGCCAAAAATACACGAAATTTCTCTGTTTCGTACTCTCCCTTGTACTCATAATGTGGTACCATTCTTAATTCTGCCGCGGTAAGCTATAAATATCCTTGGTTTGGTTAGTACTTCACTGGTTTGGAAAATCGATGGGACCATTCGATAACCGAAAGTTACCTCTCCGGTTGCAAAGAGTCGAGACTCGACCGGATTTCCATCCCGTCGAGAAGTCTGATAAAATCCAAGGGAAATGTATCAGAAACATGCTCGCGAGACATTCGGCGAATTGGCGACGGTTTCCCCGTGGAAACCGCTGCGCCACCGATCCCGGATCACATTCCAGAGCAGAGCAGATACGAAATCGCTGCGACGAATTCCTCGTGGAAAGTTCAACAGCTCCGAGATACGCGCCATGCAATATTAATTACCCATTACCATAAAACGAGCGTTAACGTTGGCTAAGCGTTAGTGGCCAGTCGAAAACGCTAATTACGTCGGGGCAGGCCGCGTCGACTTCCAATTTCCACGGTCGATCCGATTCCCGGCAGCAATGATCTCTTCTCCTTGGGCCACTCAGTTCTTATCGTCGTTGTCAAGCCAATATCTGATGTGTGCAAAAAGTATAACTGAGATATTGAATAAAAACGTTCTCCTGTAAAATTTTATATGAAGCAGATTTTTGAAAGCTAATCTAAGTTGAAGTTATATATGTTATACGTTAATTTTATTAGTATTTTATTATTGTTGAATGAAAAATGGAAAATAGGCATTAATCAGACTTATATTTTAAACAATCATAAAATGGATGGTAGTCACGATCGATAAAGGGTTTAAGTTCCTGTAACTGATTGAACTTGGATCGAGTTATTTCTACTGGGCCGTCATACAATGTTGAAGGTTCAGGATACTCTTTTTGTACAAAAATTTGGTTAATAAACTAGTCATAATAGTCAAAATGTCGAAATCTGGAAAAAGTGCACATAGCAGATATTGGTTTGACATCGACGATATATACTACCTGTAGCTCCCCGGTCGGATCGGGATTCTTGAATGGCTTGTGTCAGGTAGAACCGAAATCCCACGGCGTTCACCTGGAAGAAAAAGAGAGAGGAGGGTCGCGGGGAGGGGGAGAGAGAGAGAAAGAGAGACTCGTGTATATCCGGCGTCATTCGAGTATAACCAAGGATACCGACGCCGCTATACACCGTGGCTCCACTAACTGCCTATGTTTATCGCCAGGCTATATTTAGCCTGGGCTATTGCTTTGCCAAGCGACAGACTGAACGAACCAGCTACAACCGACCGACACGCCAGCAGCCACCAGCATCAGCGTTACGGCCAAGTTCCCATATCTCGACGCGCAGCGTTCGTCTCTCTCTCTCTCTCTTTCTGCATCTGCCTCCGTCTGTCTTTCTCTCTCCATTCGTGTCCTGTCCCATGTATACGGGATGTATATACGCCCTGGCCTACACCATCCGTATGCATGCGCTCCTCTTGAGGCTTCCAGCCGCGGAGGTGCATCGCCGTCGACCATCGTCGACACCCACTGGAGAACCGATCGACACGTGTGGTGGATCGGTCGAGTTCCGTTTCGCGCTCCGTTGCGCCATTCTTTCGAGATACGTGTGTTGTACGCGTTTCCCAAGCGCGATCCACGCGTTTTTCTGCGCTGCTGGTAGCTCGCGAATGTTAGCGAGGTGAATAAAAGCCGAATGGATTGCGGGGAAGTTGGAGAGATCGCTGCTGGTGTCCTTAGAATAAAGAAACGTTTTGCGTTACAGCGGTAGAACTATGCTATTTGTTAATCGCTTGTATCGTAGAGAATTCAAGAACTTCATTGAGAAAGCTTAACAGAACGAATCTGGGATCAGAGGTTATAAGTAGTGTCTGGTAGCTTACGAACACGAGATTATATTCGTAAACTAAAGGCTCGTTAATTTCAGTGGAATCAACATTTTCCAGGAATAACGTAGTCACCGAGTTCACAAAGGTGGACAATTGTCGTAGACGCGAGTTTGCGACCCTGACCGAAGGAAACCCAGACGCTGGGTCGCGCTAAATGTTCGTCCACGTGCTTCGTAAAACGTTCGCGCGAACCGAGAAGAGCTAGGGGGTGACGTCGAAGCCCGTTCGATTTTTCATCGGACTGCATTAATTTTCATCCGATTGTTTCGTCGCCATTCAAGGATATACAACATCGGCGGCGTGCACGCGCGCGCAACTATCGCTATTTGTCCGCCGTCGGGGCTATAAATAGACGCTGTTGATTTATGAATAAATGAAAGCACCGCCCTGTTTCTGTGTGCGCGCTGCCCCCACCATCGAGCCGCGTCGCGTCCGCGCATGCGTCCCCGCGTGACTCTCGCCCGTACGCATGCGCCCGTGCGTAAGTTGGAGTTGTGTATCCCCACCACCGCCGCGCTGTGTGCCGCTACGCACGCGTTCCCCGCGAACAGGGCCGCCACAATGATTCTCCGGTTTAGAAATGTATTTTTAGAGCTGGGTACCGTTCGTTGGACACAATTTGAACACCTTTCTCGGCCGATAAATCTTCCCTGTGTATATACACCACGCGGATTGCGAAAGTCCCGTACGTCATGTGTCATATATTTTCGCTTCTCCTTTTTTTCTGGAAACCTACTGGTTTTTATAGTCCCCTTTCGATGCGTGTCGGCTCGAAATACAGCTTCAGTTTTCGAAAGGGACACGTGTATATAGATGTATGTATCGTAGATTGGAAATCTTCCGTGTTTGTAAGTTTGTAAATTATAGCTGGAAACAGGAATGCCCTTGGTCTGCCTGTTGGCCTGTCATAAAGCCGCCGGTTACAACATTCCGCTTCTCATTCCTCAAATTAGAATGTATAATCACCAGCCAGATAGTAAATACGTACGCTCTATTATATGTTTATATAGAAGCGTAATCGCATCCACGAGGCTAAATATAAATACGCTGGATCTAAATATCGTAGCGCGCTACCAGGCACCTCTGATCTCTCTGAATAAAAATTCGATCGGTCGATCGATTATTGATCGATCTGCTTCGATGAAACCGCGGAGAGCAAAAACACAATCATGGATATTTCGTAAATAGATAAACCGCTCGCTCGCAATCGTGTCTCCGTCGAGCAGCTAACCGACACCGAGTTGTTTTGCTTGGCGAATATAAAACCGATGTTTGAAGAAGAAACAAACTTATCTTCCGCTCGACGATAGGGAACGACGGTGGCCACGAGTTTACGAGTGCCGCGAAACAGGATCGTAATTTACCTCGAATAGGCACACGTGTCGACGAGAAACGTTCGCGGAGGGAATCGAAACAGTTCCCCGGGCAACTTCATAATTTCGCCGGTTATCGCGTAACAGGTTAATCAAACTTACCCGCCCGGCATCTTTTTTACCCTCCCCGCCTTCGTTTATTACGCCCGATCGTCGTCGTAACTGTTGTAACGATTGCGTAAGATCGAGGAAACGGCGGCGATCGCCTCGTTACGTTTCCCCGGCCATCTTGTTCACCTGGTACCCCTTAATTATTCGTTAGCGGGGGCCGTTTAATTGGCGGAAGACGTTGGTCGAGTGGTGTCGCGATGGGCGCGAAAACCAGACCTTGCCGCTTAATAAAAACTCGAACTCGATCCAAGGAGCAAGGGGACGAAGCGGAGTCTCTCTCTTTCTCTTTCTTCACGTGAAAACGAACCATCGTCCTCTGCCTTCCCGTTTAACGAGCACCCTTATCGGGGGAGCTGATCTTCGGCCGAGGCCATCAACGATCACCATGTGGAATCCAGAATAGCGCGCATTAACGGCATAATTTAGGAAGTTATGCCGATAAAACGTTCGTGGCGGGGGTCGGGGAACGGGGGGGACGGCTTGTTGTCCAAGAAGGGACATCTTGCGCCGCGCGGACGACGTTCCCGGGGATAATCTGAAAGCGAGGTTTAATTGGCATTAATGCTACGTCTCGCGGGCTTCAAGTTCAATTATCTAATGGCGGCTGCGTCGTCGCCGCTCGTCTCCCCCCGGCTGCTTTCTAATTCCCTGGAAAGAATTTGCTCGTTCAACGAATATCGTCTCCCTCCATCCTCTTGGGCCGTCGTTGTCCCTTTTTGCTCGCGCTCAGAGAAGGTTATCCGCGGCGAAAGTGCGGGGAGCTTGAGAATTGGCGTAGGATTCCTGAACATAAGGAGATGCAACGAGCCGAGACCACGATGATGTCCGATTAGTAAATAAAGCAAAGAGTTTCTTTATTTATGCGTGTTCCTTTTCTGCTGCTGCACAAGTTGTTCCAAATTATTCTGGTGTTTGGTCGCCTTTAGCTCCTTCGCGACTCTTTGAACTTTCCCTGTTTGGTCAATTCGATATTTCCGGATTAACCAATCGGGGCAGTTCATTTACTTGATCGCCACTTTTTCCTTGCAACCTCAACGGGTTACTTTTAGGAAGGACGAAGCGAGGGGGTGTGCCTTAGGTGGGGGTTTGCCTTGTCGCATCGGTTTGGAAATTTAGTGGAATTTCCTAAGGGGATTGTTAAATTTAAATAGAAACTGCAGAATGCAATAATGCCCTCACGAGTGTTAAGGATGGGCAGGAAAAGATGTTTGGCCAGTGTTTGTATGGCCAGCCGCTACAAAAGTATACGTGAAATACATATGTTATAGAAAAATTACGTAACGTTTAACGAGCAACCTGTGCCTTTCGTCTAGCTGGCTCGCCACAGGCCAGTTTAGAAACGTGTCCGCGTGGAGAAGAGCGGAAAGAGGAGGAGGGAACGTGGGACGGGGGAGAGGGTTAACGAGCAGAAGGATTATCGATTGATATTCAAGATAAAGGGGCCCGTGGTACGTTTCACCGGTCGTGGGGCTCGGAGAGCAACGAATTTATCTGCGACACGGAGCGTGTCGTTTGGCAAGATCTTGGTGCACGTAAACGGTCTCCCTCGAGAACACTAATAGCCACCATTAACGGGCCAGGACGTGATCCGTTCGCACGCTCGCGAATTCCGGGAAGCGATCTTTCCGTTCTGCAGCCCGCGGTAGCGTTTCGCCGTGTAGTATCGGGAGGAGATGGTATTTTTGGCACAACGTTACCGTTGTTGCTTGTCACCTTCGCCGCGAGATTACACGCCGCCTCGTTTCGTTTCTCCCCGGAAAACGAACGGATCGTGTCTCTGTAACTAATTGGATGGACCCCTTATGCATAATTTGTTCGATCGATTGGGTTTGTACATAGGAAAATTCTACTTTTACTTTTATCTAGTAGAGTGGAGGGTAGGGCTCAGGTGTGAATAACATAAACGCGAAATGATTAAAATATTAATAAATGTATATTTAAAATAGTTTAATGATCACAACTTAAGCGACTTTACAAGTTAGCAACTATTACGTTCAGAATCACACTCTTTCTGCCTCGCGTTCGCATTTCCCCGTCATAAATTCTTCCGAACACTCGTTTCCTTTCTTTCTAATTGTCAACCTTTCTCACTCGATGCATTTGGTCACGTTGTATCCACTCAATCGCATTCCTACATATATCTGGAAATGATCTTGAAACGATACGGTATAAATTTTCTGGACCCAACCACAACTGTATCCCCGATTCGCGTAGGTTCGCGATGTCTAACGCTCGTGTTTACCCGGTTTCGCTTTGGGAAAGAAAGAATGGTTGGGAAATTCTTGGAATAATTATCCGCACGACCACTTTGCGCCACGGTAATGACTTCTTCGTACGAGTTATATCTCTCGAAACGATCTGCCTATTTATAAGCCTCGTTTCACAATAGATATACGTATAGTGGCTTCATTGTACACCGTCGAGAGCTAGTAAACGGTGAGTAATTTCGAGAGGAAAAACGGGATCACTGTCCCAGTTTACCTACCGTGAAACGGCGCAGATAAGAAGAGCGAAGAAAAAACATTGTTATCCGTTCCACCTGTATTTTATCTCGATACCTGCTCAAGGCGGCCGCCGATTCGCCGTGATTCATCCCCGCGATTCGCACGAACGAGGCCTGGCTTCTGGAGCAGTCCTTGGTCGATTCTCGGTATTGTTGACGCCCCAGGTCCGATAGATTGAACACGAAATTAATATTCCGACGCGTTCTTAACTTCCTTTCGAGCCTTCAGGTGTGACTTCCGTCTCGCGCGAACAGGGAGACGATCGAAGAAACAACAGTCGTTGTAGATAATTCCGTTTTAGGATCTAGGGAAGCCAGTTTTGTGAACTGGCGTTAAAACACTGGTACTAACGAAAAATAAACCATGTGTTAGAATAATTATAAATAATATATTAATTTTGTGATTGATAAATGAATTATGTCCACCTTTTTATTATATCAAAGAACCTTTATTTTATATTCTTACTTTATCACTTTTGCGACGTAAACCCGTGACTTTCGTCAGTCAGAAGTCTGAAAAACTACTAATAATGATTAAAAAGTAGTAATTAGTGCAGTCGAACAGTCGTTCAATAGCGACTGTTTCATTTATTTTCGTGGCGAATCCATCGGTCCCGTCACGCTATCCACGTTGAAGCTTTCCAATCAAGCTCGCCGATCCATCGTGAGATCGAGCGACGTCGTGGAACACGATGGAAAAGGCGTGTGCGAGATGGAAAGGGAGCGTGGGCAGGAGGAATTCCTCGGTCGCGTTTCCAAAGGATCGCGGGAACACGGGCGTTGCACAACTAACGCACCCGATCGGCCAATAGAGAAAAGCCTCTCTGTGGTTGCAGTCCGTGGAGAGCACTCGAGCTCTCTCAAGCTCCCTCAAGGTGGTCTCGTCTAAATATAGCCGAGTGGAGCCCAGAATAACAGCACGTCGCGTAGCCGGCAATGACCAAAGCCCGGCTCGTTCACCAAGCCAGCCAGCCAGAGGCGGTGGCGGCGGCGGCGGCAGGATAACCGGACCAGGTTGGTCAGTTTTGTCTACCCGGCTCTCGGACTCGTTCCTGCTCCGGGCCCTGAACGAGAGGACGGAGTATGAAAAGAGAGAAGGTCCCGTGTGCGCGCTGCCTTTAACCCTTTGAGCGGTATGAACGCATATATGGATCCTCACACAAGCATTTAATTTGGATTATGAACCCATATATGGGTTTTCACACAACCATTCAATTTTGAATTATGAACCCATATATGGGTTCTCACACAACCATTCAATTTGAGCTATGAACGCATATATGGATTCTCACACAATCATTCAATTTGGGCTATAAACGCATATAGGGGTTCCTCACACAACCATTCAATCTGTGTTATGAAGGCGTATATGGGTTCCTCACACAATCATTGAATTTAGGTTATGAACGCTGTACAGTTTTATAAAATAGTGTACTTTGTCGTAAAAAGTGGGTGGTCCACAGCACATGCCTAACGTCGCACAACTCAGCGTTCAAAGGGTTAAAACAATGCTCTTCCTACGGTTCCCCGAGCTGGTGTGCGCGGAGGCCATGTGCGTCCTCTTTGTTTGTTGGCCCCGTTGGTCGGCCGAGAATAGGGGACTGGTTCTCTGTTCTAAGCCGAACCAGTTTCGTCTACCGGATCATCGATCACCGGGGAGTGTACGGGTTTTATGCAAAACCGGCGGAGGGACACACGGTTGCGTGGACGGCCCGGTCTCAGTTACGCGCGGGTCGCATCCGTGTGTCTTCTTTGCTTCGTTTAGACGGAGATTACGCGCGGTAACCTGTTAACGCTTTACGTTACAATCGAACGCGGCAACGCGAAGGCAACTCGTCGCGATGAACGGTCATAATTTTGCCATTCCGATGCGACCCTACCGACTTCCTCCCGCCGTGGCCGGATCAATTTCAACTTTTTCTTTTCTTTCTTCCACGACGACGATTACGACAACTGTCCCTATCATATGCAGCGCATAGCGAACTTCCTTTCGGCGAATTTACGAGCGACAAGAGTATCGTTTGCGTCCGGTCTCTTCGAGTTCTGCTCGAAGCCGAGATTCTTCTCTCTCTCTCTCTCTCTGAGGCTCTCGTCGTTTTACGTTACGTGTTTTCCCCGAGCCTGTCCAATTTGGTGTTTCCAGCCGAAATTCCCCGCAAAAAGCGCCGACCGGCTTTTACGAGCGGGAACAGGGAGAAGGAACGATCCACTAGCCAGGTGGGTGAATCGCTGACGATCACGACTTCCTGGAATCGTGGGAGGACGGGCAGAGGACGATGGAAAGAGAGAGCGTTCAATTTTTTTTCTTTTTATTTTTACATTCGCTCGTAACTGGCCAGATTAATTGAATACTTAACGCACTTTACGTCGTTCATCGTGTAAAAACTTGTTTCCCCTTTTTGTTCGTATACTCTGACTCGACTATCGAAATTAAGTGTTTTCCAGGTATTTCTGTTGAACACAATTACAATGTTCTCACGAATGTTTACCATCTCGATTTAAACGTGCCCATTATAACGGATGATGTAATTAGTTTTCCAAGTACAAGGCTGACACTGAATGTATTTAAGAAGGTATCACGGTACAATCTCGTGGAATTATAAGATCGACTGGATTCCATTTGCTTCTAATCCTGAGAATCAAAGAAAGGGAAGCTCGGATTAGAAGGGTGAGATAAACGAAAAGGGACTTCCCGAAGCGATAACGATCGAAGGGATTTTTAAACCCGATCTCTGCGCAGCAAGAGGCAAGACTCGAATGAATAGAAGCCAAAGGACACAGTTCGTTAGGGTCCTCTAATTCTTACACACAGTGTGATAAGGGTAAAACACTTAACCCGTTCCTAGAACTTCTTCAGCGCATAGCTCGACCTCGCATAAATATTTCTTCGAGGATATTAATTTTTGTTTATTCCTTAATACGTATTTTATTTCCAACACAAACTAACTAAAGTTCGTAAATTTCCAAAACTATCATTTGGCGACTAACAATCGCCTCTCAAACGCAAAGGGTTAAACTTGCAGAAGGTGCGACAATAAAGCGTGCACCGGCGTAGTTCGCGGTCACTGGTTGCCTATGCACAGGGGACCGCGATCGATCGGTCGTTCGATCGAGCCGAACAAGACACAGGATAAGGTAGGATGAGCCGGCAAAGAGGCCCTCTAAGAAACGAGCCGGAAGGACACGTGAGGGGGACAGGGGACGTGGAAACGAAGGAGAAGGAGGAGCAGGAGGACGGGGAAAAAACAACGCGGAAAGTGGATCGCGGCCTGGCGGTGGTCGCCACGCGATTAAAGTAAAACTGACCCCCAGTTGTCACGTTTAATTTATATGTTAATGAGCGCATGTCACATTTCAACGGCACCGGGAGAGCGGCCGCCCCGTGCACCTCGTTGCAGTTCTCGTGCGCGCGCGCGCGTGCACCAGAGGAGAGAAGAGAGTTCGCCCCGTTCATTCCACTCTCCTCCTGCCCTCCTTCGGTGCCGCTTGCCACAGGTTTATATTTAACCGCGCGCCACACACCATGGCACCCGGCGCAGCCCACTTTGCCGCGTTGCTCTCCTCTCCTGCCCTCTACCACAACACTCTCTTTCTTGATCTCTCCGCGCTCCTTCCTCTTTTCCACCTACTCCTTCTGCCTCCTTTCCTTTTCGCCTCTCTCTGCCCTTTTCGATCTCTATCGACGACCGCACGCGGCTCTCCTCTTCGTTGTTTTCTCGCGGCCCGCCCTCCGCTCCGTCTTCCTTCCCGCGGTTGTGCTCTCTCGGTTTTCTGGCTGTTCGTTTTGCGCTACCGCCTCCTCGGCGATTCGCTCGTTTTCTCGATTTCCTTTTCGATTTTCAGCTACTTACCTCGGTTCTCGCCGCTTCGTTTTGCTTGACGACTATCGTTAAGATTTCTTGGGTTTTACAAATTAATTTCACCCTTTTGCAAATTAAAATATCAATTAATGTTAATTACATAGCAAGAAATCGAAGATTTCTCATTTTTTTCAGTTTTTCTTTTAAGTATAATATACGGTGAATTTGATCTGCAAAAGAGTGAGTTTCATTTACAAAAGGGTAAATTTCATTTGTAAAACCTGTACTACTTCTGTCACTAAAAGGGGATGCTAAACGATCAAGAATTTTTCCCACCCTCTAGAATTCACTCCGTCCGTTGATACCACCGATAGCGCGATATAGCTGTCGCGATCGATAGAGAAAGATTCTAGTATCGCTAGATTGGAATTTCATTTTAATTACCCTCTTCAAAGCTTCGCGGTGTGCAAGTATAAGACCTAAGTTCTGCGGAAAGTTTGCGGAAGCTACTTGCTTGAAAACGCGAGACCGATCCTTGAATCACGACCCCAGCCCACATCAATATCCAATGTGTGTGTGTATGTGTGTGCACTTGAACGCTAGCGCGGCTAAACACGAGCGGGAAACCGTCTGGATTGCAGAAATGCTCGGACTACAAAGCGTCGAAGGTGAACACGTTCGCGAGGACCGAGCCGCCGGACACGCAGGTGACCAAGTCGGTGATCGCGCTGCTGCTCCATTACGGCTGGAACAAATTCACCATCGTCACGGAGAGCGCCTGGTCGACGGTGGCCCGGTCCCTGGAGGAGCAGGCCACCAAGAACAATCTCACCGTGAACCATTACAAGACCGTGGAAGACCGGCACACGTGCTGCGAGGAGAGGCTGCCGTGCTGTCAAGTCAGCGTGTGGTTCCAGCTGATACAGGAGACCAAAAATATGACCAGAAGTCAGCCTAAGTTTCATTTATATTCGATACACGCTACTTGCCGCAAGTTTGGAATCGCTGAGTGCTCTATGCAGAGTTAAATTAAAGAGAGTGGTTTTGATGCT
This sequence comes from Tetrapedia diversipes, assembly GCA_033822845.1. NCBI lineage: Eukaryota > Metazoa > Arthropoda > Insecta > Hymenoptera > Apidae > Tetrapedia > Tetrapedia diversipes. The sequence goes on along the minus strand of JAOPTO010000943.1, from coordinate 252,785 downwards.
GGAAATCATTTTAATTTGAAGTTTATCTCGTCAGAACCACGAGGTTTAGATTAGAATGGTATGATGTTGAAAATGATTGAAACCCCAAATTTGTTTAATTATATCTTAATAGAAAAAAGAAACAATCTTAAGTTATATAGGAAAGGAAATCGATTCCAAACTTTTGGGGAGCAGTGTATAAGTTCATGGAACGCACGTGATTGAGACACGACCAAAATCGTAGCTTTATTAGGTTACCGCGTAAGTTCTGTCCCTTGATTTGTTACAACTGCTGATACAAAAGTTCAGACGTTCGAAGTAGCCTGAAATCAGCAATGTTCAGATATTTAAATAGGTTCCTAAAATCAGTAATGACGCAGAAAAATTGTCGAATTTAATATACATTTCCAAAAATTGAGTCTTTTGGGACATTTCCTGGTGGACAGAACTTTAGCAGCAACCCGATATATACGTATCTCCCTTTCAGATCTGTTTATTGCCTTACGGGAAGCTTCTATTAGACGAGGGACTGTGTTTCCATTTCTGTTTCTCTGTAAACGGGTTCGCTCGTCGTTTTGGATACGAGGTTACCGTTTTAGCGGGTCGTTACGCGGCGAGACTCGTCTTTTCTCATATGAAAATAGAAGCGATGGGTCTTCTTCGGGGGGACAATTTCATCCGTTCGGTCGAGCTCGTGCGAGATTTCATTGTCCCACATACTGGAATTGACCCCGTCAACGGAAGAATACAAATTGATCTTTAACGCGTCCAAACAAAGCCAACGAAACCGTGAACAAGCAGACAGACCTCAGGAATGAACCGAACAATTTTTATCTCCAACGTGTCTCGTTGATTTATCGTAAGACAAATTACTTGAATTCGAGTAACCTAATAACGAAACCGACAAAAGTAGTTCGACTTCACCGATATCATAATCACTTCAGCTGGTTAACGCTAGATTTACGAACGTTTCTTGTGTATCTATTTCTAATATACATATACTAAGAAACAGGCATACATTATGCAGAATTTGAAGTTGCAGAACTGACAGGAAAATTTATGGACATTTCTTGTCTATCTGTTTCTAATATACATATACTAAGAAATAGGTATACATTATGCAGAATTTGAAGTTGCAAAGTTGAGAAGAAAATAAATTAGGGTATATTAGTATCGCTCCATCAATAAAAGTCAACAAAAATTGTTAAGAATAATAATAATTGTTTTTGTAAATTTTATCCCTGAAGTCCGTCAAATTGACGAACCCCGTAAACCTAGTATTAACTCCTAGCGAACGCAAACTCGAACTTCACTTGAATTCAAGTAATTTTACCGATCCGTACGAGACTTTGCGATACTGTAACTTCAACCACGTGTTTTCGTCCGTTCCCTACGTGAGAACGGGCACGCCAGTGTTTCGTTCGATCGTCTCACCGATAATTGAGCGACAAACAGAGCAACTGTTTTCCCTTTGCCGGGAAAATAAACCGTGAAAGTTGGCGGTTCCGTTCTCGAGAATCGGTCGTCGTCGACGGTGCGTTCCATCGGAGGCGTTGCTCACGCGTTTAACGGGGGTCCGTGAATTTGTTCGCAGTTTACATATTCCTGGGCACGGCGATGTCGCTGATCGACATGATGAACTCGATGCAGAATCAACGGCTGCTGGACAACGGGGAGTACATGGTGATCCACGTGGACATGATGACGTACTCGCCGCGCGAGGCGCAAAAGTACTTATGGAGTAAGTATGGTTAATTGTTGATAATATAGCATACTAGTATAGCATATATGTAGCGTGATAATAACCAATTTTTCGTCTGCACTCATACAAAATTGAAAATAATTGCGAAAGAACTGATACTAAACACTAAACAGCACATTACGCCAAATGTACAGTAGCGGACAAAAATTTAAGACGACAGGACAATGTGGAACATAATTTTGTTTAATATTGTTTATCTATTCTATTTGATTGCCATTATGATAGAACACTATTTATTGATTAGCATCGAATATAAATTTTATTCATATTGTTATTTCTTACTAATTTATTTATTTTCTTTGACCTTTTGGTCTTAAACTTTTGTTCGCTACTGTAAGTTAAATACTGGTGCTAAGTGAATGAAATTGAACAAAATTTCCAGTGAAGCTCAAGGTGTAGATAACAATACGATAGAGACACTCCCCTATCCGAACAAAGCGATCAAATAATGAACTTTCTACGACTTCTTAACGCGTTAAGCGTCGAGCATATTTGAAGTATAATTCCTGCAAGTATCGAAATATATTCAGGGTGTTATAAAAATGTTTAATCTCTCCCGTCGAACATAGGTGTTTAAAATTATCGAAATTGCTAACAATTAAGTAGATAAAAATTGTTATCCATCTGCGTATACAAATTTTCGCGTTGCTCACAGAATATCGGTGGCACAGCGGTCGAAGCGTTGACCAAAACGATCCGTGAAATTCTATTGACCTTGTTGTTCCATCGTCTCCTTCGCCGTTCACTCCTTGCGTTGCTCCTTGACGAAACGCGCCACGTTCCTCGTTACCTCATCCATTTCCGTGTCTAATCCAGGATTAACCGAACGCTACACGGGTCAGGCCTGACTCGCTCGTAACCCAGTTTCCAACACGTGAGTCGATTTTATTCGACGTGCCTCCAAAGTCGTCGGTCCCGTGGTGTTGTTGCTTAGCTCTCGAATCGGATATTTCCGTTTCCCTTCGCGGGAAAAGATACACTTGGCCGGGAATTCTCGGCTTCTCTAACCTTTCGCCTCGCGCGCGATTCGCTTGCAGAGCCGGAACACTTCGACAATCTGCGGAACTGCCTGGAGCCGAAGGACTTCCTGAAGAGGGCACGGTCCTTGATGGTGGTGGTGTCGACGCCGCCCACTCAGAATTACGAGGAGTTCACGAAGAAGGTCAGGGAGTACAGCAGCAAGGAACCGTTCAACTTTGTAATCCCTGAATTGCTGAGGAAGTACGAGAAGGTAACGCATTCTTCTATGGATTATACTTCTTTTTAACACTTTGCCGGCCGCTGTCACGTACGGGTGTCTTCTTTTCATCAAATGGTGATACCTTCATTTCGATGTTTGTATAGATAGACATATCGTTGCAGAGCAATATTTAAAAATATAAGACTACTATTGCAATAAAAACGGTGTTAAAGTTATCTTAACACTTTATTGGCCGCTCACACGACATGTGTGTAATACCGCCGAGGGTTATTAGCTGGTAACACACTCTTGCAAATTTTTGTTTTGCAATATTTAAGTTCATATTGGCTGGAGGAATAAAACATCGATTAGTTAAAATATCAGTGATAAAAAAGGGTGTACGAAGGGATTGTCGTATTATATTATTATTATTGGCTCTTGGCGAAGTTTAACCGCGTAGACGTGCGATCATTAAAATATTAATACCTTCTTTAATAATAATTATATTGCAATCATTTATGTTACAATTGTATAAATATCACCGTTGGCGAGAATTTGCATGAATCTCGCCGGTGGCAGCGTAACGTCGATTCGATAAATGTGCAGTCGGCAAAGTGTTAAGATCTGTTTAAAAAAACTGCTGAGAATCGTGTTGTTAACGCAAAGTTTCGCAATTTTGTTCGATCATTTCACATTGCATAGAATTTTCTTGCTCGATACATCGCGTCTGCGAATGGTAATTTTCCAACGATCTGTTCGATCATTTTCGATCGTGCGGGGAAATTGGTCCGTTTGTTTGATCGAACGATCTTTTTCGCGTTTCAGTACGTGTCGATTCATGCGGCGTATCTTTACGACTCCGTGAAACTATACGCGAGAGCCCTGGACCAGCTCCTGAGGGATCAGCCCGAGCACTCGCTCGAGGAGATCGCCAGCAACGGCACCCAGATCATCGAGACGATTATCAGGAATCACACGTATCAGAGTGAGTATGCTCTTAATCGATAGTGCGAATCGTTGGCTTGATCGTGCCTGAAGTGGTTCTCCGTCGATCATACTTCGATAAGGCTGGATCTGATTAGAAAGAGAGTGTTACAAAGATATTGAACGAAGACGTATTGTTCACGCGGATTTGTCGCGCGTCTGAGAGGCGTTGAAAGCACACTTATAGATTGTAGATCAAAGATACTTAATCTGAAAGAGCGATCGAGGGAGAACGAGAGAGATTGGCGCGGATTTTAGCGGCTTAACAAAACAAAAGAAATCCTGTTGAAAGCAAAAACGAAACTATAATCGTGTTTTCGAAAAACAGGTGTCAGCGGTGCGACGATCAAGTTCGACAAGTTCGGCGACTCCGAGGGGAACTTCTCGGTGCTTGCTCTGAAAAAGGACCCGTTCCGTCTCAACAACTTCTCCTGCGACTATCAGATGAAGCCCGTAGGCCAATTTCAACAGGGTGAAACTCTAGTGAGTGAGTTGTTTATACAGCATTCGAGACAGCTCATTCCCATTTCTCGCGGCTCGCGAACTATCTATGCCCCTCTTTAACGAATTGCAGTGTCTAAGTAATATTAATGTTTAAATTTTTTTTAATGTATTTACCATTAATAAATTTAAATATTTATAAATTTTCTTCGCTCGTCGAAAGCAACGCAAGAACCTCGCGCGTTCGCGAACCCGTTTGCAAAGGTATCCGCTGAAGGAAAACGAATATACCGATCGTGTCCCAGGTGTACAGGCCGGCGGAGGCGGTGGACTGGCCGGGCAAGAATAAGCCGGAAGCAGAGCCGGGATGCGGTTTCCTGAACGAACACTGTCCCAAAGACGACACGCATCTGCGGAGCATCGTGGCCGCCGGCGTGTTGGCCGTTCTCCTGTTCTGCGCCGCGGTCATCACTATGAGCATATATCGAAGGTGGAAGATCGAGCAGGAGATCGAGGGGCTGCTGTGGAAAATCGATCCCAGCGAGATACACGGCTATCCTCATCTTGACAACATGATGTCCTCCCCTAGTAAGGTGAGAGCAACGCGAAAGAACACGTGGACACGTGTGCTTGTGTTTTAGGGTTGACACGGATGAGCGATTATGTGTGCTTTTGTCGTTTCTTTGATCAGCAAGAAGCAAGAAAAGTCGTGAAAAAAATCGCTCGTTCATGGTCGGGTTTTAAACGACGGTTTGAACGGGTTCAAAGTTGATTTTCCAAACAGGTTAATTGACAACTGTTACTCTTGGCTGTGATGCGAGTTTGCGTTAACCCTAAGTTTACAAATTCGAGTTTTGCCAACATCTTTTAACATCTTCCAAGACTGCAAATACTCTAATTTCTTACCACTTTTCTATCTTGTAATTAAAATATTATAATACTTCTCTTAAGTTACGCTAATTTGTTTGAGATAAATAATGGAAATATAAAAATATACTTAATTCGTAGTCTATGAGTCGAATGATTAGTTACAGAGTAACACTAATTATCTGGGGTTAAATTGTTGTGTTACTTTGTTATGTGGCGAACATGTTCTGGTTGCAGTTAAGCTTAGTTAGCGCAATGTCCTACGAGTCAAGATGCGGGGGCCAAGTGTTCGCACAGACCGGGCATTACCACGGGGTGGTGGTGAGGATAAAGGAACTGAAGTTCTCGAAGAAGAAGGACATTTCCAGGGACGTGATGAAGGAGATGCGTATCCTTCGCGAGATCAGGCACGGGAACCTGAACTCTTTCATCGGGGCGTGCGTCGAGCCAATGAGGATATTGTTAATTACGGACTATTGCGCCAAAGGAAGTCTTTATGTACGTCACCTTAATACACGGATGAACGTGTGCAATCTGGTCTGCCGGTGTGTTTTCAACGAATGATCGCGTTGTGTGCGTGTTTCAGGATATCATCGAGAACGAAGATATCAAGTTAGATGATATGTTCATCGCGTCATTAGTTCACGATCTCATTAAGGCAAGTGTACATTTATAAATGAGTATATATAGGAAAACGTAAGATACAATTTCCCGATTGTGTAACGAGCGTGAAAACATTTTTTATCCGGTTGCACAGGGTATGCTGTACATTCATGAGTCATCTGTGCTAGTCTGTCATGGTAATCTGAAGTCTTCCAATTGCGTGGTGACCTCGCGATGGGTACTCCAAGTCTCTGATTTTGGCCTGCACGATATGCGACACTGCGCCGAATCCGACAGCATTGGTGAACATCAGTATTATCGAAGTACGAACGGAAAAAGAGATACCACGATAAACGTTTATTTTCTTTCTGTTTGCTTTCCCTTGTCGTTCACTGTAATTGCCATTTAAAACCATGTCATGTGACCGTTTCGCGTAGGCTTATTCTGGAAGGCACCTGAGCTACTAAGGAATCCCAATGTTCCGATCAGAGGGACCCAGGAAGCAGACATTTACTCGTTCGCGATCATACTGTTCGAGATAATCGGACGGAAGGGGCCGTACGGTGGCGTGAACTTAGAACCCAAAGGTGAATATATAAGTGTATTTAGTAAGAAGTGGATCCGTGGGCGTTAGCGATTGTCACTGTCGTTAACACTTTGACTGTCACGGTGGTCATTGGTGAGCGGAGCGGTTCAACTACTTACAATTGTAAGAGTTCAATAAAAATTGATAGTTAGTGCATTTAGAACATTACCGCTCACCACAGGATACTTCGAAGTAAAATCTGTCCCATTGAACAATTAACAATTTTTATTAGAACTTCGAAAATAAAAGATTTATTTCTATGAAATATTACATCTAAAGGTGTATCCCCTGAGCGAAACGTGTGATTTCGACGTGACAGTCAGAGGGTTAATCGGCGTCTGCCAAACAGTGTGGTATAAACATGAATGTTAACAAATTGACAGAAATCATAGACCGAGTGAAAAGGTTCCCAGAAGATGGTGAACCGCCGTTTAGACCTAACATAGATATACTGTCCGAGTCTGAAGCGGACTGCGCCGAGTATATAGTTAGTACGATTACCGACTGTTGGGCGGAAAGTCCGGAACTTAGGCCCGACTTCAAGATGATAAGGACGCGGTTAAAGAAAATGAAAGCGGGAAGGCATCGCAACATCATGGACCAGATGATGGACATGATGGAAAAGTATGCGAACAACCTCGAAGATCTAGTCAGTGAACGTACACGCCTTCTTTTCGAGGAGAAGCAAAAAACCGAAGATCTGCTGCATAGAATGTTGCCTGAGTAAGTTTCATTGTGCTTAAACCATTTGCATCCAAATGGGTTAATTCTTTCGTTTGAAAGAAGAGAACTATCGGCCGATACCGATTGATATTGTTGCGTTTGCGTTTTAGACCCGTGGCTAATTGCCTGACGAATGGAATTGGCGTGGAACCCGAGGCTTTCGACTTGGTTACTATATACTTCAGCGATATTGTTGGCTTCACTGCAATGTCAGCGGAAAGCACACCTTTCCAGGTATAATATTCGCGAACCGATCGTCGAAAGAATCGAATACAATCGTGATTCTTTTTTTGTTTAGGTTGTAAACTTCTTAAACGACCTGTACACTTTGTTCGACCGCATAATTAAAGGATACGATGTATACAAGGTGGAAACGATCGGCGATGCTTACATGGTGGTGAGTAAATTGTTTCGCAACCTCTGCACGGATCTTTTTATTTCGCACAATTTCACAATGCTGTCGTCCGTTTTCTCCAGGTCTCTGGTCTACCAATAAAGAATGGAAACAGGCATGCCGGAGAGATCGCGTCGATGTCCCTAGAGCTACTTAATGCCGTGAAGAACCACACTATAGCGCATAGGCCTCAGGACACTCTCAAACTGCGTATCGGAATTCATACAGGTATCGTGCACAAAGGAAAAATATTAACTCCTAGTGTTAAAGTAGAAAGGATGGGCTCGGGAAATAAAACAAGGGTGCTGCGTTTTCATTAAAATGCATCCCTACTCAAAATTTCACCCAAAGTTCTCGACGTACATCGTTATTGAATTCCTACCGTATGGTACAACCGGTGCGTCTCAAAGTCTGCCGTAGTCAAAGGGTTAAATCACCTCGATGATAGGTTTACTTAGGTATAGTAACCACTCATAAATGTTACAGGTCCTGTTGTGGCAGGCGTTGTTGGTTTAACGATGCCCAGGTATTGTCTATTCGGGGACACCGTGAACACAGCCTCGCGCATGGAATCGAACGGAGAACCACTGCGTATTCACATTAGCGAACAGTGCAAGGATGCGTTGGACAAGATAGGTGGCTACATCATCGAAGAACGTGGACTGGTTTACATGAAAGGGAAGGGAGAAGTGAAAACTTACTGGCTCACGGGGGCCACCGAGAAAGCCATCCAAAAACGAGAGGTCCGTGTGCAAATCGAATTTTTGTAATCACATTACTAGGGGTGTGCGGGTACCCGAGCTTCGAGTCGAGTCAGGACGGGTCAGAATCCCGAATGTTTGTAAACTTCGGGTACCCGACGGTGAAGTTAGGTCAGATCGAGTCGGGTAAGGATCCTAAGGATCCTAAAGCCACACATTTCGGCGTTAACCTTTTAGTGCTGACGAAAGTTACTCGTATGGACCATGGACGAAAATATGCGTTTGCCAATTTTTTCGATTTTTCGTTTACTGCAACGCGATCGTCAGTGCACGAGTAACAATACTCCGTCTCCAGCGATAGCTTGCCGTCTCTTCGAAGCACTTAAGCCAAGAGTATCTAGGGCTCAAAGGGTTATTTTCGGGTACCCGCACACCCCAAAACGTTACATTGAATTTTTACTGGATTCTCGCTTTTATGTTGTCAGGTCGACGTTGGTGATCTTCCGCCGCTTTTTTGTAGACCGAGGAGAAGTCCGAAATTAAATTCAGATTCTCGGCAAGCCTCGCTGTTAGGCGGCCTAGGCGCGGGCAGTCGCAGGCATTCGAGCGTTCCAAGACCGACACCGGATGACTCTTCGTCTCAATGCGGAGGATCCAGTCCAGTGCCCAAAGCCCTTAATTCTCGAAAGGTGGAACGGTCTCCTCTGTACTTGACCGACAGCGTGTCGAAGACAACGTTGAACAACATCGCGCTGCAAGAGGAGGTCGACAGTCGAGCGGCTAACATCAAGATGGCTCTGGACGATTTGTTCATCAACGCTAGGCCAAAATTTAGGAAGAACGCGAGGGTTCTGTCGACGATCGCGTCCTCATCCTCCACGAGCGATTATCCGTTTCAAACCATAATACGGGAATCCCGTTCGTTGGATCAGTTCCCGTTGGAAATCTACGGCAAGAGGTTCGAATTGCCGAATTTCTCCTGGAAGGAACCGAAGAAAAGTTTCCGATCGTTAGAGAATTGTGACAAGTGTACACGGACGAATTCGAAGACGAACATTTCCGAGAAAGTGTTGAATAACAATTATCCGAATGGTAATGTGATAATAGTGCCCCATACCGACGAATCGCCGAACGAAGCGGAGACACCGCTACTGGGAAACGAAAGTAGCTGCGTGGGAGAAATTGTGCCTGTTAAACGTTGGCGTTCTCTCGATCAAGTGGTATCCGTTCCTAGTACAGACAGTGTACCGGATAAAAAGTCTTCCGCAAGAAACTCGATCAGAAGCTGGTTGGTAAATCTGTTTAGTGGTAATGGATTACGCAACAGTGATGTTTCTTTAAGAAGGGATGTAATAGCAGGTTATGATATACAGTCGGAACGTGAAAGTATAGTTTGATACGAGTTTGTCCTTAGCCGAAGAAAGGAAAGAATAAAAGAATTCGAACCAGAAACTGCTATGGAATGTAGTATGAGTGCGCAAAGAAGACATTATTACATTTATGAATCATAAGCATGATGTATTGTTGCCATTTTTTTAGCGTATAGATATTGTGGAATGTATGGGTATAAAAGTTACCGACCGTGTATATTTTTAATACCTAGGTATTTTATGACTTGTATTAAAGTACGCTTTATATTGGCGGCAAACATATTTTTCTTTTTTACATAGTGCGAGGTCTATTTGTTAAAATTTTTAATCCGAGAGTATAATAAAAAACTAGAACGACTTTTATAAAAATGATTCTAACCAAAGTTTATACAAGTACAGAAATCATGTAAAAATGTCTATCTCGAGATAGCACAAATGATTCCCGTTATAATACGAAAAGGAAGAAGAACGTGCATAGTTGTAAATGTACATTTTCGTAAGTTCGATTATACGTGTTTCACACATATGTACGTATGTATATATATGTATGTATGTATGTATGTATGTATAATTTCGATACTTGTTCACTGAAGGAAAGCAAATTATTCGTATGGCTGTGAAAAGTGAACTAGATTGTACCTAAGGTGCTTAGTAATATATCATTTTGTCAAATGTATATAAGTGAATAATAATATATAGATGTAAAGATAAAATGTAAATTAAAAGAAATATTATCTTCTGTAAGAGCTGATTAAAAGTTCATCTTTTGAAATGTTGTATAATTTGATTTTTTAATAAACAGATACGTTTTCTTTCCCTTTTACAATTTATTTCTCAGGTAACTAGACAAAGAATATATACACGCATACTTTCTACAATTGCAAACCTTAATCATGTCCTGATAGAAACTTTGACATAAAATCTTTTGGTTTTGGTTTAGAGGTTTCTGACCAATGATTTAACAGTGTCGTACATGGTATCCACTGAGCAGTAACTTCTTGAAGTTCCATTTGACCCTAATATAGTTTAACTTATAAAATCATATATTTACTACAATACTTGTATAATAAACATATATGTTAGTCTTACCTTCACAAGTAAGACATCAATAACTCTTACATCACGTACATGTGCATGACGTTTAAATTCTTCCTTCAATTTGGCTCTACATTCTGCTTCTGTTTTTGGCATGTAATAATTGTATTCTAAAAAATAATTACGTATATAAATATATATGTAAATCTTTTAACTTTATCTTTTATGTAAATTTGTTCAAAAATTTTTAATAAAATCTTAAAGACTTAATTGTAAATTACTTCTTCCAAAGTTCAAATAATCTAAGAAGAGTCTATTTTATCTTACACAAAAAGACTAAATAAATTCACCATATACATAAGCATACAATTTTAGACGCAATTAGGTTAAGCAACAACAAGCCCCATTTATTTCCACGTAAGAAATTAAAAATTATAAGAATACTTACGAATAAATGGAATTTGACGATACCATGCTTTATATAAGTTTATTACTCTTCTACGACTATCTGTAACGGATACTGATAAAATTGGTTTTAAATACTTTACAGTTACTTTTGTAGGAGAAGCCATTTTTTGCAATACACAGTATATTGGTCAGTGACAATCTTTTTACTAAGAACAGATATAAAAAATCACTAACATGTTTTATAACTGAAATTAAAAATAAAATATAACATTAAATAAAAAGCATTCTTTTTTATTAATAACAGAAATAGTATTATGTGCTTAACTGTTCCTTAGGTTATTATTTTTTATGAATCCATTGAACTAGGTTAGAAAATTGATATTATACAGAGATAAAAAACTCAAAATTCAATTTTGCACGTATCAAATATAATGTATCAGAAACAATTTATTAATAGAATCATTTCTTGAATGATGGCGTGACAATCGTATTTGTACATGCTTGCCACTTTGAGGGAAACAATTTATATAACGTATTCATTTTACCGGTATACCTGGTAATATTATTCTATCAGTAAAAGTCTTGCTTGTATTTGATAGTTTATATCTTTTATATTTGATAATAAATGTGAAAATAATTATGTTCATTTCTAGTCTTAGTTTTTATTGCACTATTTAAAAATACTGATTAGATATTGTCAAAAAGCTTATAAAAAGATAGTTTAGGTTTAGTGTCAGAACATAATCTATATTATAATTTGTGTTAAGACATTAAAATATAATTTATTATAATTGAAAATGGTAGTTAGACAATACCAAGAAGAATTAAAATATTTAGAAAAAATAAATGACACATGTTGGAAGATAAAGAAGGGGTTTCAACCTAATATGAAGGTACATTTATTAATATTACATTTCTTCATACATGTTTTTATATCTTTTTTTATTTACAGGTTGAAGGTATTTTTTATGTAAATAATACGTTGGAGCGTTTAATGTTTGATGAGTTAAAAAATGCATGTAGACCAGGAACAGTTGGAGGTTTTCTTCCAGGTATGAAACAAATTGCTAACGTGGCTGCTCTTCCTGGAATTGTATGGAGATCTATTGGATTACCTGATGTGCATTCTGGGTATGGTTTTGCCATTGGTAACATGGCAGCATTTGATATGAATGATCCAAAATCTATTGTATCACCTGGTGGGGTAGGATTTGATATAAATTGTGGAGTACGCTTGTTGAGAACTAACCTGTTTGAAGAGGATGTGTTACCTGTTAAGGTACTACAGTATGTTTTATAAAATTATATTATAGGAATAGAAATAAATTGGTAATTAATTTTAGGAACAACTTGCTCAGAGTATGTTTGATCATATTCCTGTTGGTGTTGGTTCAAAAGGAATCATACCTATGAATGCACGTGATCTAGAAGAAGCCTTAGAAATGGGAATGGATTGGTCTTTAAGAGAAGGTAATGCATGTATTCAAGGAAATTAATTATTTTTATTTGTAAATATATTATATTCTGTGTAGGATATATTTGGGCAGAGGATAAAGAACATTGTGAAGAATATGGTAGAATGCTTAATGCTGACTCTTCAAAGGTATCAATGAGAGCTAAGAAACGTGGATTACCACAGCTAGGAACTTTAGGTGCAGGAAATCATTATGCTGAGATCCAGGTAGTAGAGGAAATTTATGACAAATGGGCAGCATGTAAAATGGGTATTGAAGAAAAAGGGCAAATTTGTGTAATGATTCATTCTGGAAGTAGAGGATTTGGACACCAAGTTGCAACTGGTAATAACACGAAATAGATTTATTTTCTAAAAGAAGAATTTATAAAACCTTTAGTACATTACAGATGCACTCGTACAAATGGAAAAAGCCATGAAACGAGATAATATCGAGACTAATGACAGACAGTTAGCTTGTGCTCATATTAACTCTCAAGAAGGTCAAGATTACTTGAAAGCAATGGCGGCTGCCGCGAACTTTGCGTGGGTCAATAGGAGCTCTATGACGTTCCTCAGTCGACAAGCATTTGCAAAAATGTTTCGACAATCTCCTGATGATTTAGATATGCATGTTATATATGATGTCTCTCATAATATTGCAAAGATAGAGGAACACGTGGTCGAGGGGAAACCGAAAACTCTTCTAGTTCATAGAAAGGTGGATAAAAGGAATAAATAATAATGTATTTAGTTATTTATACTTTCCTTTTTATAGGGATCCACAAGAGCATTTCCACCTCACCACCCTTTGATTCCTGTAGATTATCAACTAACAGGCCAACCAGTTTTAATTGGTGGAACAATGGGAACGTGTAGTTATGTTCTTACCGGAACCGAACAGGGTATGAAAGAAACATTTGGATCCACGTGCCATGGAGCAGTAAGTATTCCAAGATTACCTATTTATATAATTATATAAAGTTTTATGAATTTAATTATCAACCCTTTTTTTTAGGGTCGAGCTTTGTCTAGAGCAAAGTCGCGTAGGAATTTGGATTATACGGATGTATTAGAAAAGTTGGAACGGCAAGGAATATCTATTAGAGTTGCTTCGCCTAAATTGGTGATGGAAGAAGCGCCAGAGTCTTACAAAAACGTAACAGATGTTGTAAACACTTGCCATGCTGCAGGTATTTCCAAGAAATGTATAAAATTAAGACCTATCGCGGTTATCAAAGGATAATTGTTTTAATGTATATTAGACAATTTGTTCTGAATATTAATTATAAATAAATTTCATTCAACGGTTATGTACTCACTTATACTCAAAGAGGTATGAACTGAATTTATACAAATTAAATATCATTTATGTTTTATAAATTATATAAATTTAGAAAATATATGTAATTAATTTATTACAATAAAGTATGTAAAAATATTTTTATACAGTTTGATACTGGCACTTTTCAATACATTCCTTTCTATCCATCTTATTTAAGGAACAAGCATTAAGGTGTATGTTATAATAAACAACAAAGATCATTTTAAAAACATTACATTAGCGTTTTATTAGATAAAATGTACAGTTACCTACGCTCGAAGTAAGAAAGCTATATTAGACTAATTCGTTCGACTTTACACGTGAATTAAATTCGCTGTGTTACGCTTAACAAATCTTCCAGTGACTAAAGGGGGGAAGAGAATAAAGGTACAGAGAAAGTTCCGCCGGAAGACAAAATTTGTTCATGTGCAGATAATGGAAGCAAACCATCACCATAAATAATAAACATTTCTTTCTCTCGCGCATTCTTATCTATATATATGTATATCATAGTTCGGGATACTCATATGTAACAGTATGATACGCTCGTCGTGAACCCTTGAGAGGTAAGTACGGAAATCTAGTCACTGGAGGAGTCGTTCATAGAAATACAAGACCGACCAACAAGAAAAATCATGGTCTGTTCTGCATTCCGTTGAGAATTATAAAATTACGTTACAATATAATATAATTATCCTAGAATACTTATGATAGGTGATAATCAGGAGACGGTTCAGCTACAGATTCGGTAGTGAACAACGGATTTGGGAACTCTGGTGGGTGTGGCAGTGGTCCAGCAGTCTTTGGCTGGCGACGGTACGCCATTAGCCAGCACGATACAGCAATAGCTACAGCAACTAGTGCCAGAAGTGCTGTAATTACTAGTGCTATCACAAAACCGACCATAGAAACACAAATATCTTCCACTCTTTGAGCTGAAGCAACTGAAACAAGAAAAGTGTCACGTTGAAATAATTAAAATATCTTTTGCTTCTGCCAGCATTGCAAGCAAAAAGGGAATCAGGTCTTACTTTCAGCTGGATCTGCTGTGAACCTTTCTTCTCTCCTCTCCAGAGTGAATATCAGATTTGACTGGATCGTGATTTCTTCTCGAAGTTGTCCTTCGTAGCTGTCCGTGACACTTAAGGACGTGTCATTTACTTCGGAACTCACGTCTCGACGACGGCGACCGAACGCGTTATATCCTCGACAATTGACCTGATACAATTATAATTACGCATTAACGCTTTAATGTCATTGCACTATTTACTTGAAATTATCAAAAAAGTACTCACGGGCTGACACCGTCCAAAGCATACACGGATATTGCACTGGAATCGAATGTTGTCGCTACTTGGAAATTTGAACGCGTTAAAACTGGCCATCAATGTCTGCGTTTCGGGATTCTGCTCCCATTCACCGAATATCGTTGGATCCGTCGCGCAGCCGTTCTCGTCTGTTACAATGTACTCGTTCTCCATGTTGTCTTCCATCGTTTTAGCCACGCAATTTCTGGCGAATCCTCCGTAAATAGCTAAAACATTGGAATTACAATTAATCGTGGGGAAGACCTATCGATCCATAAGACCAGAAATTGAATGTACTCACTGGAAGGCTGAACTTCGACTTGCAACATCAAATTATCTCCGATTTCAGCGGAATTGATTTCGTTCCCGTTCTGGGTGACAATCTTCATCAGACAAACTGGCGGAGGACCGGTATTAGCAATAGTTCCGGCTGTGGTCAACATCGAGACATTGAAACCAAGAGTGACATTCTGCTCTCCTGTTTGATATATACACTTTATGTGATACGCTTGAGTCTTGTACGTCATCAGTTTTGGATGCTTTTGTATAACGAGTACGAAGCTCGCTTGTCCCTAAAAATAGCATATATTTTATTTTAAGTACGTGTGCAATAGGATTCAATAAAGTTAAAAAGTTTCAGTTCATTCAAAAAAGATGAGCAACGATAACTTACATTTACGTGTATCAGTCCACAATTTCCGAACGCCACCTTGAATATCTCGGTCTTATGCATAGTCTCTGCAGGAATGGAGACAACTCTTCTACACTGTTCATCCTTGCTATGACCTTTAACGTAAAGAACACCATCGAATTCCTGGTCGTGAAGGTGTATCTCAACTTGCACCCCATCGGATAAACAGCTAACAACCATCTCTGGCCTGGGGAAGTCAGTACGCCACCGGTTCTTGTCGTCTACCAAAAAAAAAAGAAAATGATTCTATTAAGCATACGCACACTCATAATAATACCAGTTCGATAAAAACAATCTCTTACAGCATTGAGTGTAAGCGTTTCCAATGTAGCCATTGATGCAAATGCAAATAGCTTGATGACGAGTAGCATTGCAGAGTGCATACAGGCCGCATAATTGGTTTGAGCAAGGATCTTCACAGGTTTGACTAGTCTTGTCGCAGTATCTATTATCGGCACAATCGTCGTCGTGCTTGCATTCGATGATGTCAGCTGCAAAGTATACGCGTCGTTAATTTGATAAATTTCACCGAAATAGAAAAAGATAAAAAATGATATTAATCTCTCTTACCTAATTTACAATATCCATTCGTATCCAGCCTGTATCCGTACTGAGTTGGACACACGCAGCGACCATACTCATCAATAATCATACCGTTCTCCAAAGCACACACACAGTATCCTTCATCGTTGATGATCATTCCAGATTGCTTGCGACACGGTATGCATACTTCGGTTTCGTCTTTAGCTGATCCAGGTGGACATATGCAATTACCGTATTCGTCAAGAATTTGACCTTTCTCTACCGGGCACACGTTAGCTGTAAAATCACCAAAAAACATTGAAGAACTCTTCCATAAAGATGAATCACAATCTATGAATGATTATGCAATGAAAGAAAAACAATTACTCTTGTCACAGCGAATAACTGCATTTCCCCTGTATCCAGGAATGCACTCGCAGATCATGGTTCTTACTGGAGATGTGTCAAGTACTTTGCAATCAGCATTCACACCACAAGGTTCGATCTTCACGCAAGGATTCAAACACTCGCCGTTGAAGCAGGCAGTTTGGGATGGACATTCGTTGTCTGCTTTGCATTTCTCTACCACTATAAAAAGAAACATAATTTATTCGATGAACGTCTTATAATTAGGCTAAATGTAAAGAATTGTGAATTAATTATTCTCACGTTTAGTACATCCCCCTTTGGTATCCCCAATGTACCCAGGAGGGCAAACACACTCGACTATGTGATTGTAGACATTACAGTCCATGTTTCCGGTGCAAGGATTTATCGCACACGGATTCTCACAGCGGTTGTTGACGCAAGCCTTATTTGTGGGACAATCAGAGTTGCTCTTGCAACCAAGGAGGACGCAGGAGACCCTAGGGTTGCCCCCGTAGCCTGGTGGACATTCGCAAATGGCTTTGTGATTGATTCCGTGACATTCAGCACCTTTTCCACAAGTGGACAGCGATGGCGAGCAAACCGGCACACAGTTATGCTGTACACACGCGTGCGATCCGCTGCAATCACCGTCTGCACGGCATCCGGCAACTAAAGATTGAAAAAGAATAATAAGTACTCATGTTTTTACTATTACATACAGTAGCGAACAAAAGTTTAAGACCAAAGAGTCAACGAAAATAAAATTTGTATTCTATGCTAATCAATAAATAGTGTTCTAGACAATATTCACAAACCACAAAGCTAGGTTTTACATCACCCTATCGTCTTAATCTTTTGTCCGCTACTGTAGGTTACAACCGGAAAGTAAAAATACAGCGTGGCAAATAAACATGTATCAAAAATGTAAAAAGGAGATAGAAAATAGAATTGCAAAAACAGCCTTTACCTTTGGTACAAACCACATCCGGATTTCCATCGTAACCCAGCACACAAGAGCAGATCGGTTTATGGTTGACAACGCTGCAATCCGCGTTGGGACCACAGGCACAAGGATTCTTGCACACCGCGTTCACGCAAGACTTCTCCGACGGGCAGTCGCTGTCTCTGGTACACTCGATCTCCAAGATTGGCTTCGTGGGTCGACAGGTTCCACTGCCGCTGCTCACGTAACCGCTGGGGCACACGCAGACCATTGTACGGACCGGCGATGTTGGAAGTACCCTGCATTCTGACGGCTCGCTACAAGGTTGCACCACTGTACAAGGATTCTGGCATCTGTTATCGAAGCAAGCCAACAGATTAGGACAATCGCTGTCTTCTTTGCACTCCGGTCTCTCCTCTGGTTTACAGTTAACGTAGGGATTGCCCGTATGATGGGACGGGCAACGGCAGATAGGCAGATGGTTGAAGACTCTGCATTCGGCCAGAGCTGAGCAAGGATTACTGTGTACACATGGGTTGATGCACTGCATGTTGATGCACGAGTGATCCCCAGGACAGTCTCCGTTGCTGTAGCAGCCGATCACTCTGCAACGATCCAGAGCATTTCCATGGTAGCCCTTGCGGCAACGACAATCAGCCTTATGGTTGTTAGGATAGCACTCGGCATTCACTCCGCAGCTGTCCGAGACGAGGCAAGGATTCACGCAGTTGTTGTTGACGCAACTCTTGTCCAGTGCACATTCGCTGTCCCGTCTGCACTCCACGGAGTAACAGGCGATGTCTGGGTTGCCCTGGTAGCCTTCTTCGCAGGAGCACACCGGTTTGTGATTACGCACATAACAAGCGGCATTGCTACCGCAGTTGCAAGGGTTCCTGCACTGTCTGTTAATGCAGGCCTCCGCATCGCTGCACTCGTTGTTCGTCGTGCAGGTGCCGATTACCGTGATTTGGACTGAAAGGAAGGACACTGTTATATAATGAAACATTCGAAGACTTACGAAGGTCTCGAAACCATTGAAAAATAAGACTACACCAAACTAATAAGAAGACTATACCAAATAAAACTACACTTGACATTACATACTTGGTCTACAAACGCCATCGACATCGGTGGTCCATCCCTCCGGACAAGTGCACGTCATGGTCCTCACCGGAACAGTGTCCAGAACGTTGCATCGTGCGTTCTCCAAACACGGTCTGATAACTGGACAAGGATCGATGCATTTGTTCTTAATGCACACCAGTTTATCAACGCAATCGATGTCGATTCTGCACTCAGGCACGTCGAGCTCAGCCGTAGCACGATGCACACAGTAGGAGTAAGGATTTCCAGCAGGGATATTTTCCGGACAGCGACAAGTGGCCACGTGATCTTGGACGTAGCAGATAGCGTTCTGGGCACACGGTGAATCCTCCACGCAAGGATTTATACAGCGTCCGCTGCTGCAAGCTAGGTTTCGAGGACAATCGTGGTCAGCGCTGCACTCCACTCGTTCGCAGTGCACTTCTGGGTTGCCCAGGTAACCTGGACCGCAACGGCAAATCGCGCGATGGTTTTGGCCATAGCATTCCGCATTTATCGCACACTTGTTCTCGAGAATGCAAGGATTTACACACTGGCCATTGTAGCAGGTGGCTGCATTGTTACACTCGCTGTCCGATTCGCAGTCCACTGGAATAGAAATTTTGTAAACGAAGGATAGTAACGGCGATGAAAGATACTTATCAGAGGGAAAAATTAAGACAAAGAAATGAAAGGGAACCGCTACAGAATAATTACACCGAAGTGTATTGCAATTAATTTTCTTTGAGAAAGAAATATTGCTCACGTTTAAAGCAACCCAGTTGAGGATTTCCAGAATATCCAGGTGGACAAACACAAGATGGGTAGTGATCCGCGACGTTACACTTAGCATTAGGACCGCAGTTGCATGGGTTGATGCACACGTGATTCACACATGCAGCGTTGCCCGCACAATCGCTGTTCGAAATGCATTCAGCAACAATTTCAGCTGCAAAAAGATACCATCGTCGTGTTAATTATTTATGAAAAGAACGGTACATCGTACAGTGGCACAACTTGTTACTTACACACAAGTGTACAGTAGCGAACAAAAGTTTAAGACCAAAGAGTCAAAGAAAATTAATTAATTGATAAGAAGTAACAGTATAAATAAAATTTGTATTCTGTGCTAATCAATAAATATCGTTCTACCTTAATGACGATAAAAATGAATAGATAAACGATATTTGCAAACCATAAAATTATGTTTCACATTGTTTTGTCGTCTTAAACTTTTGTCCGTTACTGTACATATTTTTCTTCTATCACTCACGTGGTATACAATTGACTCTTGGATCACCGACGTAGTTGACAGGACATCTGCAAACCGGATTGTGGTTGTTCACGTAGCACAGTGCATTTGGACCACACGAGTCGTCAACGATACAAGGATTCACGCATAGAGAATTGATGCACTGTTTGTCGTTAGAGCACTCGCTGTTGGCATAGCACTCTGGACGAGGTGGTGGCAGCGGTATGATGGAAACTGCAACGCGAAGGTTACATATAATTTTACATAAATTCCATTTACACTTGTATTTATAGAAACAAAAAAACAAAACTCAAAACGTACTTCTGGTGCACTCGATGTAAGCGTTACCAGTGAACTCGGATGCGCACTGACAAATTCCAGTGTGGGACGTCGCCTTGCATTGAGCATTCAGTCCACACTGGACAGTGAGGCAAGCGTCGACACAACTTCCACCTAGACATTTGTCTGAGCTATTGCAGTCTTGATCCAGATGACACCGCACGTCCTCCAACACTGTAACCAAATTCGTGTTTCTTGCTATATCTTTCAACAAACAACATTACATATTAGACGATTAGAGGAAATGCTTACCAATCTTTTTGCACAATCCATTTGCATCGGTAATGGTGTTCGGTGGACAGCTGCAGATCATCGTGCGAAGAGGTACAGTGTTTAATACTTTGCACTCTTGTTCTCCGGTGCACATATTTGAAGACAGACAAGGATCTTGGCATTTCGTGTTGATGCATGCGAAGTATGGTGGGCATTCGCTGTCCGCCTTACACTCAACTTCAATAGATACACCTTAAAGTAATAATAATCATTAGTAATAATTATCTTAAAGTAATATCTTGAACTACTAATAATCTTAAAGTAATATCTTAGTACTTTAAGAATCATTAATGACACTATACATACAATATTCTACAACAGTAATACAGTAGGTATAGTAGCATCGTAACAGCAATATCAGAACAAATAGTAGAATAATATTATTATTCATACCAGGATCGAAGAAATTAAGCTGAAGAAATATTAACATCTTAAAAAGCTAATTATTTACCAGTGCATTCGATATACGGATTTCCAGTGGTACCCAAAGGACAAGCACACTTAGGTTGATGGTCCCGAGCAATGCATTTAGCAGTTTCGGCGCAGGTATCGTCCTCGCAAACAGGTCGACAAACTCTGTTCAATCTATCGCAGGCCTCGTGGTCAGCGCAGTCTTCGTTGTAATGGCACACTGTTGAAATGCAGACGATTCGCGGGTCTCCTTGTGTGCCTCGTGGACAGACGCATTGCGCTCTGTGTGAAACCGCGATACACTCTGCTCCGCGACCGCATGCGATGTCTCCGACCAAGCAGGGTGTGACACAATTATTGTTCTGGCAGGTCTTGTCGTAGGGACAGTCGCTGTCCGATTTGCATTCGGCTGAAAAGGTTCAGAAATCTTTATTTTTTAAGAGTACTCGACGATAACTTTGAAGTACACAAGATGATTTAAGTGGACGACACACTTTTAACACTAGGTTTACGGGAGCCATCAATTTGACGGGTTTTGAACTTCATGAGCAAAATTTACAAAAACAATTACTATTAATTCCCAATAATTTGTATTGACTTTTATTGATGGACTGAGGAATATATCCTAATCTATTTCACTCTCAGTTCGGGAGTTTCAAATTTTGTATGATGTATACCTCTCTTAGAACATGTATATTAGAAATAAAATAGCACAAGAAATGTCCGCAAATCTAGTATTAAGTGATTCTTACGTTTGAAGCATTGTAGCTGTGGATCTCCAGCGAAGTTCTGCTGACATTGACAGGTAGGATGATGATTGACAGTGATGCACTGCGCGTTCAAACCACATTGCGTGCTCACACACGGATTTTGACACAACTGATTGATACAAGCTTCGTTGGTTGCGCAGTCAACGTTCGAGGTGCACTCTGGGAACGTGTCAGTATCTGCAAAAGGTATAAGCACATTGAGATGATAACAACTCGTTATTTACTGTGCTTATACGTCTTTTAATATTCTAATTCAGTTCAGTTATCGACGTAAATTACCTCTGTAACAATTTACGAATGGATCGCCAGCGGTTCCGCGAGAGCAGTGGCACTGGCGATAATGATTTTCAACAGAGCACTCAGCGTTTGATACACAAGGGCTGATGATACATGGATTGATGCAACGTTCGTTTAGGCAGGCCATGTTTGAAGAGCATTCGGAGTCAGATTTGCAGATTGCTTCAATTTGTTTGTCCACTGGACAAAAAGAGAGTAACATATAATGATTGTATTCCAAAGAACAACCTGAGAATTACGTAATGATATTTAAGTGACTTTTACCTGGAATGCAAGCAACAGTTGCATCTCCAGCGAAATTTGGCAAACATTCGCAGATCATGGTTCTCATAGGTAGTGTGTCTACAACAGAACACTTGGCCCCGGCGATGCATGGTTTTGTTTCTATGCACGGATCTTTACAAATGCCGTTGAAACAGCCTAATTTACTGGGACAGTCACCGTCTACTTGACACTGTGGCTGTGGTTCAATCGGTTCTGAAATAAATATTAGATATCACTCACTGTGCTGTAACTACAGACTCGATTGAAAGCAAAAAACAAAGAAAATAAAAAACTAAAAATAATAATAAATTAAGAAAGCAATAGTAGTTTACCCATCAGACATGAGGTGTACGGATCACCCACGTAACCCGGAGGACACCGACAAGTAGCACGATGATTAATCACAGTACACTGCGCTGAAAACGGACAGTCGCAAGGATTTACACACTTCAGGTCCCGACACGCCAAAGAGGATGGACAATCGTTATCATTGGTGCACTCTGGTCTCTCGCATGCCTGGTATGGATTTCCTAAATATCCGTCAGGACAATAGCACCTTGGTCTGTGATATCCATCGGGCCTGCAAAGTGCATTGACGCCGCACTGAGTTACAGAGCAACCGTCCATGCACTCGTTGTTGATACAGGATTGCGTTAATGGACAATCACTGTTGCCACGACAACCAACTACAAAAAAAGAATTTAACATTAATGGTTTCTATAATGTAGATATTGTAAGTGTTACATGTAATAATAGTTGGAGAACATACTCTCACGGCAATGCTGCTGAGGATTGCCAGTGAAACCTTCATTGCAGACGCATACAGCTCGATGCAGTTGCACGTGGCAGCGACTGTTGAAGCCACAGGAGTCAAGTGTACAAGGATTGACGCATTTTTGGTTGTAGCAAGTCTTATCGTTCGGGCACTCGGAGTTCTGAATGCATTCTGGAACCGGTTCTATAGAGATACAACAAATTAGTTATAGTCCTCTGCTGACAGGTACAGAAATTCTAATTTCAATAGACTGAGAACGTTTTGGAACCGTGGATTACCTTCGATCATTGGAATGGTACACTGTATTCGGGCGTTCCCAGTAAATCCAGTTGGACATGAGCAGACAGGCTTATGGTTCACCGTCTGACAAAGTGAATTGATGCCACATGCACCGATGCATGGATCTCTGCATTTCTGCGCGAAACAGGCCTTATCTCGAGGACAATCGGAGTTGATAACGCATTCTGGATAAATGCACGCTGCAACGCCGTTCCTGACCTTGCATTCGCCATTGTAGGTGCATGGAGAAGGATTGCAGGGATCGGTTTCTGAAAGAAAGTATACAAAAACCTTTATTGTATGATAAAAACTCGTAAGAATGGGAATCTGAAAAGTGTAGTTGAAGCATTTTGTGATTACCAGTTTTCATGTAACACTCCACGAACGGATTGCCAATTAACGGGGATGGACAGCTGCAGAGAGGACTATGGTTAATAGCTTTGCAGTTGGCCCTGATGCCACAAACGTTTTGCGTGCAAGGATTTATGCACTTGCTGTTGATGCAGGCCTTATCCCCTGGACAGTCTGAGCTGATCACACACTCTGGATGACAACCTGTGACACTCGAAGGGACTCCCTGAAGACCAGGCAAACACTTGCAAACTGCAGTGTCACCAATCTTCTCACAGATGGTATTGGGTCCGCATGGAGATGGAGAACAAGGATCCCTCTCTTTCGGCACTGTAATTTAAATTGCAACAGGAAACTCAAATTTATCTTATCTTAAAATTGACCTCCGTCGAGGAGTTTGGAAAATAAAAGGTTAGCATACCTTCAGGAATAGCTTGGCAAATCTTGAACGCATCTCCAATGGTAGGCAGAGGACAAGAGCAAATTGGAATGTGATTAGACACAGTACAGATTGCTCCGACGCCACAGGTACCCGGACAGGGATCCTGACACTTGGTTCTGATGCAAGACTGAGATTTCGGACAATCTGTGTTCACCAAACACTCCGGCTGACAACTCTCGTACGGGTTCCCTCTGAAATCTGGCAGACACTCGCAGTACGCGGTGTTGTATCTCTCTCTACAGTAAGCGTTGACTCCACACGGCGAAGGACTGCATGGTCTTGGTGGCGTTGACGGTGGTTGAGGTGCTACGATAAAATGTAATCGAAAAGAATTAATATACCGTTTAAAGAAATTCAAATCAAATCGACGATCAAATATTAGTTTGCAAACAAATGTTGCGTGATCATGGAAAGAGTTAATTTACAGAGAAAATAAAACAAAGAACTTAAGTAGCTGTACAATAATCGCAAACAGAGATGCGCGTGATTCGAGAAAACTTATGAGAAGAATAATGAGAGAATGTGTACGAAAGTGTATGAACAAAATTACTTCGAAACGTCGAGTCAGTGATAGAGCTATCTATAATAAACATGCAACTTTGTATGTACCTATATAATACACTCTCTATATACAATATGTACAAACAACTAAAAGAATTTCTAAATAAGAATATTGATAAAATGGAACATGTCGAATAACAGCTCGCGAAATTTTGTTTCCGATTCTTGATTCGATTATTCAGACGGGATTATTCCTTACTCTTGGCCACGGAACAAACAGTGAACGGGTCCCCGGTGTATCCCTCGGGACACACGCAATGGATGTAATGCAGGGTAACTTGACAGAGCGCGTTAGAGCCGCAGAGTCCTGTGCACGGGTCAGTACACTTCTGCTTAACGCATGCCTGATTGCCGGGACATTCGCTGTTCATGAGGCATTCGGGTCTGCAGTTAGGAGGAGAGCCTATAAACTCGGGCAAACATGCACAGGAAGCTTTATTGTCTTGAGAAATCGTGCATTGGGAGTTCGGTCCACACGGTGAGGGTCTGCATGGGTCTTGACTGGGTCCTTCATACTGCGGTTCTGCACGTTGACAAAGGATTTCGATCAGTTAATAATGGTTTCAAGAAGCTTTAAAGTAGGCATCGGTGCTGTTCTCTAAAGGGAAAAACTCTAAATCACAGCTGTTCGCGAATGAGAATTTTATAATAGAGCTGACAATTTTGTAATGATACTAATATAACACAAATTTCTTGGATCATCTACAAAAATGATATTAGGGTAAAAACAGCTTGATGTTGCTTTTATAAACAGGTATATTTTGGCGGACAGCTATGCTCTAGAAAACTTCCTCTTCTACCCCTTCATAAGGAGTGGCTAATAACCACAACATGACAGCACCGACTAACATTAACTTGTACGGGCTACTTACTCATGGGGAAACAGCTGACGAATGGGTTACCAGAATATTGGACAGGGCAAGTGCAAATAGGGTTGTGGTTTCGCACGGTACATAGCGCGCTCTGACCGCAAGCATTCTCGCACGGGTTCTGACAGCGTTCGTTTACGCAAGCTCTGCTTTGTTCGCAATCTGAATTCACCAGACATTCGGGTCTACAACTGGGCGGAGTTCCAAAGTATCCAGGGAGGCAGGTGCAGGAGGCTTGCTCGCCGAACTCGCGGCAAATGCTGTTGGGTCCACAAGGCGAGGGTTCGCATGGTTTCACGCGTTCTATGGTAATGTGACAAGCATTAACAAACGGTCAATGGGTTTTAAACTTGCTTCAGGATCAATGAAGGGTGATAGCACTCACTTTGAATAGGTTTACAAAGGGTGAACGGATCTCCTTCGTGATTTTCCACGCAACTGCAAGTGGGAATATGATTGACCACCGTGCACTCTGCGTTCTGACCACAAACTCCGGTACATGGGTCTACGCATTTGTTGTTGGAACAAGCTTTGTTATAGCTACAGTCTGAATTCTGCACGCACTCTGGTCGACAACCCTGATATGGGTCGCCCTGGTACTCGTTCATGCAACTGCACGCTCCATTTCGACAGAGTGCATTGGGTCCGCAGGGTGACGGGCTGCAAGGGTCTGAGGGTACCGGGAGGACCGCTGTATTTTACAACAACGGAGAAGATCAATTATCAATCATGTTAAAATTCGAATAGTTTCATTGAGTCACAAATCTCCTTACGCGTGGGCATTAGACGGCAATTAGTGAAAGGATCTCCCGTGTAATCTCTGGGACATGTGCAGACAGGTGTATGATTAATGACATTGCAAAACGCATTCGTTCCGCAGGACCCAGGACACGGATCTCTACACTTTTCCCTGATACAAGCCTTATCACTGGTACAGTCTGAGTTAATGGAACACTCTGGTCGACAATTCGGGGCGGAACCAATGTAATTCGGCAAACAGGAACAGGATGGAATGCCTCCTAAATCTTGGCATTGCGAGAATGGGCCGCATGGCGATGGGACACACGGGTTCAGAGGTATAGGCGGAACAGTTGCTAAAAACGTAAAATTAGCTTAACTATTCGTTCAGAAGGTATGATTTCAAGCTAGTATCCTCTCGAGTGATCCACTTACTAGCCACATCAAAGCATTTCACAAATGGATCTCCTGTCTGCCCGACGCTACAGCTACAAATAGGGCTGTGATGGAAGGTCTCGCATCTTGCGCTAATTCCACACACTCCGGGGCAAGGGTCAACGCATTTCTGATTCACGCATGCTTTATCACTAGCACATTCCGTGCTAACTACACACTCTGGTCTACACCGTGGAGGGACACCCTTGAAGCTGGGTAGGCAAGAACAACTGGCCTGACCGTTCACGTTGCGGCATTGACTGTTGGGTCCGCAGGGTGATGGGTCGCATGGGTTTGTGGGACTTGGTGCGGCTATTAAAACATGTCGTTAGGTTAGGTCCTAAGTAATGAAGAGGGTGAGTTCTGTGTAAAATGCAGGTAAAACTTACGACGCAGTTCTAGCGTGTTGCAAGACCTAAATGGATCACCGGTGTAACCTACCCTACAGCTGCAAGCTGGGATATGATTAACCACCTGACAATCGGCATTGAACCCACAGGTTCCTGGACATGGATCTTGGCATTTGTTGCTTAAACAGGCTCGGTTAAACGGACAATCGGAATTGATAAGGCACTCGGGTCTACAATTCTCGTATGGGTTGCCGTAGAAGTCGGGTAAACAGGTACACTGAGCTGAACCATAGGATTCACGACAAATAGCATTTGGACCGCAAGGGGATGGTTGACATGGGTTGGTCTTTTGTGAAGTATCTTCGACTGTAAGTGAAAGAAAAAAATGAAATTAATTTTTTTTTATGTGGACCTATAAATAAATCATGAAAAGGGAATGTATCTTACTTGGCTGGGGTGTACATTGTATGAACGGGTTTCCGGTAAAGTTAGGAGCACAAGTACACATAGGGGTGTGACTAATGGTTCTACATTCGGTGTTCCTACCACAGGAACCAGGGCAAGGGTCTCTACATTTTTGATTGATGCAAGCCTGTTGCGTTGGACATTCTGTGTTGCTCACGCATTCCGGTTTACAGTTTGGTGGGCTTCCTACAAATTCAATGAGGCAAGAACACGAAGGCGTGTTGTTGATCACCTGACACTGAGCATTTGGACCGCAGGGTGATGGTTGACAAGGGTTCACCGGGACATCTGGTTCTTTCGCTAAAAGCAATCCCGAGTTTAGCAGCATTACCCTTCAAAAAGAAAATATTGTTAGTACAGATAAGTCTTACTCTGTGGAATACATTGAACAAATGGATCTCCAGTGTATTGTTCGAAGCAGCTGCACACAGGATTATGATTGATGACTGAACACTGCGCGGATAGTCCGCAAGCACCGAGACAAGGATCAATGCACTTTTGATTACTGCAAGCTCTGTTGCGTGGGCAGTCAGAACTAACAATACATTCTGGTCTGCACGATGGTGGTGTTCCCTTGAACCCGGTGACGCAGCTGCATACAGCTTGGCCATTGGAAGAGCGACAATGGCTGTTTGGACCGCAGGATGATGGATTGCATGGATCTACTACACTGGTTTCTGTCGTATCATAGAAAATTTTCATATTAACACCGACATTTCAAGTAAAATGTTAGCCTACAAAAATAGTGGAAACATAAAATCGATCGAGGACTAACCTTGAATAGGATTACACGTAACGAAAGCATTGCCAGTCATATTTCTAGGGCAACTACACATAGGCAAATGGTTGACCACGTTGCATTCCGCGTTCACTCCACAAGTTCCTACACAAGGATTTCGGCATTTGTGTATTATGCACGCTTCATTTCGAGAACAGTCTGTATTGATAACGCATTCAGGTCGACAAATCGTGTACGGGTCTCCTAGATAACCAGGCATGCAAGTGCATGCACCATTGTTGCACTGTGCGTTTGGTCCACAAGGTGACGGATTGCATGGGTCTGACGGGGCTTCTGTAACTACCATAAACGCGTTAATGTATGCTTTCGAATATGGTATAATTTTACAAGGATCTTCAAATCAACTGATCGTTTTAATCCTTACTGGGTGGTGCAGGAGCTGGCAAACAACTGGTGAAAGGATCACCGGTGTATCCTTCAGGGCAAGTGCAAGCTGGTGTGTGGTTTACAACTGTACAACGTGCATTCACGCCGCAAGATCCTGGACAAGGGTCTCTACACTTTTCCCGGATGCAAGCCCTGTTTGCCGTACAATCTGAATTGATGGAACACTCTGGTCGGCAATTAGGCGGTACTCCGATGTAATTGTTCATGCAGGTGCAAACTGGAGTGTCACCGATGACTTTACACATCGCATTTGGACCACATGGAGATGGGATACATGGATCCTTCGGGTACTTGTCTTCCGGTTTTGGCACTATAAAGTAAAAATCGTTGAAGTACAAAGATCCAAGGGAACAGACTTTCGAATAAAATTTATAAAGTAAGTCCTGTCTTACAGGGAGCAGAGAAACAGTACACGAACGGATCCCCTGTCAAACCACTTCCGCAGCTGCAAATAGGGCTATGGTGAACGACTTTACATTGAGCGTTGCGACCGCAGGTGCCAGGACAGGGATCCTTGCATTTTTGATTAATGCAAGCAAGGTTTGAATTGCATTCTGAATTCATCACACATTCTGGCCTACAATTTGGTGGTGTTCCCACATACTGAGGCAGGCAAGAGCATACCGCCTGGCCATTTATATTTTGACATTGACTATTGGAACCACAGGGAGATGGTTGGCACACGTTTCGTTCTTCGTCTTCTTCGACTGGAAAATATTTACATTGATTTTCCACTTGAAACAACAATAAAAAGCGTTGAACTTAACAGCTGCTGCATTACTCACCTGTGGGAATCTTATACACGCAATTTACGTATGGATCTCCAGTGTATTTCGGGATACAAGTGCACACAGGCAAATTGTTTACCACTTGACAGTTGGTATTAGCGCCGCAAGAACCAGGACAAGGATTCTGGCATTTAGATCTGATACAAGCCAAATGAGAAGGACAATCTGACGAACGGGTACATTCTGGTCGACATCCTTCATAAGGATTACCGATGTATTCGGGCAAACAAGCGCAGGAGCTGAGGCCATATTGCTCTCGACAAATAGCGTTAGCTCCGCAAGGGGAAGGCTCACAGGGTCTAGCTGGAATCGTTGCCTCTGCTAAAAGGAACAACGAATTTAGGTCAAGCTAAGTTAAATATCCCGCTAAGGCAAATTTTGAAAATAATGGTATGGGTGACACTTACGTTGCTTGACGGTACATTGAACGAAAGGATCTCCCGTGTAGTCCTTGGCACAAGTGCACGCAGGAACATGATTCACGACATGGCACTCAGAGTTGGAACCACAGGAACCAGGACAAGGATCCCTGCATTTGCGATTAATACACGCTAGATGACTACCGCATTCGGTGTTGCTGATGCACTCTGGTTTGCAGTTCGGAGGAGTGCCAATGAACTCTGGGTTACAGGAGCACGATGGTGAATTGTTGATCACTCTGCAGACCGCATTAGGTCCGCATGGCGATGGCTGACAAGGGTTTGTCGGTTGCACAGGTTCTTCGGCTTTTGCAGAAACGCAAAGATTAAATTTCTATCTCGTAATTAAGAATGATATCTTTAAATAAAATGAATATAAGGGACACCTACGTCTGGGTAAGCAACGCACGAAGGGATCACCAGTGAATACTGGAGGACAGCTACAAATAGGATTATGATTAACCACTTGACAACGAGCTGACACTCCGCATGATCCAGGACACGGATCCCTACACTTCAGGTTCACACAGGCCTCGTTCAACGGACAATCACTGTTAACTATACATTCTGGTCGGCAAGCTGGAGGATTCCCAATGTAGCCAGGAACACATGAACAGACTGCCTGTCCGCTAAAGTCTTGGCATCTGCTATTGGGACCACAAGGTGACGGGTTGCAGGGTTCTACTTTAACTGGGTCTGAAAAGTAGAAGGTTTTTTTAATCCCGTTGAAAATTCTAATGTCTGAAAATGTAGTTACACTGGTTTTTCTTAACAAAATGTCAAAACAGTTTACCTTTCACTGGGTAACAGGCTGTAAACGCGTTTCCTGACATACCGTCAGGGCAACTACACATAGGAGTGTGATTTATGACCACGCATTCAGCATTCTGACCACAAACACCGATACAGGGATCGAAACACTTGTTACGATTGCAAGCCTTGTCTAGGGGACAGTCTGGATTCTGGACGCATTCTGGACGGCATCCATAATATGGGTCACCACGGTATTCCGGTAAACAGGTACAAGTACCGTCGCGACACACTGCATTTGATCCGCAAGGCGAGGGGTTGCAAGCATCTTGAGGCAGTGGTGGTGAAGCTACCAGGAAGAATTTAATTAGAGCACTTTCTTAAAAGATCGTTTCTTTTCTTTATGTCGTAAACTGGATTATATGTGAAATGCTTACGAGGAGATTCCAAAAAGCAACTGACGAACGGATCGCCTGTGTATCCTTTAGAGCAAGTACAGACAGCCATATGATTCACTACTAAGCACTGAGCTCCCGTGCCACAGGAGCCTGGACAAGGATCTGTACATTTCTGTCTGAGACATGCTCTATTGCTGGCGCATTCCGAATCGATGGTGCATTCTGGTCGACAGTTCGGTGGAGTTCCAATGTAATCGTCCATACAGGAACAACTTGGTAGTTCTGTGTTACCAAGGACACGACACACAGAGAACGGTCCGCAGGGTGAGGGTACGCAAGGATTCACTGATTCGGGAACCGCTGGATGGAAATGTTATCATGAAAATTGTTATTATAAACCTATCAATTCCTTAACGAGCTTTGATTGTCTCATATTACTCACTCGGAACATTAAAACATCTGACAAATGGATCGCCAGTGTATCCTATGTTACAGCTGCAGATTGGACTGTGATTGATCGCCTCGCATCTGGCATTGATACCACAAATTCCGGGACAAGGATCCACGCATTTGCGATTCTTGCAAGCGCGGTTGGTAGCACAGTCTGAACTGACTGTACACTCCGGCCTGCACACTGGCGGGGTTCCCATGAATGTGGGTAAGCAAGAACAAATAGCTTGTTCATTGGCTATGCGACATTGACTGTTCAAACCGCAAGGAGATGGACTGCAAGGATCAGCTGGTTTCGCTGTAAGAACGTTCATATGAAAAAATTGTGTTCGTGTTTTTTGAGCGAATTTTTACTCTTAATTCATCTCAATCACTTACGTAATGCTTGAACAATATTGCACTGTACAAATGGATCTCCGGTGTATCCGGATTGACAAGTGCACAATGGTGCATGATTAACTACTTGACAGACAGCGTTGTACCCACAGAATCCTGGACAAGGATTCTGACATTTGGACCTGACGCAAGCCTGATCGGCTGTACAGTCGGAATTGATGACACACTCTGGTCGACAACCCTCATAGGGATTTCCAATGTAGTCAGGCAGGCATTTGCAGGATGCTGCACCGTTTAGCTCATTGCAGATCGCATTAGAGCCACAAGGTGATGGTACACAGGGTGTAACTTTGTCTACTGTATCTTCAGCGACTACAAAGTCAGGTTTTTCTTTACATGTGTTTAAAGAAATGAGAGATTCTGTTTTTTGTACAATGAATGTTGGGAATATTCTTACCTGGCCTTTGGATGCATTGTACAAATGGATCACCAACGAAACCGTAAGAGCAGACACACATAGGCGTATGACTGATAACCCTGCACTCGGCATTGGCACCGCAGGAACCAGGACAAGGGTCGCGACATTTTTGATTTATGCAGGCCAAATGGGTGGAGCATTCGCTGTTGCTTATACACTCTGGTTTGCAGTTCGGCGGAGAACCAAGGAATTCAGGAAGGCAGGAGCAAGAGGGTGAGTTGTTTATAACTTGACAACGACTGTTGGGTCCACAGGGTGATGGAGTGCATGGGTTCAGGACTTGGGGTTCTTCGGCTATCAAGAGGAATAAACAAGATAAATATTTGCTGCTTATGAAACGAATGAGTTTCTAATTCGTTTTTTGGACTGAACTCGAGTACTCACGTTTTCTGATGCACATCGTGAAAGGATCGCCTACCAAATCAGAGGGGCAGCTACAAATTGGATTGTGATTCACAACCACGCACTCGGCTCTTATCCCACAAGTTCCTGGACAAGGATCCACGCATCTCTGATTATTACAAGCCATGTTCGATGGACAGTCTGAACTAAGTATACATTCAGGTCTACAATTAGGTGGCGTGTCCAGGTAACCAGGGATGCAAGAGCAGACTGCTTGATCGTTTATCTTTCTGCATTGGCTGTTGGGTCCACAAGGTGATGGGTTGCATGGGTCTTTGGGCGTTTGCACTGTTTGTAGATCAAGACCATTGTGAATTAGACATTTAAATATTATAAGAAAATTACCAAATAATTCTCCAATCGTACCTTGAACAGTGGAACACACTACGAACGCGTTACCCGAAGTTCCAGGCGGGCAGGTACAAACTGGAACGTGATTCACTACAGAACACAGGGCATTCTGGCCGCAGGTACCAGCACACGGATCGTTGCACTTGCTCTTAATGCAGGCTCTATCTCTGGCACAATCTGAGTTCAAAACGCATTCTGGACGACAACCTAAGTATGGATCTCCCTGGTACTCTGGTAAGCAGGTACAAACTCCGTCCAGACATTGGGTGTTCACGCCGCAATTGACGCAGGAATCTACAGGTTTGTCCATTTCCACTATCAACACAAGATTGATATGAAATAGTGCAAGAGAACTAAACGAAACATCGACAAACGGGGTGTAAACGATTTATACCTGGAATAGGTGAACATCTAGTGAAAGGATCACCAGAGAATCCTTCAGAACACGTACAGATCGGTGTGTGATTAATCACAGAACACTGGGCACCTACGCCACAAACCCCTTCGCATGGATACCGGCACTTCTTCTGAATACAAGCCTGATCGCTAGGACATTCCGAATTTCTAATACACTCCGGTCTACAATTTGGTGGTGTTCCCATGTAATCTGCTGAACAGGCACAGGATGCTTGTCCGTTTATGTTACGACACTCGGAGTAGGGTCCACACGGGGATGGTACGCAAGGATTCACGTACGATGGTACAGGTGAAGGTTTTTCGGCTAGAATAAATGTTATTTTAAAGTAAAATGATCGCATTTTTTTTTTAAGTAGAAAATACGAACTAAAGATTTTGAGAAACTTACGGATTAGATCAAAACAAGCAACTAGAGGGTCGCCGGTGAAGCTAGGTTGACAGGAACAAATGGCTCTATGATTAATGGTCTCGCATCTAGTATTTGAGCCACACGATCCAGGGCAAGGGTCGCTACATTTTTGATTGATACAGGCTAAATTAAAGGCGCATTCAGCGCTGACTGTACACTCGGGTCTGCAGGATGGTGGGCTGCCTATGAATTCAGGTAAGCATGAACAGACTGATTGTCCGTTAACTGCTCTGCACTGACTATTGGGGCCGCAAGGAGATGGATTGCAAGGGCGACTGATTGTTTGATCGACTTCTGTAATAATATGGCAGAAATGAATAATTGCACACAGAAGCTAGTATATAGGTAACTATCTCTCGAAGAACCATTTTTCGTTTAAATTCAAGAGGATAACTACAGGGTAAGCTTTGTCGAACGCACCTGGCTGAATAGGCGAACAAAGAACAAAGGCATTGCCAGTGTGCCTAGGATAGCACTCGCAGACTGGTAAATGATTGACAACGTGACATTCAGCATTACGACCACAGGTTCCTGGACAAGGATCTCTGCACCTGTTGTTCATGCAAGCCTGGTTGGCAGGACAATCGGAATTCAGGAGACATTCCGGTCGACATCCTTCGTACGGGTTACCAATGTATGTGGGAATACAAGCACACGAGCCTACTCCGTTCAGTTGTTTACAAATGGCGTTCGAACCGCAAGGGGATGGATTGCATGGGTCGACGAGCGTAGGAATGACCGTAGCTGTAAAATCGAGTCGATATTAACAATAACGTGATTGATTACAAGGTAATCAATGTGCGTTCCTTAAGAAACGACCCTTACGTTCTTTAAAGACGCATTGAGTGAAGGGATCACCGACGTAACCGTTCAAGCAAGTGCACATGGGGGTGTGACTGATTACATGGCAGTTAGCACTGGCTCCACAGGACCCAACGCAAGGATCTCTGCATTTCTGATTGATGCAAGCCAGTTGACTAAGACACTCGCTATTACTGACACACTCAGGGCGACAGTTTGGTGGACTACCAGAGAATCCTAACGAGCAGGAACACGAGGGAGAGTCGTTGATCACTTGACACTCGGAATTCGGACCGCAGGGTGATGGTTGGCAAGGGTCTACTACTGGTTCCTCCACTAAAATAAAAGAATTTAGATTTCCGTTCAAAGGACACACTAGATGATGCTTGGGATCTATTAACAAAGAAAGAAGCGAATTCTTACAGAAAGGCATGCACTGTACAAATGGGTCGCCCGTATAGCGTAACGGGCAGCTGCACACGGGATTATGATTGACAACATTGCACATGGCTCCGATTCCACAGGTTCCTGGACAGGGGTTTATGCACCTCTGATTACTACAAGCCTCGTTCTGCGGACAGTCTGTGCTCACTATGCATTCAGGTCTACAAGTGGGCGGGCTTCCTAAAAATCCTCTGACGCACGAGCAAACCGCTTGACCGTTTACTACTCTGCACTCGCTATTGGGTCCGCATGGTGTCGGGTTACATGGGTTGACAGGTGGCATGTCTGATGAAAACAAAGATAGTTATCCGAGTTTGAATTAACATCTTGTTGGTGGGTCGTTTTGGACCTGTTTCATATTAAAAGTGGCATGCAAGAAAGGATCTGATTAAACTTTTGACTAGATTGATGATTGGCTACCTTGCAAAGGAGTACATTGACTGAACGCATTGCCAGTCATGTTTCCAGGGCAGCTACACATTGGTACATGATTGATAACCATGCAATTAGCGTTCACACCACAGGTTCCAGGACAGGGGTCCATGCATTTGTTACGTAAACAGGCTCTGTCTCGGGGACAGTCTGCGTTTAGCACGCACTCGGGTCGACATCCTAGGTACGGGTTCCCTTGGAACTCTGGCAAACACGTGCAAACGCCGTTCGTGCATTCTGCGTTAGGGCCACATGGTGATAGGGAGCATTGATCCTCTACTGGTGTCGATGGAGTGGCTGTAAAGTTAAACAAATTGAAATAACAGGATAAAGGTACTATTCTAATGCAAATGATTCAGACATTAGCAAGGAAAGGTTTCTTACGTGTAGCTGGCAGCAATTGGCACAGGGTGAATGGATTTCCGGTAAAACCTTCGGGGCAGTTGCACACGGGAATGTGGTTAACTACGGCGCAAACCGCACCAGAGCCGCAGGAACCGGGGCAGGGATCTCTGCATTTCATGTTGATGCAAGCCATGTTGCTTTGACATTCGGAATTGATCGTACACTCGGGTCTGCAATTCGGTGGTTGCCCAGAGTAGCCTTCTAGACAAGTACAGGCGGCAGAACCACGAATGTTCCTGCATTGCGCGAAACTACCACATGGGGATGGTACGCAGGGGTCTTTCTCTGTTGGGCCAGCTATCATGACGGCTAAACATGGCAATTATTGATCTTTAATGATTTATTCCTGGTACAACGGTTCCTTTTTATTTTTAAATAAAAGGTAAGTGAAATAAGGTGAGAAGAGTTAAATCGTTTAGAACTATCTGGTTAGATGGATAGGTGGGACTTCATCCTTACGTGGAATTGGTGTGCAAGTGGTGAATGGGTCTCCACTGTATCCGGGCATACAACTACAGATCGGACTATGGTTCACAACCACGCATTTGGTGTTCAGGCCGCAGGGACTCGGGCACGGATTCACGCATTTGTAGTCTTTACACGCGAGTTGGGTGGGACACTCGGAGCTAGCTACGCACTCAGGTCTACATCCAGGAGGAGTGCCTACGTAGGTTGGCAAGCAGGAGCACACTGCCTGGCCGGATACCTCTTTGCATTGACTGTTGGGTCCACAGGGTGACGGGCTACACACGTTCTCTTTTGTGACTATTACTGGAGAAACAAGTTACGTTCGATTAATGATCTGCATCCAGTAAATCATTATTAAAGATCAAAATGGTAAAGGTACATCCTTGAGGAGCTTAAAATTTGCTATTTAGAGTTCCGAGTAGGGCATGCTACGGAATTTTCAGAAACTTTGACAGAAATGAATCCAAAGCAAGGTCCGTTTCACTTACTATCCATAGTGCACACGACAAATGGGTCGCCAGTGAAACCTGGCCGGCAATTGCAGAAGGG
This sequence comes from Tetrapedia diversipes, assembly GCA_033822845.1. Taxonomy (NCBI): domain Eukaryota; kingdom Metazoa; phylum Arthropoda; class Insecta; order Hymenoptera; family Apidae; genus Tetrapedia; species Tetrapedia diversipes. Next base: position 215,706 of record JAOPTO010000943.1, on the reverse strand, counting down.
CTGATGGTTAACGACCGAGCACTCGGCATTTTGACCGCAAGTTCCGGGACAGGGATCTTGACACTTGTTTCGCATGCACATTTTGTTGGACGGACAATCAGGGTTAATGACACACTCGGGCCTACAGCCTACGTAGGGGTTGCCAACATACTCAGGGGGGCAATAACAGACCCCAACACTGTCTCGTTCTCTGCACAATGCGTTCGTGCCGCATGTGCCTTCTGCGCAGGGTGAGGGTTCCGGGTCGCGAGCTAGAACAATTAAAAGTTATGATTAGGAGAATCAGAATAAATAGGTGTAAGTTATTATTTCCTCGATCCTACTGTTCCTTACTTATTATCGCGCAACGAGTATAAGGGTCTCCGGTGAAACCGTTCGGGCAAACACAGTTAGGTACATGATAGGTCACGTAACACTCTGCACTCTCTCCGCAGAGATCTGGGCAGGGGTCTCTGCACTTTTGTTGCACGCAGGTTTGGTGGCTGGGGCACTCGGAGCTTGAAATGCACTCGGGTTTACAGTTGGGTGGGATACCTCTGTATTCAGGCAGACAGCTACAGGATGGGGTTTCGTTGATCACTTGGCACTGAGAGTAGGGGCCACAAGGTGACGGTTGACAGGGGTTTGTGGGTACTATTACCTCTTCTATAATTGGTGAATTAATACATATTAATACCTTATCAATTGTTTAAGGTTCGAAAAACACCTAACTTTTTAGTTATTCTAAAAGAATCCTAGCTCGTATAACTACACACAAAATCTAAGAATTTCTAAAGCTTTCATTCGTCTCCTTACTGATCATCTCGCATCTGATGAACGGATCTCCGGTATATCGCTCCGCGCAAGAGCAAACGGGATTATGATTCACCACCAGACAGGTCGCCTGAATACCACAGGTTCCTGGACACGGATCCCTACACTTCTGGTTCACGCAAGCCTGGTTCTTACGACAATCCGAGCTAACCAGACACTCTGGTCTACACAGAGGTGGTGTTCCAAGGTACTCTGGAGCACATGTGCAGACTGCTTGATCGTTTACTTCTCTACATATACTGTTTGGACCGCATGGGGATGGACTACAAGGTCTCGTCGTTGTAGGAACTATAATTCAATAATTAATATTCATTATAATGTTCCAATAAAGAGTAACTTGCATTAAACAGGAAATAGTGAGTACCTCGCACGGGTGAACACACAATTAGGGCGTTTCCGCTAGTCTTAGGTGGACAACTGCACATGGGTATATGATTGATAACATTGCATTGAGCATTCTGACCGCAAGCTCCGGGACAAGGATCCACGCATTTGTTTCTGATACAAGCTTTGTCGTTTGAGCAGTCTGTACTTAGCACGCATTCTGGTCGACAACCAATGTATGGATTTCCGGAATACTCCGGCAAACATGTGCACACTCCATTGTTGCATTGAGCGTTGGGACCACAAGGGGATTGACTGCATGGGTCTGTTACTGGCTCCTCTGCTTCTATTTATCACAAATTTATCAATGGTACTCCCAGACATTACTGTTTGGATTTTGTTAGGTTCGGATACTTTATACAACTTACTCATTGGCTTCAATTGACAACTTGTGAACGGATCTCCCGTGTACCCATCCAAACACGTGCAAACGGGGACATGATTGTGAACAGCGCAAACACTGTTAAGTCCACAGGATCCTGGACAAGGATCCTGACATTTTTCACGGATACAGGCCTGATTTCTAGGGCAATCTGCATTGATCACGCATTCTGGTCGACAATTCGGAGGGCCACCGATGTAATTAGGCAAACAAGAGCAGGAAGGAGAACCGTTAATGTTGCGACACTGAGAGTTAGGTCCGCAGGGTGAGTTAACGCAGGGATCTATTGGTGTTTCGACGACTGGTTGAGCTAAAATTTCACATTCATCTCGATAATCCCACATCTTTTTGAGCACAAGCATTGATATTATTCTGATAAATTATCGAATACTTACGCGGACTGAAGAAGCAATAGGTGAAGGGATCACCGGTGAAGCCTGGCTTACAAGTGCAAATAGGGCTATGATTCACGACTCTACATGTACTCTGCTGACCACACGAGGCTGGGCATGGATCAACACACTTGTTGTTCCTACAAGCGAGGTTCAACGAGCAATCAGAGCTGACTGTGCACTCTGGTTGGCAATTAGGGGGTGTCCCCATGTAACTTGGTAAACAAGAACATGTGGCTTGACCGTTAGTGGCTTTGCACTGACTGTAAGATCCGCAAGGCGATGGTTCGCAAAGATTGACCAGATTAGGTTCCGGTTCTGTAAGAGTGTGCAATGTTATCTATGATCCATATCAAATAAAATAGGTTTCTGTTAGTGTACATCAGAATTTTGTATAGATGTCTTACGTGGTTCTCTAAGAGGACTACAGTACACGAAGGGATCACCAGTGTACCGTTCGAAACAACTACAAGTGGCAGCATGATTGACAACATAACACTGTGCGTTTTGACCACAGGTTCCAGGGCAAGGATCTCTACACTTGGACCTGATGCAGGCCTGATTAGACGGACAGTCCGAGCTGAGAGTACATTCAGGTCTACATCCTTCATAGGGGTTACCGATGTAGTCATTCTGACAGGAACAGGAACCTACATTCTGTTGAACTCTACAGACTGCGTTCGCACCACATGGGGATGGTGTGCATGGATCCGGTCTATTAACTTCTATGTCGACTAAAATGGTAGACAAAATTTCATGATCATGATCTGGATTAAGTTTATCCACGCGGTAATTCAATCGAAACTATTTTTCAGTGCTTACACTGCTGAGGCACACACTGTGTAAATGGATCTCCGGTGTAACCATTAGTGCAGGCACACATTGGCGTGTGACTAACAACATTACAAACAGCATTCACGCCACAGGAGTTTACACATGGATCTCGACACTTCTGGTTGATGCAAGCTAATTGATTAAGACACTCGCTGTTGCTGATGCACTCTGGACGACAGTTAGGGGGTGATCCAATGAATTCTTGGACACAAGAACACGATGGTTGATCGTTCACCACCTGGCATTCTGCGTTTGGTCCACAGGGTGATGGCTGACAGGGATTAATTGGAACTGGAGGTCTCTCAGCTTCAAGGATTGAACGAACTCCATTAATCTCTTCATTATTATAAGTATCAGTGAAAGAAACTTAATTCGTGTCATAACATCCTTACGCATTTGGTAACATCTGACGAAGGGATCACCGGTCATTCTGTCCCTACAAGTGCATACAGGATTATGATTCACAACATTGCAGACCGCGTTCAGTCCACAACTGCCGGGGCACGGATCCCTGCACCTCTGGTTGGTGCAAGCTTCATTCAATGGACAATCTGAACTAACTATACACTCTGGTCTACAAGTGGGTGGTGCACCTATGTATCCGCTTATGCAAGAGCACACAGCTTGCATGTTATTTTGTCTGCACTGGCTATTAGGTCCGCATGGTGATGGGTTACAAGGGTCACTGATCTCAGTTACTAAAATTATTCAATCATTTTTGTTACAATAACTGTCTCATCAAATTTGTGGACCAATAGATATGCTTCAGAAGCTTAACGTACCTTGAACGGGAGAACAAAATACAAAAGCATTTCCGGACATGCCCGAGGGACAACTGCACATAGGAACATGGTTGAACACATTACACAATGCATTTTGTCCGCAGATACCAATACATGGATCGACACATTTGTTTCTGACACATGCTCTGGTGGTTGGACATTCGTTGCTTAGAACACATTCTGGCCTACAACCTGTGTATGGGTCTCCGGTATATTCTGGCAAACAAGTGCAAACGCCATTTTGACAGCGTGCGTTCGATCCGCAAGGTGAAGACGCGCATGGATCGGTTTCAACAGGTCGGGCTACAATATTTTAACGTTGATGAGAGAAATAAATAATTTTGAGAGAGTTTAAAACGATTAAAAAATTTCCTGTTGGTGTTCTTACGTGGTTCGAGGAAACAATTGGTGAACGGATCTCCCGTGTAACTAGGTAGGCAAGAGCAAGTAGGAACATGATTGATCACAGTGCACTGAGCCTGAGGGGCACATGAGCCAGGACAAGGATCTCTACATTTCTGTTGCATGCAAGCCTGACTGGGGGGACAATCGGAATTAATGGTACACTCTGGTCGACAATTCGGTGGACTTCCGGTGTACATGACCAAACAGGAGCAGGATGGCACACCGCCAATATTACGACACTCTGAATAAGCGCCACAGGGAGACGGGATGCAAGGGTCTCTTGGAACAAGGTCAGTTTGTACAGGGGGTGTCACTATAAATAAAAATATTGAGATAAATTAATTCTCTTTAAAATTATAATTAGTGATTATGAATCACATTAATGAATACTGCAAATTATACTTACAAGGAATAGAGAAACACACAGTGAATGGATCACCAGTGTATCCTCTCATACAACTGCAAAGGGGAGCATGATTGATCACCCTACAATCAGAGTTCTGTCCACAAGAGGTGGGGCATGGGTTCACACACTTCTGCCTTACACACGCTTTATCAGCGGCGCATTCTGAGCTAGTAACGCACTCTGGTCTACAACCTGGGGGTGTACCAATATAACCAACCGTGCAAGAGCAAACAGCCACTTCATTGATCACTCTGCACTGACTATTTGCACCACACTGGGCGTTTCCACAGGGGTCCCTTGCGGGGATGTCGGAAACTGAAGAATATTTTGTTAAGTAATCGTACAACTCTGTATCTAATAATTGGTGAAAGGTTAAGATTAACGTTGACTTACCAACAGCTTGTATAGAGCAGTATCGATAAGGATCACCAGTGTAACCAGAGAAGCAAGAGCAAGAAGCTTGGTGATTGATAACCCGACATTCCGCGTTAGTACCGCACATTCCAGGACATGGATCCACGCATTTGGAATTGATACAAGATCGAGTAGGTGAACAGTCAGAGTTTAGAATACATTCTGGTCTACATCCCTCGTAGGGATTCCCTATATAATCTGCAAGACACGCGCAGGAGCCTACGCCATTCCTTTCGGTACATCGTGCGTTGGGTCCACAAGGGGAGGGCAAGCACGGATTCACACTCATCGGGATATTTTCAACTAAAATTGTATACAACATTATCAAATGGTGGACTTTACGCCTTCTTGAGTTTTAAATAAATCTTGGTTGATCTTTATAGCAATCTAATAACAATATTAATATTAATTTGATGGATTTTTATAATCTTACTGGGTCTGATGAAGCACTGTGTAAACGGATCACCGGTGTATCCAGTCTCACAGTAACACATAGATGTGTGACTAACAGTGCGGCACTGCGTGTTTGCTCCGCAGGAACCAACGCAAGGATCTCTGCATTTTTGATTCACACACGCTTGCTGACTGGGGCACTCGCTATTGCTGATACACTCGGGTCTACAGTTTGGAGGGGAACCAATGAATTCGGGCAAACAAGTGCAGGACGGCGAGTTTCCTGATATTTGACATTGTGCGTTGGGTCCACAAGGTGATGGCTGGCAAACATTTATTTGTTCCGGTGGAATTGATGCTAAAAGTTTCATTCAATCATTAAAATGTGAGTTGTCCAAAGACATTTAGGTATATTTGACGATTAGACTAGTGGACTTACGAAGTGGAAGACATCTAACGAATGGATCTCCTGTGAGTCCTTCGGAACAATGACAAATAGGATTGCGATTTGCAACCGTGCAACGAGCACCCAGGCCACACGAGCCAATACAAGGATTTCTGCATTTCTGATTTGTGCAAATTTCGTTGGGAGAACATTCAGAGCTAACTATACACTCTGGCCGACAATTTGGAGGGTTTCCTAAATAACCTGGCACACAACTACAAATGGGTTGACCATTGTTTGATCGACATTGGCTGTTGGGTCCACATGGCGATGGACTGCATGGATTAGATGGAAGCTCGGCTGTAGAAACAATATTATTCATGAGAACCTTAATTCATTTCATTATTTTAACTGAACAACTCGATAGTAAAAGCTGGTAGACAATACCTATGGCAGGTCGACAGAATGCAAAAGCGTTTCCTTCGAAACCAGCTGCACAACTACACATCGGCACATGATTGACCACACTGCAAATTGCATTACTGGTACAAGTACCGATACAAGGATCCTCGCACTTATTTCTCACGCAAGCCTTGTTTCGAGGACAGTCGGTATTAAGTACACATTCTGGTCTACAACCAACAGTGGAATCTCCATAGTAATCGGGCATACAAGAGCAAATTCCGTTATCGCATTGTGCGTTAGGTCCACAAGGAGATGGATTACATAGGTCTATCTCTGCTGGTTCAGCTAATGTCAAGAATTTTAAATTAATCACCGAAACATAATCTTCTGATCGAAACATGTCTCTGAAGAAGTGTTACTTACGAGGCTTGATCTGCTGATCGCATTGACTGAAAGGATCCCCAGTGTACCCTTCAATGCACGAACATATTGGAACATGATTGAATACCGTACACTGAGCATTGAAACCGCAAGAACCTGGACAAGGATCTCTACACTTCTCTTGAATACATGCTTGATTACTGGGACACTCGGAATTAATCGTACACTCTGGTCTGCAATTTGGTGGGCTGCCACGATAGTTTGGTGAACAGGTACAAGCTGGAGTCTGGCCTACGCTCTGGCAAACCGCGTTGGGACCACACGGTGATGGTGAGCATGGGTCTTTCTGCACTGTTGGTGTTATTTCTACGGGGGCTTCAGGTGAAAATAACGAATGATTATAATGAACACTGATTTCGGTGCAAAGATCCATCATGGTCCATTTTTAGATTAGAACATATCCTACTAAATAGACTTGAGAAGACTCTCTCTTCTTTGATGCAATACGAATACAAAATGAAAAAAGCAGAAAATTATTTTGAAAAGAACGTTATTCTTGGAAATGATCGGTTCTTGCACCAATTTTTAGCTAAAGATTAAATTTTTGAAGATTTCGTCGTACCAGGAGCACGGAAGCAGGCAGTAAATGGATCACCCGTGAATCCATTGTTGCAGAAACAAATTGGACTGTGGTTAATGACCCTACAATTGGCATTTAAGCCACACGCATTGGGACACGGATCCACGCACTTTTGGTTCACGCAAGCACGAATCAAAGGACACTCGGTGCTGGCTACGCACTCTGGCCTGCAGTTTGGTGGACTGCCAATATAGGTTGAGAGGCAAGAGCAGATTGCTTGGTTGTTGTTCACACGGCACTCGCTGTTGGGTCCGCAAGGCGAAGGGTTGCAGGGATTTGTTACCACGTCTTCTTCTAAAAGGTGATGCGAAAATGATAATTTTTATAGAGGACAAATTGCTAATGGCATAAATTCTTGAAAAAGAATAGATGCTTACGGGTTATTGGACTCAAACTGCAATATCTGAATGGATCTCCTGTATAACCTTGAATACAAGTGCACACTGGCAAATGGTTTACAACATTGCACATGGCACTTTGACCACAAGCACCGGGGCAAGGATCTTGACATTTGGACCTTACACACGCGAGATTCGCTGGGCAGTCGGAATTTATCACACACTCTGGTCTACAACCCTCGTAAGGGTTTCCGATGTAATCAGGTAAACAAGAGCAAGCACCTGCGTTTCCTGCCACTTTGCAAACAGCGTTCGCGCCACAGGGTGTTGGTGTACAGGGGGAAGGTCTCTCTTCGATAACTACGAGGAATTGAAAAATTACATCAAGTTGAGAAAAATGAGATTTAATTATCTTAAAGGTTCTATAACTGCCAAAAATGTAATTTTTAATATAACGATGCGAATACTGGGAACAAACTTACTTTGAACCGCGGTACACTGAACGAAAGGATCTCCAGTAAATCCTGTACTACAAGTGCAAGTCGGAATGTGAGTGAATACACTGCATTCGGCGTTAACTCCGCATAGACCAGGGCAAGGATCTTTGCATTTCTGATTGACACAAGCTTGACGAATAGGACATTCGCTGTTACTGATGCATTCTGGTTTACAGTATGGCGGAGATCCAGTAAACTCTGGCAGGCACGAGCAAGAGGGTGCCTGATTCACAACTTGGCATTGAGCATTTTGTCCGCAGGGTGATGGATAGCATGGATTTATCGGTTCTGGAGATACTTCAACTAAGAGGGAAATTCAATAGAAATGGTTAAATGCTTTCAGAATTAATACTACTATCTTCGAGAATCCATTTCAATCAAATATCTTACCTATAACAGTGCAAGTAGTGAAAGGATCGCCGGTCAGACTTTGAGGACATGTGCAAATTGGATTGTGATTGACTACAGAGCATTCTGCTCTCAAGCCACAGGTACCAGGGCAAGGATCTCTACACTTTTGATTAATACAAGCTCTCGACAGCTCGCAATCTGTACTAACGACACATTCCGGTCGACAAGTAGGTGGATTGCCCATGAAACCGTCTACACACTTGCAAACTGCGATTCCATTCACTTCTTGGCAGTGACTGTTTGGTCCACAAGGCGATGGGGAACAAGGATTCTGTACTACGTCTTCTAGTAAAAGAACAGGATATTTCAATTGAACATCTTGAATCTTAAGGTATATGAAAATGAACTGAAGGAAATATGAAATATTGTACCCTGAACTGGAGAACAGGAAACGAAAGCGTTTCCAGACATGCCGGCAGGACAGCTGCACATGGGGACATGGTTAATCGTCTGACATTGTGCGTTTTGTCCGCAAGTTCCTATACAAGGATCCACGCATTTGTTCCTCGAACATGCTCTGTCACGAGCACAATCGTTGTTCATGACACACTCGGGACGGCAGCCACTATATGGATCGCCTTGGAATTCTGGCAAACACGTGCAAGTTCCATCACGACAGAATGTGTTTGCACCGCAAGGTGAAGGGTTGCAAGGGTCTGACACTGGTTCTTCAGCTGTGTATAAATTGAGGTTATTAACTACTGTCATGAATAATAGTAAATTAAGATAATTTCTTCGATGATCCCAGAATATTTAACTGCTAAATAGCAAAAAATGCAACGTAGAAATTTTACAGAAAAATTATTTTTTTGAATTAGTTTTGTAATCACTAAGCAATTTCTGAATATAAATGTAAGTTCTTTTAGAAGAGGTTCTCACATATAACGGGTCTAGGGACACAGCTGCTGAAGGGATCTCCCGTAAATCCTTCGGGACAAGAACAGATCGGAACATGATTAAGAACCGTGCACCGTGCTCCAATGCCGCAAGATCCAGGGCAAGGATCCGAGCATTTCTCGCGAATGCAAGCAAGCGCACTCGAACATTCTGCGTTTATCGTGCATTCTGGTCTGCAATTCGGTGGAACACCGATGTAAGATGGTAAACAAGAGCAAGAAGGATTCCCTCCGATATTTCGACACTGAGAGTATGAACCACAAGGGGATGGTACGCAAGGATCTTGTTGTTCGGGTGTTATCGGTTCTGATGGTGGACCTGCAGAAATTTATTTTAATAAATATTTTTTTAAATTCCTATTCTTCTGCATTCTTCTCTTGTAAAAGGAATATTCCTTGAAAATACGAACGTGGAGTAGGGAAACAGATGGTGAAGGCGTCTCCAGTAAAACCTTGTTGACAAGAGCAGATAGGGCTATGATTGATAACTTTGCAGACTGAATTCCTTCCACAAGGATCAGGGCAAGGATCGATACACTTTTGGTTCACGCAAACTCGGTCAGAAGCGCACTCTGCGCTTACTACGCACTCTGGCCTACATCCCGGAGGAGAACCACGGAATTCTGGCAAACAGGAGCACACTGCTTGCCCGTTATTCTCCCTACAAACGCTGTTTGGTCCACAAGGTGATGGTTGGCAGGGATTCGTTACGCTCGGTAAAGTGACTATGTTAAACAAAGGATTTGCTGTAAGAATCGGAAATATTCTCATCTATCGGGGTGAAATTCCTTCTCTACATACCCGCCTCTTCTTCTCTACAGTATCTGAAAGGATCCCCTGTGAATCTAGGCAAGCAATTGCAAGTGGCTACGTGATTAACCACTTGACAAACTGCGTTCTGACCACATGTACCAGGACAAGGATCCTCGCACTTGAATCGAACGCAGCTCTTGCTTGGAACACAATCCGAATTTATGACGCACTCTGGTCTGCAACCTTCATAGGGGTTGCCTATGTATCCTGGCACGCAGGAACACGAGCCTGCTCCGTTTCGTTCCTTACAGAGTGCGTTTGCTCCGCAAGGAGATGGTATACAGGGTTGAGGGATGTACATTGGTATAACTGGAAAGGTTCATAAATTAATTGTATGACGCGAAAAATTAGGGTTATTGGCATGAAACGAGCTGGATGTAATCTTACGTTGTTGCATGACACATTGAGTGAACGGATCCCCAGTGTATCCTGCAGAACAAGTGCACATCGGTGTGTGAGACACTGTGTTGCACATAGCGTTTGTACCACAAGAACCCGGACAGGGATCTCTACACTTTTGATTGATGCACGCTAAATTACTTGGGCACTCGCTGTTGCTTATGCACTCTGGTCTGCAGTTAGGGGGTGAACCAGTGAACTCTGATAAGCAAGAACATGACGGGGAGTCATTGACCACTAGACACTGCGCGTTTGGACCACAAGGGGATGGCTCGCAAGGGTTTTGTTGCGGTGGTGCTTCCAATGCTAAAATAAGATTCAGTTTGAATTGTTCCTCGCGGTTAAATTATATTGCATAATTTAGATGTAACTCAAAGCGATCTGTTCTTTCTTTAACATTCTTACGTTTCTCGGTACACCTGACGAAAGGATCGCCAGTCATACTGGCAGGACAGTTACAGATCGGGTTATGGTTAATCACTTGACATGTTGCTCTGATTCCACAAGATCCCACGCACGGATTGCTACATTTCTGATTAATACAAGCTTCTGTGGGTCCGCAGTCGGTGCTCACCACGCATTCTGGTCTGCAGGTTGGTGGAATACCGACGAAACCTGGGATACAAGTACACACAGCTTGTTCGTTCACTTCTCTACATTGACTGTTCGGTCCACAGGGTGATGGGTTGCAGGGGTTGCTCGTAATAGGGTCTAATTAGAGGAATATTCAATTAATCTCCTTGGAATTCTCTTGAAATTTTAAGTTAATCTTGACCCAAGTATACCTCTGAACGGACTGCAAGCTATGAATGCATTTCCCGTCATTCCCACGGGGCAGCTGCACATAGGCACATGGTTGTACACGTTGCAAATTGCGATTTGACCGCAGGTACCCACGCAAGGATCCACGCATTTATTGCGCAGGCAAGCTTTATTTATAGGACAGTCTGTATTTAGAACGCACTCTGGTCGACAACCCACGTAAGGATCACCCTGATACTCTGACAGACACGTGCAGACACCGTTGTTGCACTGTGCATTTGGACCACAGGGTGAGGGATTGCATGGGTCTTCGGGAACTATGGCGACAGCTACAAGTTTTGTACAATGAATTATTATGTTAGCTATAAAACGATACTTTTAACGTTGAGATCAGCTAAAAGTTCTTAGGACAGCTGTAAAATTTGTCTCGATACGTTGTTACTATGTTAATAATCTTTTAAAAAAGTAAATGCGATTCAAACTTAGTCGTCTACAGCAAAGTTATATTAAACACAGTGAATATCCTAAGACTTTTGAGCGATTGCATATGCATTTTAAATGTTAAAATAAATCTTACGTGGGGAGGGGGAACAGCTACTGAAAGGATCTCCAGTGAATCCCTCTAGGCAAGTACAAACCGGAACGTGATTGAAAACCGTGCACCGCGTTGACAGACCGCACGATCCAGGACAGGGATCGGTGCACCTCTGTCTGATGCACGCTCTGTTGCTAGGACAGTCAGAATTTACCGTGCATTCTGGCCTACAGTTCGGTGGGCTGCCGAAATAATTAGCTAAACAGGAACAAGACGGGGCACCACCGATGTCTCGGCAGTCTGAGTATGGACCGCAAGGAGACGGTACGCAAGGATTTTGAGGTAGATCAGGTAACGTTGTTTGAGCTACAAAAACGAGTAATAATGTGGTCAGAGTTGATTCCTTTCCTAGAAGACCTAAAGGACAAGTCTGAGAAACTTACTTGGCAGAGGGAAACACCTGGTGAACGGGTTTCCAGTGTTTCCTTCTTTACAGGTACAAATAGGACTATGGTTCACGACTAGACAGTTAGTGTTCTGTCCACAGGGACGTGGACATGGATTCACACACTTCTGATTCACGCAGGCTCGACTCGAGGGACAGTCTGAGCTCACAACACACTCTGGACGACACGAGGGTGGACTTCCGGTATATTCAGGCAGGCAAGAGCACACTGCGTTACCGGAAACCACGCGGCATTGACTGTTTGGTCCGCAGGGAGATGGAATGCACGGGTCTGTCTGATCTTCGACTTTGTCTGGGGAATATAAATGTGAGTGGACTGTACTGATTGAAACGGCGATCAATTTTCTCGCCTCCAAAATTAAATATATATACTTTACCAGGTTCTCGTGTAAGTTGACAGTATCTAAACGGGTCTCCCGTGAAGCCAGGAACACAAGCGCACGTAGGCGAGTGATTAATGACCTGACAAAGAGCATTTTGTCCGCAGGTTCCTGGACAAGGATTTTGACACTTGTTTCTCGTGCAAGCGAGATTGGGCGGGCAGTCCGAGCTAACTGTACACTCTGGACGACATCCTTCATACGGATTACCAAGGTACTCCGGCAAACAAGCACACGATCCCACCCCATTTTGCTCTTTGCAAACGGCATTCGACCCACAAGGTGACGGTGTGCAAGGAGAAATTGGTCTCGCTAAACCGTAAAAAATGAAATAAGAATTCGTTAAATGAATCTCTATCACGAAAGTTAAACAAGCATCTCGATTTCTTACATTCTTCGAAACGAACACATTGCGTGAACGGATCACCCGTGTATCCACTGGAACAAACGCACATAGGCGTGTGACTGACCACGCGGCATTCAGCATTCGCTCCACAGGAACCGGGACATGGATCTCTGCATTTTTGATTTATGCAAGCATGGTGGGCCAAGCATTCGCTGTTACTAACGCATTCTGGGCGACAGTTGGGTGGGGAATTAATGAACCCTGGCATACAAGTGCATGACGGGGAATCGTTCACCACTTGGCACAGCGCGTTGGGACCACACGGTGATGGCTTGCACACGTTTACGATCTCTGGTTTGGTTTCCACTAAAAAGAAATATTTACAGGTAAATCGTGAAGCTTCCTACCAATCTTATTAAGGTGATAAGTTACAAAGGTTTTTTTTTGTAAAGCTAGAAGAGCTCTTACTGATAGGATCGCATCTAACGAACGGGTCTCCGGATAATCCTGCAGGACAACTGCATACAGGATTGTGATTGATGACCTGGCACTGTGAACGGATGCCGCAACTTCCCACGCAAGGGTTCACACACTTCAGGTTACTGCATGCCTCGTCCCTGGCGCAATCTGAGCTCACTACACACTCTGGCCTACAGGACGGAGGACTTCCCATGTAGCCAGGCACGCAGGAACAGACTGCTTGACCGTTAATTGGCCGACACTGACTGTTCTGACCACACGGGGACGGGTTGCATGGCGTTTCCAGGGTTACTTCTAACGGGAAAATCGAGAGATGGACATTACTCGTGTTTGGGACAACGATGAATTCGTAGAACATCGTTATCAAGTGAAGTTAAGTACCTTGAACCGGAGAGCAGAGGACAAAAGCATTGCCGCTCATGCCTGAAGGGCAACTGCACATAGGAATATGATTGAAGACGTTGCAAACAGCGTTCTGTCCACAGGTACCGATGCAAGGATCTGTGCATTTGTTGCGAACACAAGCCTGATTAGTGGGGCAATCGGTGTTCAGAACACACTCGGGTCTACATCCCATGTAAGGATCTCCTCTGTATTCGGGTAAACAGTTGCAGATTCCTTCCTTGCATTCTGCGTTTGTCCCACAGGGTGATGGATTACAAGGATCATCGGAAACTGTTGGTTCTAAACGTTGGGGATTGCAATACGATAAATAAAAAAACGGTTACAGAATCGTATAAGATTGAACGTAGAAAAGAATAAGGTCTTACGTGGTGGTGGTTTAACAGAACAACCGCTAAATGGATCTCCAGTATAACCCTCGATACAGCTACAAACTGGCACGTGATTAAACACTGTACACTGAGCAAAAATACCACAAGAACCAGGGCAGGGATCTCTACATTTTTCTCTCATGCAGGCCTGACTTGGAGAACAGTCAGAGTTTACCGTGCACTCTGGCCGACAGTTAGGGGGACTTCCAATATAGTTTTGCAAACAGGAGCAGGAAGGTATATCGTTAACATTGCGACACTCTGCGTTTGCACCGCAGGGTGAAGGGACACATGGATTGAACGGCACTAAAGCTGTTGGAGATTCTAGAAATAATTGACAAAGTGTTATAGAGAAATTAGAATTTTTAAGCAAATCTAGAAATTTAAAACAAGAGTTAAGGACTGCTCGAGTACTCTTGATCTAGGGAAAGTTTCTCACCTGGAATTGAGAAGCAACGGGTGAACGGATCACCGGTATACCTCTGTCTACAAGCACAAATAGGACTATGATGGATGACGTTGCATTCTGCGTCAATACCGCATGGTCCAGGACAAGGATTTTTGCATTTCTGATTAATACAGGCCAAACTTGAAGAACACTCTGCGCTGACCACGCACTCTGGTCGACAGCCTGGAGGGGAACCAGTGAATTCTGGCATACAGGAGCAAACTGCTTGGTTATTAACGACTTGGCATCTACTGTTTGGTCCGCAGGGTGATGGGTAACATGGATCTCTCTTATCTTCGGCTATAGTTAGGAAGCAAGGGTTACGAATAATCAGATGCTGGACTAAACTGAAATGAAATTACAATAAAAAGAAAATTGAAATATTTCTTTACCAGGTGCCATCGTGATTGGCTGACAAAACTGGTAGGGCTGACCGGTGTAACCAGGGAAGCAGTTACAGTTTGGCAAATGATTGACAACCTGGCACTCGGCATTCATACCGCAAGCGCCAGGACAAGGGTCCTGACATTTGGACCGAATGCAAGCGCGCGTGGAAGCACAGTCAGAGTTTATGATACACTCGGGACGGCAGCCTTCGTAAGGATTGCCAATATAATCGGGTAAACAGGAACAAGAGCCTACCCCAGCTTGTTCTTTGCAAACAGCGTTTGAACCGCAGGGTGATGGCGTGCATGGAGATGAAACAGCCGGTTGCATTTCAGCTAAAATATAAGCTCAAGTAAATGATCCTGTCCAAAGAGAATTTCAAACTATCTATGCAGTATCTCTTACTCTGTCTTATGGTACACTGGGTAAACGGATCGCCCTCGTAACCGATCAGGCACACGCACATGGCAGTGTGACTTACAACTCGACACTCGGCGTTAGCTCCACAGGACCCAGGACAGGGATCTCTGCACTTATTGTTTATGCACGCCAAATTACTGGCGCACTCGCTGTTACTAATGCACTCGGGTCTACAATTTGGCGGCGCTCCCACGAATTCGGGTATGCAAGAGCAGGAAGGCGAATCATTTATCACCTGACAGATCGCGTTAGGTCCGCATGGTGATGGCTGACAAGGATCGAGAGGTATCACTGGCTCCTCCACTGAAACGAAGATAAATGACATCTAGTTAACGGCACTGCCTAATAACCTCCTACAGATCGGTTAATAAGTCAAGCTCACGTTTAAGCTCGCATCTCACGAACGGATCACCCGTGAAGCCAGCTGGACAGTTGCACACCGGGTTATGATTGATCACTTGACACTGAGCCCTGACACCGCAGGTGCCCGCGCAAGGATTTATGCATCTCTGATTGCTACACGCTTGACTCTTCGGGCAGTCTGAGCTCACGGTACACTCTGGTCTACAAGAGGGAGGCATCCCTATAAAACTGGACACGCAGGAGCATACTGCTTGCTCGTTTACCACGCGACAGACGCTATTGGGTCCGCAGGGTGATGGGTTGCAGGGGTCTTCGGGTCCTAGAATGGAGGAAATGAGATGAAGAAGTCGTTCGATTGGAACTGATAGTAAACGTTGAGTTGAAGTGAAACGTACCTCTGCTTGGACGACAAGAAAGAAAAGCGTTTCCTGTCATTCCAGGCAGACAACTGCACATGGGCACGTGATTATACACGTTGCACTGTGCGTTCTGACCACAAATTCCAGGACATGGATCTATGCACTTATTGCGTATGCAAGCTTGGGTTAGTGGACAATCGTTGTTGAGGACGCATTCGGGTCGACAGCCTGTGTAGGGATCTCCCTGATAATCCGAGATGCAAGAGCAACTACCGTCTCTGCACATTGCATTTGGACCGCACGGAGAGGGATTGCAAGGGTCTGCTGGTCTTACAGGTTCTTCTATCGCTAGATCGTTACAGATATTTCATCAAATATTAATGACGATTAAATGATTCCGGGAAAATAAAATAAATTGAGTCTTCTAGGATGAATTCTAGGATATGAAAGAAATAGAAAATTTCATGAACTGTCTTGAAAGATTGCTTACGTTTGAGGTAACAATTCGTAAAAGGATCTCCCGTGAAACCATCCGGACAAGTACAGGACGGTGTGTGATTAATCACGCTACAGGTAGCCGATAATCCACAGGAACCCGGACAAGGGTCTCTACATCTCTCCTTTATACAAGCCTGATTACTAGGGCAGTCAGAATTGATAGAACACTCGGGTCTACAGTTTGGTGGACTACCGATATAAGAACTGAGGCAGGAACACGAGGGTGCACCACCGATATCACGGCATTCTGCATAGGGACCACAAGGTGATGGCACGCAAGGATTCTGAGCAACAGGGCCAGGTGCAGGTCCTAAAAGAATCATGCTGTAAAAAGCGGAACATGTTTGGAGAATCATATACAATGATGTTCAGATCATCTTACTTGGAGTTGGGAAGCATGTACTGAAGGGATCTCCCGTGAATCCTTGTTTACAGCTACAAATAGGGCTGTGATTGAGTATCATACAGTTGGTATTCGAGCCACAAGGCCGAGGGCAAGGATTCACACACTTGTTGTTCACACAAGCTCTGTTCACTGGACATTCTGAACTCATCACGCACTCTGGGCGACATCCGGGGGGACTGCCGACGTATTCTGGGAGGCACGTGCAGACTGGTTGATTATTCACCGCGCGACACTGGCTATTAGGTCCGCAAGGAGACGGGTTGCAGGGCTCCCTTCTGGGTGGTTCTAAATTTGAACGAATTTCAGTCAAGGTCAACGTTTGATCTTCTCGCTTGGTTCAACAAGGTGTATTATGGTCAATGATTTGTCTATTTACCGGCTTGTGTGATAAGATTGCAGTATCTGAAGGGATCTCCAGTGAATCCAGGCATGCAAGTACACGCTGGCGAGTGGTTGATGACTTGGCAAACTGTATTTTGGCCACAGGTGCCAGGACAAGGATCCCGGCACTTGGAACGTACGCAAGCCATGCTCGACACGCAGTCAGAGTTCACGGTACATTCTGGACGACACCCTTCATAAGGATTTCCAATATAGTCTTGCAGACAGGTGCAAGAACCTGCCCCGTTTTGCTCTTTACACATCGCGTTTGCTCCACACGGTGACGGTGTACAAGGTGACACGTTCTCGAAAACCGTTGCTATAATGAAGTATCAAATAGATTGAGACGCGATGGATTTTAATCGAACCAGACGATATTTTTAATAATCAAATAGCTTACGTTGTTGGATAACACACTGGGTAAATGGATCTCCGGTGTATCCGCTTAAGCAGACACACATTGGAGTATGACTGACAACACGACATTCTGTGTTCGATCCACAAGCACCAGGACAAGGATCTCGGCATTTCTGGTTCATACAAGCGAGGTGTGAAGCACATTCGCTATTGCTAACGCACTCAGGTCTACAACTCGGCGGTGTTCCAATGAAATCTGACAGACACGTACAAGAGGGTGAGTCGTTCACTACTCGACACTGGGAGTTTGGTCCACAGGGTGACGGCTGACATGGGTTCACAGGTGCAACTGATGTTTCCACTGGCAGGAAAAATTCATAATTGAAGAAAGCTTGCTTAACAGTGAGGTTCGTCGAAGAAACGACTATTAATTCATCGTGAATATTTCTTACTGATAGGATCGCATCTGGTAAAGGGATCTCCAGAGTGCCTTGGAAGGCAACTACAGATAGGATTATGATTCACCACCTGACACTGTGTCCTCAAACCGCAGGTACCCAGGCAAGGATCTATGCATTTCTGGTTGCTGCAAGCCAGATTTCGCGGACAGTCTGAACTGACCACGCACTCTGGTCTGCAAGAAGGTGGAATCCCTAGGTATCCCTGAACGCAAGAACAGACTGCTTGTTCGTTTACCATTCGACACTGACTGTTGGGACCACAGGGTGAAGGTCTGCAAGGGTCTGCTGGTCCAACCGGTATTGGTTCTAGGAGGAAACATCGAGTTGTATAGATCAGAGAGACACTAGGTGTAAGTAAAATCGAATTAGGTAAGGGATGTGCACCTCTTGAAATGGTACAAAGCACGAACGCGTTTCCGGACATTCCAACAGGACAGCTGCACATAGGAACGTGATTGTATGCACTACAAATGGCATTCTGACCGCAAGTTCCATTACAGGGGTCTACGCATTTGTTGCGAACACAGGCTCTATTCTGGGGGCAGTCATCGTTGAGAACGCATTCCGGTCGACAGATTTCATAGGGATTTCCACGGTACTCGGGGAGGCAAGTGCATACGCCATTATTGCACTCAGCGTTCGGGCCACAGGGTGAAGGATTACATAGATCTGTTGGAACGTCTGCCTCTATAAAATTATTTAGCCGATTAAAACTCTGTGGAGCACCGGATATTGAGTGATACAAAATTAAACTTAATAAAAGTACAAGAAATTATGGTGAGTATCTGAGAAAAAGATCTTACGTTGAGGTGGTAGTGGTTGACAACTAGTAAACGGGTCTCCTGTTAAACCTTCAGGGCAAGAACATGCAGGTGTATGGTGGATCACGTTGCAAATGGCGCCTAATCCGCAAGAACCAGGACACGGGTCTCTGCACTTTTGGTTCATGCAGGCACGATTGCTTGGGCAGTCAGGATTTATGGTGCACTCCGGTCTACAGTTCGGTGGACTGCCCAGGTAGTTAGGTAAACAGGAGCAGGACGGAGTACCTCCAATATCACGGCATTCCGCGTTCGGACCGCAAGGGGATGGTACGCAGGGGTTTTCAACAGGGGTTGGCAGTGGCTCTGAAAAGAATTTTTCTTATGTTTCTGCTGGTTTTAGGGATGATTTCCTCATTTCCGATTAGGTGTTAAATGTCTACTTCTGCTATTAATTTGGGACAGCTTTAGTAGAGTTACATTTTTGGCAGAGGTCGGGAAAGGTTAATCATTGAAGCAAAAATTTTAAACGATTGCAAAATATGGAAGTCCTTTCCTTCATTCAAAATAAGAACGATTATTCTTGTCTTTACTCAAAAGGAAACGATACAATCTCCATTTTCTGAATCGTTCACCAATTCATCAAAACCATTTGTTAGCGTAAACACCAGTCTCTTTAAGCAGTCCCTCTATCAAGACTCTTACTTGGCGTTGGGAAGCATTTGATGAAAGGGTCTCCGGTGAAATCCAGCTTGCACGCGCAGATTGGGCTATGATTTACGACTCTGCAATCGGCGTTTGCGCCGCAGCGACCGGAACAGGGCTCTGTGCACCTCTGATTAACGCAAGCTTTGCTCAGAGGGCATTCCGAGCTGACTACGCACTCCGGTCGACATCCAGGGGGGCTGCCAACGTAATCAGGGAGGCAAGAGCAGACAGCCTGACCGTTGTTCACGCGGCACAAGCTGTTGGGTCCGCAGGGTGAGGGGCTACAGGGGTTTCCTTCTAGAACGGCTGCAATTCATGAATATTTCTGTCAAAATTGAGGTATCACTTTCTCTCGTCCAGTTAAAACCAACCGTGACTCTTGATCCATTCTAAATGCCTTACTCTTAGGGATTAGTGGATTAATGGCAGTTCGCATTCGCCAATCGACGGGTTATGATGATGTTTTGTGAGGAAGCATGTTTAACGTTAACTCTTCCGTTGTACGGCGTTGATGATGTGCAACGATGACGATGATGAGTGGCCACAGTTGACGTTCAGACTTACGGCTAACGGTCTGCAGGACGTGACAGTTCACGAAGGGATCCCCCGTGAAGCCGGCGAGGCAAGTGCAGCTGGGCAGGTGATTGATCACCGCGCAGTCAGCATTCTGACCGCACGTGCCGGGGCACGGGTTCTGGCACTTGGACCTAATGCAGGCCAGGTTCGAGGGGCAGTCCGAATTCACGGTGCATTCGGGCCGACATCCTTCGTACGGGTTGCCTATGTAATCCGGGGCACAGGAACAGGAACCTGCCCCGTTTTGTTCTCTGCAAATTGCGTTCGGGCCGCAGGGCGACGGAACGCAAGGGGACTGCGGCGTGGATTCGATCTCAGCTAAAAAATGGGTCACAGGACAAGTTTTAAGCATTTGTTATACTTGATAAGGTGTTAAATCCCAAAGGTGTTAATCTGATCACTACTGAACACACTAAAACCAGGGAAAGGTTAACGGTTACGGAGTTTAGTCACTATGGGTAATACCATACCATAGTATCAAATTTTGGGTATTGATTTGTAATCGTGTTCGTATAAGTTGCTGTTGTGTTCTGTTTAAACTGGGAACTTTGACCATGGAACCTTTGAAATCTCAACACCTATGCATAATTTGTGTTTTTTTACTAAAATGCAATAGTCTTACGTCGTTTCGGGTAGCACTGGGTGAACGGATCGCCTGTGAAACCAGTCAAACAGGCGCACATTGGCGTATGACTGACCACTCGACATTCCGCATTGGAACCACACGAGCCTGGACAGGGGTCTCGACACTTTCGATTGATGCAAGCCAAATTACTCGAGCACTCGCTGTTGCTCGCGCACTCGGGTCTACAGTTTGGTGGAGAACCAATGAAATCAGGTAAACAGGTGCAGGATGGTTGGTCGTTGATCGTTTGGAACACTGAGTTAGGGCCGCATTGGCAAGACGCACACGTATCTTCAGGTAGAGGACTCACAGCTACGATTGATAAGGTATTTTATAATTTATAATCGATTCTTGAAGGAACAAAATGATCAGAAGAAAAGAAGTAAGCTCTTACTGATGAATTCGCATCTAGTGAAAGGATCTCCTGAGAACCCAGAAGGGCAACTGCACACAGGATTGTGGTTGACCACCTGACACAGTGCCTTCAGGCCACAGGTACCAGAACAAGGATCGATGCACCTTTGATTGTTGCAAGCTTGATCCCTAGGGCAATCAGAGCTAACCACGCACTCTGGTCTACAGCTAGGTGGGCTGCCAAGGTAACCTGGCACGCAGGAGCACACTGCCTGGCCATTTATAGCTCTACACTGACTGTTGGGTCCACATGGAGATGGGTTGCAAGGATTCACTTGAACTGGTTCTACATCAAGGACAACATGACCTTCAATTTCAATTTCCGCTCAGGAAAAGAAAGCTAATACTCTTGTTCAATCCCCATACCTTCAACTCTATCACAGGAAATGAACGCATTGCCGGCCATTCCAGTTGGGCAACTGCACATGGGTACGTGATTCAGAACATTGCAAATTGCATTTCTGCCGCAGGTGCCTGGACAAGGATCCATGCACTTGTTGCGAACGCAAGCTCTGTTCAGAGGGCAGTCATTGTTGAGAACACACTCAGGTCGGCAACTGGTATAGGGATCGCCCCGATATTCCGACAAACAGGTGCACACTCCTGCGTTGCATTGTGCGTTTGGCCCACAGGGTGATGGGTTGCAAGGATCTGATTCGGGAGGTGCTACTGCAAGAATTGTTGAAAGATAGAAATCGCAACACCTAAATCTATTCCTAAGTAGATGTAGGAAAAGTAAAGTAAAGTCTTACACTGCGGTGGAGTCGGATAGCAATTGCTGAAAGGATCCCCAGTGTATCCCACGATACATGTGCACATAGGCACGTGATTGATCACGCTACACTGAGTTCCCAGTCCACAGGAACCTGGACAGGGGTCCACGCATTTCTGTCTGATACAAGCTCTGTTACTGGGACAATCTGAGTTGATGGAACACTCTGGTCTACAATTTGGAGGACTTCCGGTATAGGTGGACAAACACTGACAGGATGGACCGCCATTAACCACGCGACATTCAGAATTTGGACCGCAGGGTGAAGGCAAACACGGCTGCGAGGGTTCAACTGCTGCAGGTGGTATGGGTTCTGAAAGGTGAAGCGGTGAAATGAGAAATCCATTTCGCGTTGAGGCAATTAAACTTGCCTCGAAGCAATTTTGAAATGTCTTACGTGGAATGGGGAAGCATCTAGTAAAAGGATCTCCTGTATAGGACTCTCTGCAAGCACAAATTGGACTGTGGTTCCTAACCACGCAAGTAGTGAAAGTGCCGCATGAAGCTGGACATGGATTCACGCATTTTTGATTGACACACGCGCGATCTTGAGGGCAATCCGAGCTCAGCACACACTCGGGTCGACACATGGGAGGTGTGCCTGTGTACTCTGGAAGGCATGAGCAAACTCCTTGTCCGTTTACCACGCGACATTGACTGTTTGGTCCGCAGGGGGAAGGATTGCACGGGTCCTTGTACTTCGTTTCGTCTTCTACGAGATTTCAATTCTTTCAAAATATCCTGCATGATATTTCAAGTGAACAGAGAATGATTTTAAAATTCAATTTATACCTATCTCACGAATTAAGATACAGTATTGGAAAGGATTTCCACTGTAACCCTGTATACACGTGCACGCAGGACGATGATTGATGACTTTACACTCGGCATTCGTGCCACAGGTGCCTGGGCAAGGATCTTGACATTTAGAGCGTATGCAGCTCAATATGGATGGACAGTCGGTGTCGAGGACACATTCGGGTCGACAACCTTCGTAGGGATTACCAATGTAGTCAGGCAAACAAGCACACGAGCCCACACTGTTTTGCTCTTTGCACATCGCGTTGAAACCACACGGCGATGGAGTGCATGGGGAAAGATTAACCGGGACAGCTAAAAAATTGTTAGATATTTAAGATAATTGAAGAATTGAAGAAAAATGGATACTGAAATTTGTGTGAATCCGTAACCATAGTCAGAGTCAAAGGTTCCTGTTGCTCAAGGTCATTTCATGATTTCAAGGTCACTCCTTGGAAATTAATATCGACTGATCCGAGTAAAGTGAGGTCAAGTTCAAATCGAAAAATACGGTGGCAGAAAAAAGCAGAATGTAGCGCACCCGTTATACGTTTAAAGAACAAACAGCTTTGGCTATGACTATAGTTTCAAGATTAAAAGGAAGAAACCGATCCTCACGTGGTCTAGGAGTACACTGAGTGAAAGGATCGCCAGTGTAGTCATCCGGACAGACACACATAGGAGTATGACTGACCACGCGACAATTGGCGTTAGCTCCGCATGATCCAGGACAAGGATCCCTGCATTTCTGATTCACACAGGCCAAGTGGCCGGGGCATTCGCTGTTGCTAATGCATTCTGGTCTACAATTAGGCGGGATTCCGATGAACTCTGGCAAACAGGAACAAGAAGGTGCATCGTTGACGACTCTACATTCAGCACTGGGTCCACATGGGGAGGGTTCGCAAGGGTTTTGTGGTACAACAGGCTCGGGTGCTAAAAAGTACGCCATCCATTATCTCTATGCATTAGTAATGCATTTTTTTAAATCATAAAATTTTAACGGAACAAATCTTACGTCTCGAAGTACACTGAACGAACGGATCGCCCGTGTGTTCGGGCAAACAGCTGCATACAGGATTGTGATTGACAACGTTGCAGACAGCTCGGAATCCGCAGGTACCCGGGCAAGGATCTATGCACTTTTGGTTGCTGCAAGCTTCCGTCAGAGAACAATCAGAGCTAACCGTGCACTCGGGCCTGCAGGCAGGCGGTATGCCCAGGAATCCTGCCACGCAGGAGCACACTGGTTGTTCATTGATCTCTCGACAGACGCTATTCGGTCCACAGGGCGAAGGCGAGCAAGGATTCCTCTTTACCATGTCTATGATCGTCACAACATCGTCATACAGGCATTCAGGAGGTATAGCAAATAAGAATCGTATGTGTAAGAAGCGAATCTCCGTCAAGTAATATACCTTGAGGAACAGAGCATTGGACAAACGCGTTCCCAACCATTCCGTTGGGGCAGCTGCACATAGGCACGTGGTTGTATACCAAGCACTGTGCGTTTCGACCACAGGTACCAGGGCAGGGATCGACACACTTGTTTCTCACACAAGCTCGGTTCTGTGGACAGTCCGTGTTCAGCACACACTCTGGCCGACAACCCACGTAGGGATCGCCTTGGTACTCCGGCAGGCACGTGCAAATTCCGTTGTCGCATCGTGCGTTAGGGCCACAGGGCGAGGATGAACAGGGATCGGTGATGGTTGGTTCAGCTGCGAAAGGATTAAATGTGCGGCTAACTATCCGTAAATCTTTCAACACGTGCACAGGTGCGACAGCAGTTTGAAGCTTCCTTACTTGGTCTGGGGGCAGGGTAGCAGTTGCTGAAAGGATCACCAGTGTATCCCTCGGGACAGGTACACACGGGCACGTGGTTGTAAACCGTGCACATGGACGTGACACCGCAGGATCCCAGACAGGGATCCCTACATTTTTCGTTGGCGCACGCCAGGTTCATGGGACAATCGGAGTTTACGCGACATTCCGGCCGACAGGCCGGTGGGGATCCCATATACCTCGGCAAACAGGAACAGGAAGGTGTACCACCGATGTTTCTGCACTCTGCGTACATACCGCAGGGCGACGGCACGCACGGATCTTTGGGGACCAGCGCGAAGTCGTTCTGGGGCAGTTCTAAAATTGATTTTCAATATTACACGTGACGAACTTCGATCAAAGCGAGTGCCATGGATTCGCAATGGTGAATCGAAGACTGAAGGACATGTTTGAGTTGAAAGAAAAAAATGGCTTAAGCTTATGGATTATGAGAAGCGTGTTTTTTGACTATTGTGTGAAATTTGATTCGGAAGTGCTTCCAATGAATCGAAATTTAGCGAATCCTAACATGGGTTTATGATACTTGAAGATGATTGCTAATGTATCGATCACTGAAGTATCCTTACGTGGAGCTGGGAAACATGTCGTGAACGGGTCACCGGTGTATCCAGTATTGCAGACGCATATAGGGCTGTGGTTGATCACCTTGCACTGCGTGTTAATACCGCACGAGTTCACGCACGGGGACGTGCATCTTTGATTAATGCACGCGAGTTCTCTCGTGCACTCGCTGTTCACCACGCACTCGGGTCTGCAACTCGGCGGGGTCCCGATGAAATTCGCCAAGCAGGTGCACACAGCGTGGTCGTTCACGTTTCGACACTGGCTGTTCGGTCCGCACGGGGAGGGCATGCATGGGTCTGAGTCTACAGGGATAGCTGTACGGGAAGTAAAATCGAATTAAACAGCCTAGCTAATGGAACTTTGTCTGCCTTTGAACCTTAACGGTACTCGTTTGGACACCAATGATAATTTTCTAATGATCGAATGATCAAGCCTTATCGATCGTGATGTGTCGTGTACAAGACATGGAAGCTTACGAGTAACTGGGGCCGGGGAACAATAGGTGAACGGGTTTCCGGTGTAGCCAGAGTTACAAGAACAGACTGGAACGTGGTTAATCGTTTCGCATCGGGCCTGTAATCCACAGGTTCCTGGACAGGGGTCCCTGCACTTCAGGCCCACGCAGGCCATCGTCTTAGGGCAATCGGAATTTTGGGTGCACTCGGGTCTACATCCTTCGTACGGGTCACCTATGTAGTCTGTCAGACAGGAACAGGAACCAACGCCGTTGTTCTCACGACATACAGCGTTGACGCCGCATGGGGAAGGCTCGCATGGTCTCCTAACGTCTAGGGGTACATCTGGTCGGAAAAAGAAACACTTTCACTTATAGTTCACTCGTGGGTCATGCAGCGTAATACGTGGCGGCTGGTCAAAGCTTGTGCGGCGGCGTGAAGATTGGCTGTTTGATAGGGTCGATGAATTGATAGGCGAATGATCGGGGCAAGCGGAAGCTTCTTTGAACTGGCAAACAATTTCGTATACAATTGCGTGGGATGAAGTTTCAGATAGCAAGATTCGATCGACGGATCGACGTGTTTTCGCTGTAGCGTGGGTTGTTAGGGTGTTTCTGGGTGTTGAGGTGCGTGTTCGTGGGATTGTTACCTTCTAAACGTTCGTCTTCGAACGTTGGGCTCTGTTATATTAATGGGGTTTAATCTTCGTTAAGGGATTAATTCTTATTCTAAGTAATTTTTAATAAGCGTGTTTCCTGGGTCAGTTTCTCAACCTTTTGTTAGGGATACAAGCTCGTACGACTTTTTTAGGGGTTACTTTATCCGTGTCCAGGGTAACACTAGGGTGCCTCGTACAGGGGACGCATTGGGACCAAGGGTTCTGACAATTTTTCATCACAAACAAACATCGGACATTTCAGCTTCAGGGTGCTTCTCTAGGTATCAGTTTTGAAGCGGTATGCTTGGGTCAGGGATTATCAGTGCGTGCAATGTTCTTCCTACTCGAGGGGGTGAACTAGTTATAGGGTATCATTCAGGGGTGAGTGCAATTAGAGCCTATACTCCATAGGCCCCGCCACCATTCGATCTCACAGATCATTTTGTTATTTCATTCGTGATTATTCTCTTAATCGTACGCATGGGGGATGTCAAAGGCGTGCTCATTTCGATGGGCTCGTTAATTGATTGATCGATTGATTCACGTTCTGACATGAGTGCAGATGATGATTGTCAAGGTCTTGGTACCACAGTGACGCTTTGTCACCAGGTTTGTTACGACCTCTCGTTATTTCGTCGTTTTCTGACGACAAAGCTATGAATACTTGTTAGTAAACGCGATGATAGCGTTATGAAAAGTGAGTGAGTAAGCACTTACCTGCGTCTCGCCTGCATGCATACGGCGAAATTTGCAAACATGAAAGAGAAAGAAATAATTTAAATGATTCTTTCTTCGAGCACTCACCCTTGGTGACCGGCTCGCAAACGCTGAACGGATTTCCGGTGTAACCTTCGACACAGGCACACACCGCGTGATGATTCACCACCGTACACTGTGCACTCAAACCGCACAAACCAACACACGGATCGCGACACTTTTGTTGCATACACGCTAAATGCGGCGGACACTCTGGATTGATCGTGCACTCGGGTCTACAATTTGGTGGAACACCAATGTAATTCTCGACGCACGAACATGCCGGACTGTCGCCTCGCACTTGGCACTCTGCATTCGGTCCGCACGGAGATGGTTGACAAGGATTCGTTGATACTGGTGGTTGCTCTGTAAATGAAGGGAATAATAGTTGTAACGAAAGCAAATGAAGAAATAAACAAAACATCTAGACCTGCTTAAGCCCACTTCTCTCCAAAAATTATTACAAGTTATTTTTTTTTGTTTTACTCTAAAAGTGTAAAAAGTTTGGTTGTAGGCTCCAGTTAATAAATGTACAATATGAGAGAACTTACTGGGCATCAAGTAGCATCTGGTGAATGGATCGCCAGTGTGTCCTTCGTAGCAGCTACATATGGGATTATGATTGACCACCTGGCACTTGGAGTTCTGACCACAAGTACCTGGACATGGATCCTGGCACTTATTGTTCAGACACGCCTGAGTTAAAGGACACTCCGCACTAACTACACACTCCGGTCTACAAGCAGGAGGACTGCCAATGAATCCAGCCTGGCAAGAACAGACTGCATGATCGTTCACTACTTTACAGATGCTGTTTGCTCCACAAGGAGATGGTGTGCACGGTTGTTTCCTGGGTTCTGAAAGAATAATATTGAAGTGATATTATCAGTTATACAAAATTTATACTTATTGTTAGACAACGAATTTATATTCACATGTTACAGTATTTACAGTAGGCTTACCTTCAGCAATTTGTGGTCGACACAATGTGAACGGATCTCCAGTGGTACCTGCAGGACAACTGCACATGGGAATGTGGTTAACCACATCACACCTTGCACTGGTTCCACATGTGCCCTCGCAAGGATCAATGCAATTGCGATTGACACATGCTTTTAGTCGAGAGCAATCAGAGTTCATAGTGCATTCTGGACGACAATACGAGTAGGGATCACCGAAATAGTTTGGAAGACACGAGCAGTATCCTTCGCTGCACTCTGCGTTTGGTCCACAGGGAGATGGATTGCACAGATCCTCCGGTGTTTTTGGTTGTTCTATAAATTAAAATAAAAATACATGACTTTCATTTCTTAACAGAAAAATAGATAATACGGAATACAGTGATTACCGATTATTTGCGAGCACAATGTGAAAGGATCACCAGTGTATCCTGCTTGACACAGACAAACAGGAATGTGATTCTGCACCCTGCAATCCGCATTCTGTCCGCAAGATCCAACACAAGGATCTCGGCACTTTTCTGAAATGCAAGCTTGATTGGACGGGCAGTCAGTGTTCACGACACATTCTGGACGACAATTAGGTGGAAGCCCTATATAATTCTTCAAGCAAGAGCAAGCAGCTTGATCACCAATCGCTCTACATTCCGCATACAAACCACAAGGACTTGGAGAGCAAGGATCACCCACTGGTGGCACTGGCGCAACTAAGGACAGAAACATAATTTTAATATTTAATGTTTTCATGAAACATTACAGTATAAAATAACTATTTAAAATAATCACCTGTCTGAGGGTAACATCTAGAGAAAGGATCTCCTGTGGCTCCCTGGGGACAGCTGCACAACGGATTGTGATTAATCACGCGACAATTAGCTCCTACTCCACAAGTTCCAGGACAAGGATCGGTGCACTTGTACTTATAGCAAGCTCTGTTCTGTTGACACTCTGAATTCACAACGCATTCCGGTCTACAGTTAGGTGGAGACCCAACAAAGAACTCCTGGCAAGTGCATATAGCCTGATCTTTCAAAGCTCTGCATAAACTATTAGGTCCACAAGGAGATGGACTACAAGGATCGATCACACTAGGCTCCGTTCCAGGAGCGATCGGTAAAGAGCAGCTGGTGAACGGATCTCCAACGTAACCAGGTTGACAGGTACAAGTGGGAATGTGGTTGATAACAGAACACTGAGCTTGGATACCGCATATTCCTGGACAAGGATCCTCGCACTTGTTGCGAACGCAGGCCTTGTTGGTAGGACAATCTGAGCTGAGAATACACTCTGGTTGACAACCTTCGTATGGATTTCCCTGGTAATCGTCAATGCAAATACATGCACCAACGTTGTCACGTTGTTGACAGACTGCGTTTGGACCACACGGTGAAGGTTCACATGGGTTAATGGCCTCTTCTGTAAATTAAGATATAAAATATGCGCGTTACAAACACTTCTACGTCCATATCGATTAATTGTTAATTAAATGAACGAACCTTCCAATACAATACACTGGACGAATGGATTTCCTGTGTAACCGGATGAGCAAAAGCAGGTAACAGCGTGGTTGACAACCAGACACTTGGCGTTTTCTGCACAAGATCCTGGACAAGGGTCTGTGCACTTTGAGTTTATGCAAGCCTTGTCCGATGGACAGTCGGGGTTTATTAGACATTCTGGTCGACAGGATGGTGGAGTTCCAATGTAAGTAGGAAGGCAAGAGCAAGATGGATAACCGTTTACATTTTGGCATTGAGCATTTGATCCACAGGGCGAAGGGTTACATGGATCTCCTGTATCTTTAACTTCCGGTTGCACTATAAAATGATAAAGATGAAATTAAATCAGAAATACAAACTATTTTAACTTTAATCGAAATCTTTTTTCTATTATTCGAAAGTTACATACCTGGAATATCATAGCAGCTCTTAAATGGATCCCCAGTCTGACCAGGAACGCAGCTACAGATTGGCGAGTGATTAATGACTTCACATCTAGCGTTCAAACCACAAGAGCCCAAGCAAGGATCCGTGCATTTCTTATTAACACAAGCACGAGTGGGTGGACATTCTGAACTGACCACGCACTCTGGTCTGCATGATGGCGGAGATCCAAGATATCCTTGAAGGCAAGAGCACACTGCGTGGTCCTCGATATTGCGACACTGACTATTTGGTCCACAAGGTGAAACAGGAGAACATGGATCCCTCGAAGGTTGTATTACTAAAAAAGTTTTTATAAATTATGAATATTACAGAATATATTTCAAACTGCTGGTCTACAAAAAGAATTCTTACCTTGAGGCTGGATACGACAGCTAACGAAAGGATCTCCAATGTATCCAGATAGACAAGAACAAACAGGAATGTGATTCACGACATCGCAAACCGCATTTTGTCCGCAAATTCCAGGACAAGGATCCTTGCATTTATTCTTCAAACAGGTCTTATCACGTGGACATTCTGAGTTGAGGATACATTCTGGTCGACAAGCTTCATAAGGATTGCCAGTGTACTCGGGCAGACACTCGCAATCACCATTCTTGCATATGGCGTTCGATCCACAAGGTGATGGATTACATGGATTACTCACAGTTGGCATAGTTGCTAAAAGAAAGATTTACTTTTACCAAAATCAAAGATAGTGTATCATTTGGTTGAAGAATTAAACTTTTAGTAATTCAGTTTAATATAATTTAATTCTAATGTGATTTAAAATGAAAATGAAACCATCACTTACTTGGTTGAATCACTGTGCATTGCGTGAACGGATCACCAGTGAATTCTTCCATACAAGTGCATACAGGGATGTGATTCAACACGTGACACAGGGCATTGACACCACAAGATCCTGGACAAGGATCCTGACATTTCTGATTCACGCAAGCAAGATGACTCTTGCATTCAGAGCTCAAAATACACTCTGGTCTGCACTCTGGAGGAACGCCGATATAATTTGGAAGACAAGAGCAAGCTGGGTTCCCAGATATGATTTGACATTGTGAATTTGGACCGCAAGGTGATGGACTGCAAGATGGCGGTCGTTCCGTAATCGAAGGAACATCAAGAACTGTCAAATAAATATTATATTAAATACTTTTACATACCTTATGAAACGTAAAATCATATAGAATTATTCTTACCAAGATGAGAACACTGAGTGAAAGGATCTCCTGTAAATCCAACAGGGCAAGTGCAAATAGGATTATGGTTCTTGGTAGCACATTGTGCTCTGAGTCCACAAGTGTTCGGGCAAGGATCCACGCATTTCTTGTTCAGGCAGGCCAAATGAGATGGACATTCAGCGTTAACCACGCATTCTGGTCTACAATTCGGAGGAATTCCTCTGTATTCCGGAAGACACGTACAAACTGCCTGACCATTTTTCACTTCACGACACTTGCTATTTGGACCACAAGGTGATGGTGAGCACGGATCTAATGGAGGTACTCCTAAAAGATAAATTTGTGACAATAAATATACATTATTTTATAAAAACAATGATTGCATAATTTCAATAGAACTCACTCGTCATTTCTTTAATTTCACAAGCAAAGTATGGATCTCCTGTATATCCCGGAGGACAAGTGCATACGGGAACGTGTTGCTGAACGTTACAGATGGATAATGTGCCACAGGTGCTTGGACAAGGATCAGAACATTTGAATCCAACACAAGCCAATTGTGGAGCACAGTCATCATTCGATTCACACTCCCTGTGACAACCCTTTTCGTTGTCATAGGGATCTCCGATGAGATCTGGTGGACACGCACAGGCTCCAGCACCGTTTCTCTCACGACACTGAGCGTTTGGACCGCATGGATTCGGTGAACAAGGATTAGCGACGCTTATATCCGTCGCTGGAGAAGAAGCAACATCAAAAATTAAATGTGCTATACAAGAAAAATATAAAATATAATATTCCGACACTGAAAAATAAAAAGGATCTTACTTGGTGGAGGTGCCAAGATGCAACGAACAGTAGCATCACCCTCATATCCTTCAGGACAAGTACAAATAGGAATATGATTCTGAACAGAGCATCTGGCCAATTCTCCACAGGCTCCAGGACAAGGATTCTTGCAACTCTGGTTTATACATGCAGCTGAGTGGAAACAATCGGAGTTATCAACGCACTCGGGCCTACAATTCGGAGGACGTCCAATGTAGTTGGACAAACACGAACATGCAGGCTGGGAACCGATAACTCTACATTGAGAATTAGGTCCACATGGATTAGGTGAGCACGGATTTCCAACATCTTTAAATGGTGGTTGAGTCACGTTTAACCTCGTACACTGTACCAGCGGATTACCAGTGTACCCGTTGGCACAAGTGCAAATAGGATTGTGGTTCACCGTCAAACACTTGGTGTTCACTCCACAGGAACCTGGACAGGGATCTGCACACTTGTTCTCAACGCATGCCTTGTTCTGAGGACATTCTGAACTGACTATACATTCCGGTCGGCAGGTTGGAGGCACTCCAACGAATCCTGGTTGACAAAGGCACACAGCATGCTCATTGTGCACGCGGCAATTGCTGTTGGGTCCGCAAGGTGATGGCTTGCAAGGATTAATAGGTACCGGTTTTGGAATTATTTCTATTTCTGTGCAAGCGTTGAATGGATCTCCCGTGAAACCGGGCAAACAACTACAGGATGGAGCATGGTTGATCACGCGGCAAGTTGCTTCCTGTCCGCAAGTACCGGGGCAAGGATTCACGCACTTATTGTTCAAGCAAGCTTTGCTTCGGTCGCAGTCGGTGTTTGTGACACATTCTGGTCTACAACCAGTGTATGGGTCACCGATGTACTCTGGAAGACAGGTGCAGGATCCGACGCCATTTCGTTCATTGCATATCGCATTCGCTCCACATGGGGATGGATTACACGGCGTGCGAGGCTGCTCAGTTGTTGTAGGTTCTAACAATTCAAACATTTATATTTGAACAATTAAAAATGTGGAAACTTGAAAATTGAAAAAATGTAATAATCGAATTAAAGTTTGAAAAATGTATAATTTTGAATAACAAAAAGGTACGTAAAGAAACACTGTACCTTCTAACATCGGTACGCATTCAGTGAATGGATTTCCGGTGAATCCAGTGTTACAAATACAAACTGGATTATGTTTCACGACGTTGCAATAGGTATTCACTCCGCAAGACCCTGGACAAGGATCCACACACTGTTCATTTTGGCAAGCAAGATTTCCAGGACATCCTTCATTAATAACACATTCTGGTCGACAATTAGGAGCTCTGCCCACGTAATTTGGCAGACAAGAACACGCCGGAAAACCATCTATGACACGACACTGAGAGTTTGGTCCACAAGGTGATGGAATACATGGATTACCACTTGGTTCTAGTCCAGGTTGTTTTGCTTCCGCTTTAAAAAACATTCCAATGTTTTATCATCATAAAAAAGCATTACAAATAGGAAAATGGTTTAAATAAAAAACTTACGTTCTTTAACGCATCCAAAGAATGGATCTCCAGTGTATCCAAACATACAACTGCATACTGGATTATGGTTAATGACCTGACAGTCTGCGTTCAGACCACAAGTACCTGGGCACGGATCTCTGCACTTCTGATCGATACAAGCCGTATTCTGCGTACAATCTGTGCTAACCACGCATTCCGGTCGGCATTGTGGAGGACTTCCAATATAATCTGGTTGACAAGAGCAAACTGCATGATTGTCAATCACTCGGCAGTTACTGTATGGTCCACAAGGTGATGATTTGCATGGATCTCCTGGCAGTGGTGTTACTAAAATGAAATAGAAGTATGTAAAACAAGAAGATTAAACGCCTTAATTATTATTGCAAATCATAAATGTACCTGGTGATATGTGGCAAGATTTCAGAGGATCTCCAGTGTAACCAGACAAACAGCTACACGAGGGTTGATGATTGATCACCTGGCACTGAGCGTTTATACCACAAGCACCTACACATGGGTCCTTGCACTTATTATTTATACAAGCTTTCGTATGAACACAATCGGAATTTTGAACACATTCTGGTCTACATCCTTCATAAGGATCTCCGGTGTAGTCCGGTAAACATGTACACGAACCAGCTCCATTTCGTTCCTTGCATATTGCGTTTGCACCGCATGGGGATGGGTCACATGGCAGTGATACCGGGAAAGTAACTATAAAGAAAATAAGAATAATCATTAACATGACAGTCACTGTATTTACACTTCACAAATTTTTTGTTTATTCTGTTTAATACAATAATTAAATAATTATTAGTGAACGAAATAGGATTTACCTTTGCTGCAACCAGAGAAAGGATCCCCTTCAAAGCCCTCGTAACATTGACACATTGGACGATGATTCTGCACCGTGCAGTTCGTATTGAATCCACAAGATCCAGCACACGGATCCACACACTTTTTCTGAACACATGCGAGGTAATTTGGACAGTCTTGATGAATCAGACACTCTGGTCTACAATTCGGTGGCGCTCCAAACATTCCACTGATACACGTGCAGACAGGATGGTCCTCTTGCACACGACATTCGGCGTTCGGGCCACAAGGTGATGGTAGACAAGGATTCTTTTGTCCTGGCGATGGTATATCTATTCAAAAATATAAAAAATTAAGTTGCGTAAAATTATCCATGTTCAATAAAATAAAATAATTACCTTCTTTGACACATTGCGTGAAGGGATCACCAACATAATCTGGAGGACAACTGCAAATGGGGTTGTGATTGATAACCTGGCAGAGAGCATTTTGTCCACACAGGCCAGGACAAGGATCTCCACATTTTTGACCTATACAAGCCAAATGAGCAGGACACTCTGAGCTGACTAGACACTCAGGACGACAAGATGGTGGTGTCCCATGGTACCCTGGACTACATGAGCAGACTGCACGGTCATTCATGACGCGGCAGATACTGTGTGGTCCACAAGGTGATGGCATGCAAGGATTCTGTGCTGGAACAGCTGCAAGAAACAATAAAAGTTCCATTTTAATGTCTGAGAAAATTCCATTTACCATTTAATTAGTTCCTGAGAGAGACTTACGAGGCTTCTCAACTTTACAAGAGCCAAATGGATCTCCAGTGTAGCCAGGTCGACAAGAACAAACCGGAACATGATCGACCACTTCGCACTGGGCGTTAGAACCACAAACTCCAGGACAGGGATCTCTACAATGTTGATTGAAGCAGGCCAGATGATTTTCGCAGTCCTGATTTACGATGCATTCTGCCTCGCAGCCGTCTATGTATGGATTTCCAATGAACGGTGGAACACACTTGCATTTTGGAAAGCCATCTTCTACCACGCAAATTGCGTTCTTCCCACAGGGGACCATTTGGCAATCATCGTGCACGTCAGGCGGAGGTGCTGAGAACGAATAATGAAAATCATTTTCTCGTTACGAATCTTTGTAACCTTAATTTGTGATCATTGTCATTGATCCCTAATTAGTTACCTGCGCAACTCTGATAAGGATTCCCAATGGTATGCTCCGGACAGTAGCAAGGAGGTATTCTATTGGAATCACACCTGGCGCCAGGTCCACAAGGATTAGGATCACACTGATCAGACTTAGGTATACATCCCCTGATAGTGTTAGGACTTTCAATGTATCCAGGTAGACAAGTACACTTCGAAAGGCCGTTGTTCAATACAGAACATTGTGTGTTGGGTCCACAGGGGGATGGCTCGCATGGGTTGCTAGGAAGCGAGCAAGTAGTGTGAGGGGGATTTCCTTCGTATCCTGGCAGACAGAAGCATTTCACTTGTCCAGATATCACGCGACAACCGGAATTGATGCCGCAGGGATTGCCTTGGCACTCGTCGCCCTCGGATACTGAATAAAAAATATTAATTAGAAGATTCAAAATTCTCAATTGCCTTACTGTGGCATTAAGAAGTGTTTGAAAAGCTTACTGCATTGCTCGAATGGATTTCCAGTCAATCCCTTTGGGCAGAAGCATATTGGATTGCCATTATCGTTCTCGCACATCGCGTCCAAGCCACAAGGATTCGGAATGCACGGATTTGTGGTGGTTTGCGTACATCCAACGTGAGCATTTCCTTGGAATCCTGGTAAACACTTGCATTGCGCTTGATGGTTTTCCGGATAACAGATCGCATTCGTACCGCAATCGGCCTCCAGGCAAGGATCGATGCACTTCCGATTCAGGCGATCGCAATATTTACTCGGTGAACAGTCCTCATTGTATTGGCACACGTTCCTGCCTTCTTCTTCTGAAAAGATCGTCACGAAAGATCCATGAATATTTATAACATTTAATTAGACAACGTAAATCTACAGTAGCGGACAAAAGTTTAAGGGTCGAAGAAAATAAATTAATTATATAATAAAAGATAACAGTATAAATAAAATTTGTATTCTATGCTAATCAATAAATAGCGTTCTATCATAACGACGATAAAAATGAATGGATAAACAATATTTGCAAACCATAAAATCATGTTTCACATTGTCCTATCGTCTTAAACTTTTGTCCGCTACTGTACCTTGACGATCGATCTAAAGATTTTCGAATTTCATCGCAAGCAATAAAAAGTTACCTGGCTCGCAATAAGAGAATCCATTTCCGTGGTGTCCTTCCTCGCAGCTGCAGTCCGCCCTGTGATCGGTGTTAACACAGATCGCGTTTTTGGCGCAAGGATTCCAAACCAGACACGGCTCCTGACAGGTGCCCTCAATGCACGCCTCTGTCAGGGGGCAATCTTTGTGGCTAGTGCAACCCGCTAGAGAAAGATTGAGAAAAAGCCCGTATAGCCCCGAGAAAGGGTGCACGAGTACAAACGTAAGGGTGGTAGTAGGCTAGTGTCGAGTGTAAATGCTCAGGCGAATCAGCTCGTATAAAACTGAGTGTACTGTGTGTACCTCTGTGTGTGAATGTGCGAAAATCGAGATTTGTATTAAACAATCGTGTCGTTGAGCAATTTTTCATGTGTAAGATTGAAGATGTAAAAAGAGTCGAAGTGAAAACGTTGACAGAGTTTAAAAATTGAATAAGAGGTCGTGGAAATAGGTATTGTGTGAAACTGAAAGTGGT
Source organism: Tetrapedia diversipes (assembly GCA_033822845.1). Classification (NCBI taxonomy): domain Eukaryota; kingdom Metazoa; phylum Arthropoda; class Insecta; order Hymenoptera; family Apidae; genus Tetrapedia; species Tetrapedia diversipes. The sequence goes on along the minus strand of JAOPTO010000943.1, from coordinate 178,556 downwards.
TTTGTATGAACACATATATGTACAATACATACATATTTACAGGACGGGTTCAATGTAATGCTGTAAAAAGATGTAAAATCGTGGAAGATCGAAGTGAGGTGCTCGTTCTTATACAAACCTTTCACACAAGTGTATGTAGCTGGATCGCACTCCATGCCAGGTGGACAATAAGGGCAGTCTGTTTCGTTGGTTATATCTAAAAAACAGAATTGGGAGTCTATTTTACCAATTTCACATTTTGCGATAATAGCAGATCTTGTTAACGATAAGGGATGCAAAAGGTGTTGCAAGAGATCCAATTTATTACAAATTTTATGTCCTAGAGTGTGTAAATTTACGAATTACGTTTTCTGAATTTTACAGTAGTCGTAATTAAAATTAATTAAGAATATTAAAAATCATTAGATCATAAATATTGATTATTAAAATATTTCCTGATGATAAAAAGATTTGTGAACATGCGGAGGTGCATTATTGCCTTACGTTCCATATTTTATTGAAGAAAAAGTAATATATATTTATTGCACCTCTTGCATCCAATTTTAATTAACTTTTCTTTTTAATATTCTACCTTTCACACAAACGGGTCTGTGATCCTGAACGTGACAAACTTCCACGAAGTCGCACGGATTGTGGACAGTGCACGGATTCAAACACTGTTCGTTTATGCAGGCCAATTGGGAGAGACAGTCGTCGTGCGTTTTGCACTTGGTATCTGACGAAACGAATGTACATTAGAAGCTCAAACTAATTCAGCCGTAATTTTTTTTAACTTGCAACGTAATTTTCCATGTAAAAGCTATCACAATCTGTTCAATGATTATGATCTATTCAATGAATTCTATAAATAACACGTCTCAAAATACATATACGTAAAAAATATACACATATAATATCTAAACAAAACAAAAAGAGAACTAATAAATCAATGCACAATAATAAACACAGAAAATGGTATACACAATCCCCTAATTTCTAAAACATATAATGATTTTCGTGTTATATGTGTAAAGCCCAGAAACAGTCGTTAATTTTAACACTCTTAAAAGAAACAGTTCATTCAACATTTTCAAATTTTCAATGTTATAAAAAAAAAACAAACGTAATTTAATATTAATCCAAACGAAATATTTCCTTCAAGAGTGAACTCCATAGAGAAAGTACAAATTAATTGCTACGCATAGAAAAGCGAGAATAGAACGTGCAGATATGCAACACAATAATATACAGCATGCAAAAGAGCGCTAATGCAGCAGGTCCATGTCTGCACTGGATTACAGCAATATACTGTAACTGTATCTATATATATATTTATCCGGTGTCCTATTTATTGTAACATTCCCACGGACATGTGTTCAACACCACGTCATGTTAAACATGATCTATCGATCACGAGATACGATAACTCTCCAGAATTGGTTGCCTCCAATTTTCGTCTGGATACTGGATGATATCACACTGGAGAATGTTTGCCGAAACATATAAACTGGTGAACACGAGAACAACACATTTACAATACTCCCGACAAGAGAGATCTTTTACCTGGGAGTATGCTACAATTAGGTGTACTCTGGTTCACTGTTAGGTTGAAGCACACGGGCCGACATGCACCGTTCAAGCAGGTTTTACAGTCCGAACCATCGGTGATGTTTTGTTCGCAACCTGTGTATCCTGAGATATTTGTAGGGGTTATTAAAGTGGTGTGTAATTCAAATGTTAACTCTGTAGAATATGATTCGGTTGTTGAAGATTGTTTCGTGATATACTGCACGGTTGTTGATGGTAATGTTGTCAAATATTGTTCAGTGGAAAATTGTACGGTAGGTTGTTGTGTGGTTGTTGATGATTGCTCAGTGAAAGGTTCTTCAGTTGTTGACAGTTGTTCTGTTGAATATTGAGTGACTGCCGTGGACTGTTCTGTTAAATATTCGGTGACTGTTGAAGTCTGTTCTGTGGAGTATTGAGTAGTCGTTGAGAATTGTTCTGTTGAGTATTCATTGGTTGTAGCAGACTGTTCGGTTGAGTATTGAGTAGTTGTAGAAATTTGTTCTGTTGAGTATTCATTGGTTGTAGAAGGCTGTCCTGTGGAGTATTGAGTAGTTGTTGAGATTTGTTCTGTTGAGTATTCATTGGTTGTAGAAGGCTGTCCTGTGGAGTATTGAATAGTCGTTGAGATTTGTTCTGTTGAGTATTCATTGGTTGTAGCAGGCTGTTCGGTTGAGTATTGAGTAGTTGTAGAAATTTGTTCTGTTGAGTATTCATTGATTGTAGAAGGCTGTTCTGTTGAGTACTGAGTAGTTGAGATTTGTTCTGTTGAGTATTCATTGGTTGTAGCAGGCTGTTCGGTTAAGTATTGAGTAGTTGTAGAAATTTGTTCTGTTGAGTATTCATTGATTGTAGAAGGCTGTCCTGTTGAGTACTGAGTAGTTGAGATTTGTTCTGTTGAGTATTCATTGGTTGCAGAAGACTGTCCTGTTGTATATTGAATAACTGTTGAAGATTTTTCTGTTGAATATTCGGTAGTTGTTGAAGGCTGTCTTGTTGTGTATCCAGTTATTAAAGATTGCTCTGTCGAATATTCAGTAGTTATTAAAGGCTGTTCTGAGTACTCCATAGTCGTTGAAGGTTGCTCTGTGGAATATTGTTTATCCGTTAAAGAGTGTTTCGTGGAAAACTGTTCAACAGTTAAAGGTTGTTCTGTAAAATGTTCCGTAGTTGTCCTAAATTGTTCTGTTGAGTACTGTGTAGTTGCTAAAGTGTGTTCCGTAAAATATTGTTCAGTTGTTGTAGATTGCTTTGTCACATATTCTGCAGTTGTTTTCGGTTTATCCGTAGAGAACTGTTCAGTTGTTTTCGTAAAACATTGTTCCGTTGTTTGAAATATCTGGTTAGTGGTTGTTTCTCGTTCCAAAGGATACTGTGCCGTCACGGTAATCAACGTCGCACCCTTCGTCGTTCCTAAATTTAAATCCTCTGTTGTCAAAGGCATGTTACTAGTACTTTCTTCGAATACAACCGTCTCAGTAAAACTGCTGTTACCAGACACATCTGTAGATTCACTAACTTCCGGTGTTTCCGTAGTATAATCATTTACATACACCGCAGTTACCGTGACGACATCTCCGGTTGACGAAGCTTTTTCTGAAGGATGAACATATACAATCGGTGTAACTATCTCAACTTTCTCACCTTCAGTTGTTTTGCTACCTATCGTCTTCTCAGTGGTACTCGGATATCGTGTAGCGTCAGTGTAGGGCATAGTGGTTGTTTCAAAAAACTTATCCGTATTCATTTCAATACCTTTTACAGTCGGAACTTCTTCCGTGTTTTCATCAGAAATATCTTTAACAGTGACCACCTCCGAGAAATCTAAAGTAGAAACTCCAACATTAACAGTGGTACCTTCTACACTCTCGGTGCTCGTCGTCAACATTGTAAAATTGTCAGAAAAATCGACTGTTGTTACCGTAGGCAAACTCGATACAGTTCCTACGGACACAGAAGTGCTTTCTTCGATAACAGGAGTCTCAGAGGTCTCGGTGACCGTTTCGCTTGCAAATTTCGTACTTTCCCACGGATACGAAATCGTTGTGCCTTCTGTGTTGTCGGCGGAAGAAGAATACTCTACGGTGCCAGCATTGAATTGTGTATTAATCGATTGTGTGGTGACTTCGTATATCTCTTGCGTTGTGTGATCGAAGGTAGCAGTGGTTTGAGTAGTTGTGGTGTCTGTGCAAGTATGATCGCAGTCACAAACAGGCCTGTGTGCTTTAACCTGACATCGAACTGTCGCTCGACAGTGGTCGAGACAAGGATCAACGCAGAACCCTTCGACACAGGCTTCTGTGTCGCTGCAGTAGTCATCGGACTCGCAGAAACGGTCGGCTGTGTGTTGGAGTACTGCTGCGGATACAATAGAACATAAACACGCTGAACGAGCCAAGAGAAGTCGAGTAGCACAAGTCAAGAGAGGCGGCTGAAACGTTTCAGAAGCGTCATCATTCGTTCTCGATTAGACTAAACGACTACTGGTCATCGTACTGGATTACTACAAGTAAAAACTCTACGAATTATTAAGATATTAAGTCAAGCATGCTCGCGCGGTAAACAGACAAGCTATCGGTCAGAAGTATAATAATCGATTAGGTCTTTACAGAGACAGATGTAACGGAGAAAAAAAATATCGTTGAACAGTGAGGACGTCGGCAAGAGTAAAGGCGGGAGAGTATAAGTATAATCGAGGGTGAACAGTTGTATCTGTGGCATTTGAAACCTGAAACGTTCTTCTCCCATTCAAACAACGGAACGCGCGCTCTCCGAACAACTTTTCCGTTTTCCAGAGAGTGTATCGCTCTATCGATATTCTCTTTCAATGTTTTACGCAACGCAGCGGCATTCGACCATTGTACACACGCATGCACATACACGTACAGTCGAATGCCGCGGCGTGTAGCTTGAAGTTCTCATTTTTAGCTCGGATATTACAAATATCGCGATAGTTCCACTGTTTGAACGGAAGGAAACCTGAAAAAGTAGCAACTGGTATATATGTTCGGTGTGAGGCGTAGAGTAAGTATACAGGCGAGTAAGAGTCGTACAGAGAGAATCCAAGATATCGTATATAATCGTGAACAGCGTCGATGGAAATATATATAACTGTGTGAACAATATATATATATGTATATCTCGAGATAGATCCAGTTATACAGAGCGATACTGAAGAAGACTGTATAGAGGCGTGAGCGAGAAAAGAGAGAGAGAGAGATAGGTGGTGAGAAATGGTGTTTACCTTTCATGCATCCGTATTTAGTATCTGGCACAAAGCCGGGGGGACAGAACTTGCAGATAGGCTTGTGCTCCTCCACGTAACAGGGGGCATCAGCCGGACAGGTGGAGTTTCTGCATGGGTCCACGCAGCGATAGTTGCGGCACGCCAAGTCTGGAGAGCAGCCACTGTCTCGCAGGCAAATGGAGAGGGAGGGATTGCAGTTTTGTGTGCATATGCAGACGGGACGGTGGTCCAGGACGTCGCAGGTTTTATCGGCTGGGCAGGGTTTTTTCTTTCTCACGTTACACGGATTCTGGCATTTCCCGTTCACGCACGCGGCATTCGACGGACAGTCGAAGTCCCTGCTACATGTCAACGTGTCGGGGGCGCACGTCAGCTCCCCGACCTCGTTCACGACGAACCCGTACTTGCATACGCACATGGGCCGGTGGTTCCGCATCTGGCACCTCTTGTTCACCTCGCACGTGTAATGAGAGCTCAGGCACGGGTCCCGGCACTCGCCGGTGAGAGAGTTACAGGCGAGGCTCTCCGGACAGTCGCGGTCGGACGAGCAGCCGATGTTCGGCGTGGGTCTGGGATTCAGCGTGTCGCATTTGGGGTCTGAATGGCAGGCCGTGTGGGGCATACCGATATAGCACTGCGGGCAGGAGCACCGCGGCTTGTGCAGAACCACACGGCACAGGGCGTTGATCCCGCAGGCACCGCGGAGACCGCACGGGTCCACGCATTGCAGGTTTATGCAGGCTTTTTCGTTGGGGCACTCTAGGTCGCTGGTGCATTCGCGCTCTGTGTCACCGAGAAACCCACGGTTACGGTCGATTGATTGGATTTTTTCATTTTTGTTTTTTGTTTGTTTTTTTTTTGTTTTCGAGGTCGTAGTGTCGTGGTGTAGAGTCGGTGGTGGTGGAGAACGGTAAGGTGGTGATAATGATGGTGGTGGTGGTCGTGGTGGTGGTGGTGATGGTGATGGGACAGGAAAAAAAAAGAAAAAAGCATTTATAAGAACTGTGAAAAGAAACTTTCTCACAAATAACATAAACCACATGCTTTGTATTCGTAATACAGAAATAAGTAGGGTAGCTTTCGTGAAGAAGTAAAACAGAGAACCGAACTTTACACTCTTTTCGTTTCGGGACAATTCGAGAAGGGAATCCCTTCCTCGTTGTCCCAAATTAATATATATACATACGAGTGTATATATATATACGTATAATAAATTGGCAAGCAGCGATATTTACAACACAAGCCCCCACAGAACTCGAAAGAAAATAAGAGGAAAAAATAATGTAAAACAGTGGATAAATCCAGCAAAAAAATAACAAGCATGGGTATATGAGAATGTCCCTTTCGCAGTTCCCAATCTGTATCATTAGTCCTAAGTCTAAAAAAAGAAATCATCGGATCATCGGTGTTCGTTCTCTGTATAGAATGTGTACCTTTTTTTTTTCAATGTCGTTGCATTCAAAAACATTTGCTCGTCTCTCTCTGTCTCTACATTTTCACTTTTTTTCATTTTTTTATTTTTTATTTTTTTTTGTTTTTTTACTTTTCTTTTTTTTGTCAGAGCATTTTTTTGTTCTCGATACAACACGGTTTCCACAAGACAGATTGGATACTGAAATAAACATTCTACATATGAATAGTTATGTGTGAGACATGTGTGAAACGTGTTCCTCAATTCCTGGTCACATTATGTACAGTATTGCCTAACTGTATAAGATATATGTACAGGTATATATGTCTGGCGCGACCATTTTGTGGGTAAAATCCAGTGTCGTAGTACTCTGTATCGTACTTTGTACAATATTGTATACAACCATACATAGTATATAAGTGGTATAGGATCGTCTAAAAGACTGGTCCAATCACATCTGTCTCTCGATTGTTAAACGATTCACTGGATTAATACATTCTAATGGTATTACTTCAATTCCTACTAAAGACGATAAAATACATGGTTATTCTACGGACCATGTTCCTCTGTTTCGTCAGTATTGCTCGCTAGTCACAAATGCTGTACATGAAAATTAATCGATCTGCCCGGTTAAACAGTTAGTAGGCCGTCTCTTACCTGTGGTGCACTCGACATCCGGCGAGCCACTGGTACCCGGTGGACATCTGCACACGAATATCGCACCGTCCCGTATGCATTCCGCACCTTTACCGCAGCCGTTCGTGCGACAATCGCCTAAGCTCTTGTCCGCGCTACCTGTACTCCAAATAATAAAATTAGACACACGTAAAAGTTTTCTCATTGAAGCTCGAACACAAAACAAGAACCCTTTTGTAACTTGAATACAAAAGAGAGCTCTATACGACGTATCAAATTAGTACCAAAGTTCATAGGTTCGCTTATAAACCCTATGCTAATATACTAAAATCATTATTATTTAGCACAAGTACTCACAGGCATGAAGCGGATCCCCGGAAGGATAGTTAGATGGGCAGTAACACTGCGGCTGGTTTTTGTAAATCCTGCACGCAGCATTCACTCCGCAACGCGTGTCCTTGCACAGCTCTCCTCCGTCGCAGAGGCATGCTTGATGAGGATCCCCATGGCACCCAGGATCGCACATACACTCAAATCCATTCGAAGTTTCCCTACACTTGGCATTTACTCCACAGGGTCTCCTCAAACATTCATCTCCTCCTGAAACCCGGATTTATTACACCATTAATCGTCTAATTTTAACCAAGCTGTATTTTATAGAAGTTCCTCTAGAGGAAGAAGTCTCCGTTACCTATCTTGCAATTGATCTTAGGATTTCCGTAGTGTCCAGGAGGACAAGAGCACTGTGCCTTCCTGTTGACCACTCTACACTGGGCGTTAAAACCGCAGATACCGTGTTGCAGACAAGGATTCGTGCAAACTCCATCTTCGCTGCAATGTTTGTTCGCCTCGCAGTCATCGTCCCGATGACATTCCAACTGGTAGCACTCTTGACTGGGCTCTCCCTGGAATCCCTCTGGACATAGACATACCGCTCTGTGGTTTGAAACACGGCATAGAGCGTTGATGCCACAGGGAGATCCGTTGGCAGAGCACGGATCTTCACACTGACCGCTCACACAAGACAAAGAGGAAGGACAATCAGAGTGAGTGCGACAACCGATGAGGCACAGACTTTCGTCACAAACGTAGCCCTGTTGTGAACAAAGAGGTATGTTTTCAATTATTAAAAGTTACACGATTATTAAAAATTTTCAATTAATTAAAATTACAATTGTACCTTCGGACAATAGTTGTTAATGTCACACTTGATACGACATTTCCCAGAATGGCACACCTCGCCACAAGAACACTGATCCTGACTATGGCAGCTCTTCGTACAAAAACCAATTTCGTCACATTCGCAGGTACCATCGCAAGGTATCATAGATTTCGCGCAACTAGTTAACGCGTTTCCATAATAATTGGCTGGGCAGCTGCATTGTGCCACGTGATTTACGACGCGACACCCTGCGCATTCTCCGCAAGCTTTACCACCCTCGCATGGATCTGTAAAAACAAAAAGAAATTAATTACGAAGTCATTGAAACAAAATTTAACATCATTATTAATGTATTTACTTACTCCTGCACTTATTGTTGACGCAAGACTCATCAGTTGGACAAGTATTGTCACTGCGACATCCAATGTCGCACAATCTATTTTGACAAATCTGATTAGCTACACAGTGATCGTCGCTGTTACAAATGGCCTTGCAAATTCCTCTGTCGCAGCGTTCGTCGCTCAAGCAATTAGCATCGCTGCAAAATGATTTAACATCCACAGTAAATCTACGCATGACGAACAACAAGAAGCAAACATCACATTATTCAAGCGCCTTACCTTCTACACGTTGCATAACAGGATTTCCCGTAACAAGTCTGACCGGTCGCACATTCCTGTTCCGTGGTGCAGGGCAGAAACACTTGTTTACATCCAATTAGAGGATCCCCGACCAACGGCGTAGAACAGGCACACAGTTTCTGATGATTTACAACAGAACACTTAGCGTTCACCCCGCAGGCATCAGGAACGGAGCAAGGATCTACGAGCCCAGATAAATAGCAGTATTGAAAACTCAATTCAATCGCATTAATCATTATGGTAAATTAAAATTCCTCACCTTGACACTGATTATTTATGCAGGCAAAATTCTCCTGGCACTCCACATCAGCTCGACAGCCAATTACACATACCAAACCTTCGCAAATTTCTCCGCTTCTACAGTCTTCGTCCCTTCTGCACAACGATTTACAGATACCCGAGGGATCACAGCGTTCGTTGCTCAGACAATTTAAATCCGTGGAGCACACCGGCGTGCAAGTGCCTCCTATGCAAGCAGTTCCCGTCACGCAATCCCTGTTTGCTTGGCAGGCAGATCCAGGTGATCTCAAGCAAGCCACTTTCGCGGTTGGGTTCGGTATGAAACTCGCAGGACAAGAACAGGTGGCTCGTTGATTAAATACAGTGCACTTGGCATTCGGTCCGCAAGGTGTGGCCTCGCAAGGATTCAGGCACTTGTTCGCGATGCATGCTTCGTTTGCGTTACAATCTTCGTCTGCACGGCAACCGAAAGTGCACATGTTGTGCAGGCAGATGTGGCCTAAGAAACAGTCGTTGTCCAGTCTGCAGGTAAGCAGACAATTTGCGTGGATGCATTTCTCGTTGAAAGCGCACTCATTGTCGGTGGAACAGATTGGAAGGCACACGTTATCACGACAGGTGTTACCGTCGTTGCAGTCGTTGGTGTCTCTGCAGGACACGGGCACTGCAAAAATTGGACATTAAAGAATTGACGAATTGTTTAGTTAAAATGTTTGCAAATATAATAATACAGAAATTAATTATTAATATGCAATAATTAATATTATTATTAATATATTAATATTGAGTTTCCTAGGCAAATTTTGACTAATTTTTAAAAATAATTATCCTTCACTGATATACTTTGTTATGACAAACTGTGTACTTTATACTTAGAAATTTTTGCAAACTTTTAAAGCGCACAATTTTATCAACATTTCAAGCTTACATCTCACGCATTCCACTTCCGAGTTACCAGTGAACCCAGGTGGACAGCTACACTGTTTAATGTGACTTCTCACGTCGCATTCCGCGTTTATTCCGCACGCGGCTCTCACGTTGCAAGGATCCAGACATTGTCCATTCAAGCACACATCGGACAGGTTACATTCCTCATCCGATTGGCAGGACGCTACAAGAATTTTAAATCACGAGTCCCTTTCGATTCACGATTGACTGTACAACATCGAACAATTCTTCGAAGCTCGTTAAACAATACTCACGTCGACAGATTCCCTCGTAGCAGTAGGTATTAGGCGAGCAGTCTGCGACTGACGAACAGATAACCGGTTTAGGTCGACAGCCTATACTTAGATTGATCGGATCACCCTCGTAATCGGGTCGACATTGACAGGCCGCCGCGTGATTAGAAGCAACGCAGTCTGCATTCGGTCCACATTGCGTGCGCGAGCAAACATCTGAAACATTGAGTATAGGGTTAATATCATTAAGTCTATGATAAATTGATTTTCAACAAACATTGACATCGTGCACATATTTTTTCACTAGCAAAACTACTTAAGAATTTGAATTGTAAAATAAGAGTAAACATGATAGAATCTAAGATAAAATTATGTAAAGGTTGAGATTCCACTTAAGTTGAAAATTTAGGTACATACCAAAGCATTTAGGTACGCCGTTAACATTTGTGCACTTAGCAGTTAATGGACAATCTTCGTCCTGTAAACATTCTACAGGTGGTTGACAGCCACTGTTATAGGGATCTCCAACCATCCCTTGTTGACAATAACACTTGTAGGACCCTCTAGAATTTTCACACAAAGCTCCCGGGGCGCAAGGTTCATTTAAACAATAGTCAATTACTTGACATCCGTGAGTGGGTTCTCCAGTGTAACCCGGTTGACAAGTGCAAACCTAAAAATGTTAATAATACTATTCGTTAAACAATCATTTCTCAAACGATCCAATTGTCTGAAAATGAATAATTACCTGAACGTGTCTCTCTGCCGTGCAAATAGCATTAACACCGCAAGGATTGTGGGCGAGACAGGCGATTCGGCATTTGTGTGTATCACAAATCTTCTCTCCACTGCAATCATCATTATTCTCGCATTCAATAGGTTGACAGCCAATCTTATCGTCCTTCGGATTTCCAAAGAATCCAGACTTGCAGGAGCAAACAGCAGCGTGATTATCTGCCTTGCACTCGGCATTGCGACCACAAAGGATTAAGTCGCAAGTCTTGTGACATTCTGCTTGCCCAATGTTATTCTTAATGCACCTCTCATCATAAGAGCAATCATCATCGGATATACAACGTAATTCCTGTACACAGATGTTGTTGTGACAGTACTGATACTCAGGACAACTGGAGTTGCTCTTGCAAGTAGGCTGACAAAGACCATTGATGCAAAGCTGATCGCCAATGCAATCCCTGGTACTACCACAAAGTGCTGTAATGACATGGAATTTGGAAATTTCAATTACGTCTTTGATTGAGGTGAAGTTAATTGATAGTATTGTATTTTTGACAGGCATTTACTTACCTGTACATATTCCTCCATTGCAAGCTGAACCAGTTGCACATTGAGAGTCTGATTTACAGTACTGAACAGGTGTGCAACCTAAATTAGGATCGCCGGTGCCTCCAGGTTGGCACGTGCACACTGCACTATGATTCAAAGCAGAACAGTCTGCTCCTTGACCGCAAACGTTTAAGAAGGAACAAGGATCGACGCATTTATGATTGAAACATGCGTCAGATGGACTACAATCGCTATGGTAGTTGCACTCCAGGTGTGTGCACTCTGACTAAAATCGGAAAAAAGACAATGGTTCCAGCAATTTATGATAAAAAAGCTATCATAAATTAATTCTAATCCAAATATTTGAGTATATACTTACTGCTGGATTACCAGTAGTCTGACCTGGGCACCTGCAAGATGGAATGTGATCTCGAACGAAACAGTCAGCATTTCTACCGCAGACTAGTGACACGTCACAGGGATTCGTGCATCTGTTGTCGATGCAAGCGGCAGAATTCGGACAGTCGAAGTCCGTGAAGCAATCTCCTGGCTGTTTGCAACCAGATTTGAAAGGATCTCCAACCAGGCCATGAGGGCAAACGCAAGCGTATGAGCCTTCGGTATTCTGGCAACTGTGCAAGGTATTCCAACATTCTTACTATAAGCTCAACAACAATTTAAATTAGGGAAATTTGGAAGTGTGGAAATTACTTACACTGCAGAAGAGTGACAAGGATTCTCCGAACATTCATTAACGTCCACGCAAATTTCACCAGCCAGTTCGAAACCAGGATAACATTTGCATATTCCGGAATGATCGGAGGCTATGCAGTTACCGTATCCGCAATTCACTTGATTACAAGGACCTAAATTGAATTACAATGATTACAAAAATTTTTTTAAGTAACAATTCATATATCCAATTCACAAAACCGTTAACCACTTACTGCTGCACTTGTTGGTATCCTGATTGCAATACTTGTCTGTAGAGCAATCGTTGTTAGATAGACACTCTACTTTGAAGCACCCTGAAGAATCACCAATGTAACCAGGCTGGCACTGACATGCAGCCGTGTGGTCCAAAACGTTACAAATAGTATTTAGCCCACAGTCGACCACAGAGCAAGGATCGGTACAATTATGTTGGATGCAAGCCTGCGAATCGGAGCAGTCCGTGTGCAGAGTACATTGATGGGGAATCACACAGCCTGATCCCACAGGATCACCAGCTGTGCCTGGTGGACATACACAGCGATAGGATCCACGAAGATTGACACACTCTGCGCTGGAATGGCACGGTTGATCGTTACACTCGTTAATGTCTAAGCAATGCTCTGGGCCAACAATGAATCCATGACTGCATCTGAGGAAAAAAATATAGAACTATTAGCAAAATGTTCGCAAAACGTTAGCAAAATAATTTGTTTAATACTCAGATCACTTTACTTACTTGCATTTGTTATTGATGCAGACCTCGTTATCATTGCATCCAGCGTCGGAAGTACAACCTACTTCGCACACTCCGTCAATACATAGTTCACCTGGCAAACAGTTGCTATCGCTATAGCACACTTTCACACATATTCCGTTCTTGCAGCGTTCTCCCTCGGCACAGTTGTTCTGTTCACTGCACTGACATTGGCAAAACCCAGAAACGCATACGTGTTGGCTGGGGCAGTCTTGAGGACCTTCGCAAATACTCGGTACTCTGACACAACCTTGTTGAGGTGTGGGGTTCCCATGAAAACCAAGGGGACAAGTACATGTCGTGGCATGATTAGTACAGCTGCAGATTGCATTTGGACCACAGATATCCTTACTCTTGCATGGATCTGAAAAGACCATTTAAACGTAATTCAATGTGTAAAATTAAGAAATGAAGATTGAGCGAAATAAAAACGAAAAAGCTTATTTTTTTGGTGAAACCTTAAAACTTTCTCAAGCTGATCTCCGTTACTTTTTAAAACAGTACCTTGACACTTGTTGTTGATGCAGGACTCAGTCAAAGGACAGTTCTTATTACTTCGACATCCCAGGATGCAAACTCCATTAACGCAAGCCTGGTCATTTTGACACTGTGTGTGCGTAACGCAAGGTATCATGCACTTGCTGTTTACGCATTTTTCACCAGCCGAGCAATCAGTGGTCGCACGACAGACAGCTAAAATGGATTAATATTTTTCTTAATTAAAATCAGTTCTTTTTGTTACATTTGTGTTTAATTAATTATAAAACCCTATCGTACCTATACATTGTCCTTCGAGACAGACGCTATCCTCGCAATCAGTATCAGCATTGCAGTAATTCATGGCTCGAACACATCCATCTTGTGGTCCCTTCGAAGACGGGATGAATTTATGGATACACTTACACGTGGGTTGTCCGTTAATGATTTCACAAATAGAATTTGGTCCGCACGCATCCTCGCAAGGATTGACGCATCGATGATTATGGCAGATGGAGTGCACAGGGCAGTCCTTGGCACTTGCGCAATATCCCTCTGGTTGACAGCCTTTCTCGTAAGGATCCCCAACAAAGTTAGATGGACATTGGCAAACAGGATTATTCGATGGTCCAGGGACGCAGAGAGCTGTTTCGTGGCAAGGATTCGGATGGCAAGCTTCGATAGTGATACACTCGACATCAGGAACAGGATTAGGTCTCAATCCTGGAGGGCACTGACAGATGGCTCTATGATCATCCGCGATGCAAACGGCATTCACTCCGCAAGCATTTTCGTCACAAGCATCATAACATGTGTGTGTCAATCTGTTACATAGTTGCGTGGGTGGACAATCAATATTATAAACGCAAGGAACAGCTCGACATCCTTTGACAACATCATTAGGATCGCCAGCGTACAGTCCAGGTGGACATTCGCAATTAGCAACATGATTATGTACCACGCACAAAGCGTTTGGACCGCAGGAAACAAAGTTGCAGACTGGTTGACAAGTCAGAAGGCCTTCTTTAGTACTTCTACAGGTCTGATCTTCTGGACACTCACTGTCAGTGGAGCACTGATCCTTTCTAGGTGTTTGACAGCCTTGACGATCATTCGGATTACCAACGAAACCAGGTAGACAATCACAGCGACCACGATGTCTCTCCGCCACGCATTGAGAATTGGTTGCACAAGTGAAGCCACGGCACGCAGGGACACACTTCAGTACACCAAGTGCATCCGGTCTACAAGCTTCCGTGGTGTGACAGTCGTCGTCAGAAATACAGTCAGGCACAGATGGTTTCTCACAAGAGGACAATATCGGATTCCACTCGTAACCGTCCTGACACTTGCAAGTTGCGTGACCAGGGATTATATCGGGTTCGCATTTCTGATGGGCACCACAGACCACTTTGCTGCACGGATTCACGCATTCGTGAACACCACCGTCCAAGAGAATACAGAAAGACCCTTCTACGCAGTCTGAATCGTGAATACATCCAGGTGTTATCACTGATTTCGATGGTTGACAGCCTTCTATCAAGTTGCTAGGATTTCCCTGATATCCGTCAATGCACAAACACGAAGACACGTGATTCTGAGTGATACACAACGCGTTTGGACCACATTGTAGCTTGCTGCACGCATCCACACACTTCCTGACACCTTTACCGACTTGGAAACATATCTGTTGAGGCTCACAATCGAGATCGTTAGAGCAGTGACCCTGTAGATGGCAGCCCTTGATCAGATCATTAGGGTTTCCATTATAACCGGGGGGACAGACGCAAGCTCCATCCTGACACACTGATCTGGGACCACACTTCACATCACTGCAACGATTTACACACTTGCCGGCTACGCAGCTGTATTCGAACGGACAGGGAACTGATTCGCTGCAAGTGCAGATCGAAGGATCGGTGCAAGAGCTGACTTGGACTTGTTGACAGCCGATGAAGGGATTGCCGAAGAAACTTTCTTTGCAGCGGCAATCGTAGCTACCGATCGTGTTGATGCAAACTGCGTTGCTTCCGCAAGCGTTTCCATTGCACTCGTTAATGTCTGAGAAAATTAAATTTCACGAAGAAATTTATTGTTTGTTCATTAAAATTGTTCTTTTAAATATTTTCTTTTAAGGGATAAAGAATTTTTGGTACGAACCATGACATTGAATATATGGGTTTCCGGCATATCCAGGTGGACACAAACATTCAACAGCATTCGGTCCTGCGTTGCAGTGTGCATCCTTGCCACAAAGTGCGGTGGAGCAGTCGGACTTTTGTTGCACACCACAGCCATGGTACGGATTTCCAGTGGTACCAGGATTACATACACACTTTGATTCTTGTAGAGTATATTCGCAATGGGCGTTGGGGCCACAACCAGGATCACAAATAGCAGGTTGAATTGCTATAAAATAAAACAAATGGTTTCAAAAGTTCCCTTATAATTAAATTTTTTGTTTTATGGTACTTACGTGGCATGCAAAGAAGATCAGGATTTCCAATGAAATACGGATTGCACACGCATTTGTTTGTTGCAGGATCACAAGAGGCACCAACACCACAAACAATTCCCTCGCAACGACGTTTACATCTTCCACTTATGCATACGCTTGGCTCGACACAAGGAACTTCTGGAGAACAGACGTCCGGTTGACATTGGCCACCAGGGAACGGGTTACCCATGAATCCTTCGATACATTTGCAAGTTGGTCCATCGTAACTCACGATGCACTGTGCTCCAGAACCACAAACGAAGCCATCGCACTCTGTGTAACAATTTTATCCATTTATCTGAACTAATGTATTAAGACGACTATGTGAAATATTACATAAATACTAAGTTTAGAATACGTTCATCTTTTTAGGACACTGTCTTACTTGGATAATGCAACCAAAAAATCTACTGATCAACTGCTAATCAACTCATATTGCTAATCAAAATTCTAAATATTTGCCTGAATAATTTTCGCACCATCCAAAGATTATGTAACAGTATAATACTCACGAGAGACGCACTCGTTGTTCTTGCCCTCTACAAATCCAATCACGCATCTGCACCACGCGGCATGTTTATCGGGCTCACAGTATGCGTTTGGTCCACATGGTATGTTCTCACAAGGATTTACGCATCTTCCATTGACACAAGCAAAGATATTATCGCAGTCGTTATTTGAGGAGCACTCGTTCTTCGCAACAGCAACTCCAGTACACCCAGCTCCGTAAGGGTCTCCTACTGTTCCCTTCGGACACTCACAAATGTGGTCACCCTTCGTGTTGATACAATAAGCGCCATGTCCACAAGGATTATTTGCGCATTCGTTCACGTCAATGCAACCATGTTGAGGATCTCCTTCATAACCAGCCTCGCACATGCATTTTGGTGGATCACTTGGTGTACATTTCGCGTTCATACCACATGGAAATCGATCGCAAGGATCTTAAGGAGAAACAACAAACGATACAGTTTTAAGAAATCTCTAATTCAATAATTGAGTGCGATTTATAGGAGGATACATACTCTTGCAAAGATTTCCATCGAGGGGATCCGAATAGAACGGTGGTGGACAGACACATTCACCCGGTTGCACGCATTTTTCGTTAGCTTTACATTCGTTGTCATTTGTACATCGTTTTTGAGCCGGCGAACAGAGGCCGTTGTATGGGTCTCCGCCATAACCGTGTGGACAAACGCATTGATGGGATCCCGGCAGGTTTATACATTCTGCCCCATAGCCACATACTTGGTGTCCGACGATGCATTCGTTTATATCTACAAATTGATGTTAATTCAACGATATAAATGAATTGAAAGTGATGAAAGAGAAAAGGGAGAGATTTTGATACGAACCTTCGCAAGAACCGTCAGTCTTAGTTGTGTATCCTTTAGGACAAGCACAGTAGCTGACTCCACCAGCGATGGTGATGCATTCTGCGCCACTGGGGCACTTCTCGCCCTTGGAACATCCGGCCAACATGCACTTCCCATTAACAATCTTATAAGGAGGCTGACATTGGCATTCAATACTATTGCATTCTGCAATAATTAAAATTATTAGAAAATGATTAAAAATTAATTTACAACTTTTTCATGGTAAATTGAAAATTGCTTACCTTCACAAAGAGAGAAAGGATTCCCATTGAATCCAGGTGGACACTGGCACTCGTAGCTTCCAGGAAGATTTTTACAAATAGCATTAACACCGCAAGCAGGTTTATCTCTAAGCTCCATACACTCATTGATGTCTCTGCACTTGCCGGTCTCTTGGTCCCTAGTGTATCCCCTTTGACAAATACACACGCTACTACCCACAAATTCGTCCTTGATGCATTGTTCTCCAGCGGGGCAGGGAGTGCTAGGTCCACAGACATGCGGGGCCTTCGATTCTTGGCATCCACCGCTATAAGGATCTCCTGTAGTGCCACTTGGACATTGACAAGAAAATGCTCCAGGCTCGTTATTGCAAATTGCGCCCTGAGGGCATGGATTAATGGCACATTCGTCGATATCTCTACAGCCACCCTTCACTCCAGGTTTTCCTGTATAACCATTACGGCAAAGGCATGTTGCCACTTCGTTTGACAACATGCAATGGGCATTTGGTCCGCAGGATAAATCTTCGCATGGATCTGTTTTCACAAAGATAAATACAGAAATTAGATTTAGGAATTTATTACATATTGATCATTTGTTCCTGGATGGTGTACTCACGTCTGCAATCGTTTCCAACGTTAGGTTCAGGACATAGGCAACGTTTCTGTGGATCACAAATGGCATTTCCAGGACAATCGCCGTCAACTTCACAAGTAACGATACCGACACACTTGATGTAAGGATCAGGATCCGGAATGGTTCCTTCTGGGCAGGTGCATGTATAAGAACCCTCGACATTGGTGCATGTGGCACCGTGGCCACAGGCGTCTAATTTAGTACATTCGTCCACATCTGTTTTAAGAATAAAAAGGTATGACCTACATTAATACACCTAATGTAACAAGTAGATTTTTATTATTCAGTGCAATATTAAATTTGGATGTACCCATGCATTGTTTAAAAGCGTTTCCAGAGAATCCAGATTTACATTGACAACTAAATCCACCCAAAGTATTCGTACAGATGGCATTCTTGCCGCAACGCCCCGAGGGGCCATTTCCTGCTTCGCATTCATTTATATCTAATTTAAAAAAAGAAGAACGTACATTCATTATTCATCGCGTTCTGAAAAATTGTCGTTCTTTAGAAGATGATAAAATACTTACCAACACATCCAGCTGCAATATCGTTCGGATTGAAGGTCCAACCATCTTCGCAAATGCAATAAGCTTCATGCCCATCTGCTTTGCAGTACGCATGATCTCCGCAAGTTACTTCGTCGCAGGGTGCTAGAAAAATAATACCACATTCGCAATGGTGTTACGATTGCCATCGTGTTAAACTTATTTACCTTTGCAAGGTATGTGCGGTGGAGTTCCAACAAAACCGGACTCGCACTCGCAGTGATAACTTCCCCTAGTATTACTGCAGATCGATGCAAGCCCGCAGGGATTCGAAAGACACTCGTCGAGGTCCACACACTCAGCCCCAACAGCCTTGAACCCGTCCTTGCAGAAGCATTGTCCTTCGATGCACTCAGCGTTGTTCACGCAGTCGAAATTTGATTTGCAAAGTGTTGTTACATCGGTCTAAACATATTTTTTTATTTTACGAAGGATTAATAGGGGAAACATGAGATGATGAAAATAATACAATTACCTGTTCACAAGCAACTGTCGGATTAGGATTGGCACTGTATCCCGATGGACAGACGCAGGTGTAGCCAGGATCCGTGTTTTTGCAAACCGCGTATTTTCCGCAAGGATTTTCCAACGCTGTACACTCGTCAATATCTGAGAAACACAAAAACCCGATCTTTAAATTAACATCGAACGAAAGATCATTCTCGGTATGAAATTTTTATTACATTAACTCGTTATCTTATAACAGACTTCTAAATTCATAATGTAAAAGACAGATGAATCCAAGTCCATTTTGTACATCACCTTACTGCTCTTCTTTTATTTTAAGAGATACAGACATTTAATTTATCCTCGATCTTAAACTCCCCCCCATTATTCTCATGTTTTCATCTATACCAATAATTAACAATGAATCGTAAAGACAACGAGTTCAGAAACATTCTACCATTTCCAACACCCTTTCTGATTCAACAAAAAAATAGCAAAAAAATTTGTAATTTCAGTTGCTAACCGCTGCATCCCTTAAACGGGTCCCCAGTGTAGTCTGCCTTGCAACTGCATACGAAGCTGCCAATCGTGTCGGTGCATTCAGCGTTCTCGCCGCAAGGATATCTCTCACATTCGTTCACGTCTGTTAATCAACACGGTTAATCGAACGATGAGCATTAATTATTATTATCCTATCGTTTTGTTACTGAAACTGGACTATTAAACGTTAACTTTAAGGACAGACAAAGGGCAAACGGAGACTGCATTAATAAGAAGAGTTAGGAGGTGACTGACTTTCGCACAAGGTTAGTCCTTGACCGATGAAACCCTGGGGGCAGATACATTTGTACGATCCCGGCACATTGATGCATCTTGCGTTCTCCGCGCATGCATCCTGCCCGTTGCACTCGTTCATGTCGATGCAACCGTGTGTTGGATCCATTTGATAGCCCGTCCGGCATCTGCACTCGAAACTACCCTCTGTATTCACGCAATCAGCGTCCGATCCGCACGGTGCACCCTCCTCGCATTCGTTCATATCTGTTAGTGACGGTTAGTGATATTTACTACGGTGTTTCGATTAATCATGGTGTATTAATCGTGTTATACGACGAATACATGTTAAATGTTTTCTTTCGCTAATACTATTCTCCCTAGATCACTAAACTATCGTAAAAGTTACGAACTAGAATTGTCGATTCTTAGGCACTATCATATTTTCTACGATCGTAATCATGTTACGAGTAATTAGTAACAATGTAAACCACAATATAGTTCAGTAACCTAGGATTAATAAAGCTTGAACGTTGTTACTCGAGTGAACATACATTAATACTATTTTTAACATCAATTTTCCTCGTCACAACATATCGCGAACTTACATTTTGAAGTTCCAACGCGTGAGTTTGGATAACTAATTTCAGGCGTTAAAAATACAGATTACAAGGTGCCTGTAACGTAGTAAGAAAATGTTTCGCATAATTAGAAATCGAGTTACCCACCGTGACAGCCTATCCAGGGATCGCCGCTCATTCCTTCCGGGCAAGAGCACCGGAAACTGCCGTGCACGTTTGTGCAGTGAGCTGAACGACCGCAAGGGCTGCGCAGGCATTCGTCGACGTCCACGCATTCTTCCTCCGGATTGCCGTTATAGCCCTCGGGACACTCGCATTTGTGGGCACCCGGTAGATTGATACACAGAGCACCCCTTCCGCAAGCACCCACGTAATTGCATTCGTTGATATCGATACACTAAACATAAAATCAAAATAATCTATTGTACCAGGGACAGCCAAACGCAAAAACACTTGCACCGTGTCTTAGTGATAGTTGCATTCCACTCTTTCAGCGTAATGTAATTTAATGCAACAAGCATTCCTAATAACACACACGGTTACAGTTGATACACATTGATATCTTTAATGTGGTTCAATTTTTATAGCTACTACTGTATATAACAGTAAGAAAAAGAATTCATCATTCTTTTATATTACAAGCAAATAAAAAAATTCAGTTACTAGCGATTAACCCTAAATAATTAGACATTCAACCACCGATCCCTGCCAGTTTTACAAATTTGAGATCTGCCAAGATTGCAAACGCTAATTTTTTACCATTTTTCTATCCTTAAAAATTCTTACAGTTTCGTACGGGTCTCCCGTGAAGCCATCTTGACACGCGCAAGTGTAATTTCCCGGTGTATTGTGGCACACGGTATTGTCACCGCAGGCGCCAGGTATCGTGCACTCGTTCACGTCGTCGCAGCGCACCTCGCCGTCGCCGATGTAGCCAGGCTTGCATTTGCATAGGAAGTTCGACGGAAGGTTGCAACACTCCGCGTTCTCGACGCATCGCGCGGCGAAAACCGGGTTGTCGCACTCGTTGATGTCTGTGAACGCATGCAACATGTAAGAAGAACGTGGAACGATCGTGTTGTAAACGAAACAGCAGACTTGACGAATAAAGTGCGAGAAAGAATGATCGGCCTGGCATACCTTCGCAATGGAAACCATCGCCTTGGTAGCCGGGGAAACAGGTACACTGGAAACTACCGAGAGTATTCGTGCAATGCGCGAATATATCACAGGGTCGGTACTTGCACTCGTTCTCATCTGTAATGCATTTGAATCTACATAAAATGCCAGTAATACGCGTTTCTTATGCTATTCAGAAACAGACTTTAGCTCGTAATCTAGTGCTAACTGTTATTTCGTTAAGCGTTATAAATTGAAAAGGCCACTACTTCCTTTCAAGTCCGTTAAAGCACAATTACGGCAGTAAAGAGTAACCCTTTTAATGATTCAAATTCGAAATCACCGGTCTGTAGAATTGAATGAAAGCAATAATATGCCTGATCCCATTTAGGTAGGTCACTCACCTGGCACCTGACAATTGCAACCACCGAAACCGTCGTTGCAGTGGCACACAGAGTCCAGGCAGACGCCGTTCAGACACCTAGTCCCGTCCTCCTTCGTGCAGTCATCTGTGGAGAGCGTAAAAGGGTGGGAAAATCAATCATCGATTCGTTGTGGATAGCTCTCGAGCAACAATCCCTTAGTCATCGGGTGAGAAAACAGCGCACGAAGCGTTGCACGGATAAAAATGGCGATTACGATGAGTAACTCGCTTCCCGCCGCCTTACATAACCAGCTCATCATCATTGTCGTCGCCGTCGCCGCGGTTTGCAGTGAACAAAACGTCGTTTAAGCGCGTGCAAACAACGGCTTGGGTAATAATAAAAATCAATGCCAACGATTAATCGGCTGCGGAAGAGTGGCTCGATGGAGGAGAACCGTGACGACAGGTTCGCGACTTCTCGCAATTACCGTGGACGAGGCAGCGTTACGCGTCGGCGTGAGTGTGTTTGCGGTTTCGCGCGGGAATCGCTTGCTTGGCTCGTGTAATCGGCGTCGAGAACAACAGACAATGACGTAAAGGAGCGGTTGGCGGAGATTGTAACGGTAGCGCGACCGTGTGCTGGAACACAGGCGGAACCTCTCATTTTCCTGTCCGGCCAGTTTTCCCGCGTTGTTTTCCTCGATGCACGGCGGATTAAGCATGAAAAGTGACACGTTACCTGTACACTTTAACCTGTCGCGTTGCTCGTCCGTGCCCTGATAACAGTCGACGTGCTTGTCGCATAGTTTGGACAACTCGAGGAGCTGAAGAACGTCCGTCGACTCGTTCATCTGGCAACCGAAGTAGCCGTCCTCGAGGTTCAGAAAGAATACTTCCCTCCTTAGTCCGTGGCCGAGTCCTCTGAGAGATTCGGCCTGGAAGTTGGTGAAAATGCTGGCTTTTAGATTATTACCGCATCATATAATATTGAAGGTATAAATATGTAGCGATGCGTAAATATCGCGTTGCATTATATGGAATACTAGCTGTTGTCCGCGTTTTTTTTTCTTTATTTTATAACGCTTGCTTCAAAATAAGCGGATTTTTTAAAAAATTTTCATTCCTTATTTTACCCCCTTGGGGGTTGATTTTCCAAAAACGTAGAAACACGTATTTCTTTATTTCTAACCAAAAAGCTAAATACCAGTCAGTCAGTCGGGTAATGTCTTTTTATACGCATAGATTGTTGTATAATTTATAAGTATTACGATACTTACCGGACACAGAGATAGAAGTATCCACACCACCAACGGCCAAAGATGTTTCATCTTGGCTGCAACAAACGGAAATCGACCAATGAACGCTAATCTCCGGTGAACAAAAAACTGCCACATCGAAACTCGATCATCGTTGAATCATTTGCTCGAGGCCCAACAGGCACGCGCGGTTTTTCGCCCAATTTCCTGGATTACGTTCGTTCAATTACATCATCCACCGACATTAGTCCCGCTCGAACGATCGCCCTTCGTGAAACGACGAAGAGTTTTGGGATCGCTCGTGCACGACGAGGATGAAAAAAAAAGCTGTACGAAGAGGCGTATCAATCTTCTTGCGGGGAGCCGACGAAAAATCCGGTCCCAAGGCGGTGCAGAAAGAAACTACCCGCTCATTTCGTTGGTAATACGGGGGAACCGGCGCATGGACACCTGTTCGAGTCATGTGTTAGCCACTCGCGACCCCTACCCCTGTATAAACCCAAACCTAACTGTATCAACTTACGTTAGCCCTGCCAGTGAAAACGCAGTTTCTTGGTTACAGGATATTTTGAAATTCAATAGGTCGCTTCTGGCCCGTCGAATGCAAGGATATCAAGAGAAGTAGCTGTTATGCAATTCGCGGAGGTTGAAGAAGATAATTGAGAGATTTTAATTCCTTGTTTTTACAAGAAGAGGATGCTCAAAGACGGAACATGGATAATTAAAGGGGAGTCGCCTTTTTTTTGACGATTAAACGTACGCTTAAGTAAAGGATCTACTATTCTGGTTATTACCAAAGATGATGTCAGTTTTGATACCAGAATTAGTACTCTAGATCAGAGTAGGTAGAACGAATAGTTGTTCGTTAATTGGTTTCCTTCATGACTGAAAATCCTTAAGTTTTGCTGCTCGCATAATTATAGAGGCATGCGCAGAGATTGAATCGTTGCTTCTTCTCCTTCACGAATGCCTGCGTAAACAAGTCTCAATACCTCCACGTTCTTCATTTGAGAAGCGACGATTTAAAAAGATTTCTGAACGGCGCACCGGAAGCAGGATTTTCAGGGGGACACCGGTGCACGCGATTCGAGGAAGGCGTCCTTTACGTGCTGCGCAGCTTATGGCAAAGACGGACGCATTGTACGCGAGCAGAGGGCCCGGCACGTCGCACAATAAGTCAGGACTGGTGATCAACCGCGCGGCGAAATGTTAACGACTGTACTTGCAGAGAGGTGGAAGAGGGGAAAGAGGATGAGGATTCACCACGGGCAGAGAAGGTCGAAGAGGAACGATCGAGAACGCACGGGAACGAGACGGGAAACGTCGACGAAGAAAAAGAGATGGACAATTAGGGGAACGAGCAGAAGGAACGCAGAAAGATGGCTAGGAAAAACGAACAAGAGAAGTAAATCAGCGTGGAGTGTGGACGGTAGGAAAAAGGAGGAGGAAAGCGAGGGAAAACGTTCGAGGAAGAAGACAGAGGAGGAACGGTCCACGATGGAACAAAAGCGGGAAGACTAGTGAAAAGAGACGGAATAAAAGGGGAAGAAAGGATGAAATTAGCAGAGTAAGGTGATGGACACTTGATTTCTCGTCCTGCTAGTTTTTTCTGTACCGATTTCGTTTCAAACTTGATAAAAATTCCTCACGGACGCAGGAAGGTTGGAAGGGATTCTTGAAGAAAATACCACTATGCCTACATCCATCCGATCTTCTTTCGAGCATATGCATATTGCAGGACCTTCTCAAGTTTTCGTTTCATTAAATTAGCATGATTAAACTGTTTAATACAGTGGTTTCATGCTACCGTTATCTCAAACTGCACACGCACACCCCGTAGAAATGCCTACGTAAACGGAGATTTAGAATAGAATTAGAATAATGCATCGTAGTAGATACGTTTACTACGACTTGAACCCGTTACTAACGAGCAGGAGAACCGAAGTGTGAGCAAGGGGAACGGAAGGGAGAAGAAACGAAACGTAGAGAGACGTAATAATGGAGGACGTGCGAGTGCGATGCACCTGTAGCCCTTCTGCCTCTCTCACCTTGCACCAACCATCGGTGCCATCTTGTACCCTTAGCTCGTCGACGAGTGGTTACACAGTTGGCGAGCCTACTGCTAGACCAGTCAGCCCTCAACGCTGAATTTTCGTCACGGAAATTGGCCACCCTCCCCAACGTACACGAATTTTAAATGCGTCGATACTGAATCGCTTCCGTCCTTTCACATGGACTGTTCACGGAAGTGAATTGTAAACGGTGTGATGTAACGACGCTATACCATTCGTTTCACGATTTAATATTCATGTGTTACTCTTGAACTTTAACCGAGTACCATCATCAAGGAGCACTGTGAAAAATTAAGACCTGCGTAGAAGTTTCTGAATTCTTTGTTCTTAAATTTCTTTCGAGCGCTAGGGATGCGAAGGTGAAGTGTTTGATGTTGAGATTAGGATGCGAAGAAAGAGTACACAGTGATCCAAGGGTTGGGTCAACGTGACCAAACAGTTTTCTAAAAATGCCTGGCTAGTTTTCAAAGAGGAAGATGAGGAACAGAAGAATTGTAAAAGTCGTACTCTCGTTTATCTTCACGTTAAAGAAACAATGTCCGGCAATTTTATCGCCACGCTCTGTAAAAGTATCGCCGTGAAGTGTGTTAGCGTGTCAGTGATATCAGCTGGTAGGCAGACAGAAGGAAACGATGACAAAACCTATCAATTAGTTGGCGGCGCACACACGCCAGTCCTCCGCGACACGCGCAGGCTGTGCACATATGTATCCCCTATGCTAATAATGCAAAACTCCCACGCACTTGCGTTGCGACACCCATCGAGAAGAAAGAACGGGTTAAAGGCAGAATTCAACGAAGTCCTTTTCCGTGGCCCACTTTCAGTTGCCTTTCGGTCGTCCTTAAGCATTAACAACAACGAGATCCTGATCAAAGAACCTCGAAAAACCAAATCCACGGCCCACCGTGTCTCTGCTTGCGATTTCCCTCCATATTCATCGAGGAACGATTGAAATCAGCACGATTTCGACATCGCTTATATCGAGACGTGTCCACAGACCCTTCCCGGTGACTTAATCAAACGATTTAATTATTATGCACCCGACAAGCGGCGCCATCAAGGATAACGATCCTACTTGTTCAATAGAGTTGGCATCACGAAACGTTTTTTAGTCGTGACACCCACGATTCGTTCTCGTTTTATGGAAACTGCGTTGTTTCTTTGGCGCCGTGAAAGTGTTTCGATGTAAATTGTCTCCACAACTCGTGCCGCTACTCTTGCTGTTACTCTGTAAAGACTGAGACCATCCCACGCATCGTGGTCCGTATGGATTAGGGACAGCACGTGGCAAAGAGAAATTTCTCATCTCGAATTAACGTCGTGGATAAGTAGATGCTCACAAAACTATTCGTTTTCAGTGAACGCTAATCACGTTTGAAATTATTTTTCCATCATTCAGGAATTCAATTCTCCCGAAGAAGCTGCCAACGTTTTGTGCAGAGACCAACTTTTTCTACATGACTTTAAATTGAAGTCGCCGAAGACTACCTCGAGGGTACAGTTAGGTACTTAACGAGAGACGTGAAGCTTGAAATAGAGCCTTGATCATTACACTGTTCACCTTTTCGCCGGATAACTGGTGGGGAGCTCAAAAGTGCACGCGCGAAAATGAATATTTATTAATCGCGTGTGCCATTTAACGGTAAAAATGACGCGTCGGCAGACTCTCTCTCGCCTTGGTCACGCGTGTCTGTTGCAAAACCGATCCGATCCGTGGCGTGGCATACGCACGGATGAAGGAGAAATGCAAACAAAATCGAAACTTCGCGTGTTGACACGAATCTGCGATCACATGAAACGAGATAACGGTTCAGGTGAACGAAGACCTGTCGTCGAGACCAGAATTCTAGTCGCAGGATCGAGAGAGCGTCCTACTGACGGATGACAAATTTTGCAAACCAAGTGAAATTTTCCATCGGGCAGAAGAAAGTTGCATATCGTTACAAGTTTGTCCGCTGACGACCCGGAATACGATTTTTTTTCGAAATTTCGAATTCTCGGCTTATGTGTGTTTAATAAAATACGAGGAATCGTAATTTTCGAGGATCACCGCTTCCTGCGCCGAAGTCTTCAATTATGTTCAAGCAATGACCCTAACTTCCATCAAGATTCGACGTAATTGTCGCTGTAATTCACATAATTTGTGGTGTACCTCGTCGCGAATTGCATCCAATCCCCGTGCCACCATCCTCTGGTAATTAACGTTGTTCCATAACGATCCTCGAACAAGGAGAAGGCTCAGGTCATTCGCCTAGCTTTAGGCGAACATTTTACGCTCGATGATCGATCACGATCCCGACCATTAGCGTTTCCTCTTCGCGGACAAGCATCTTAATCGGTCAGCGCTATTGAAATGCCGTTGAATTCAATCTAGAAACCGGACCTACGGCTTCATTAGCATACTATGATCAAATTTCACTTAACGATCTAACAAAGATGTATCCGACGCAGTTCTGCACATTTTAAATAGGCAAATTTGAAACATTTCCGCGAGTTTTCGCAGATATGTGATAAAGTAGGTACAATATTGTGCCGAATTTGTCTAATTACGAATTTCAGCACAAAAATCTCAACGAAGGTTTTGCTATTTTAACACTTCATCGACCGGGACCCTATTAATAATTAACACACTTAACCGAACACTGTTCATCGCGTATTAAGAATTTATTAAAAACTGTGCTTTGGAAAAGCAGGAAATGCGTTTGATGAACTGTGAACAACACTAGTTCAAGACTAACTAATGACAAAAATAAACAGAATCAATGGCAGCACCCTTATTGCAGAAAAAATGAGAGATCTCCCCATTCGTTTGGCTAAGTGTTAAGAAGAAAAGGAAGTGGCTGGCGATGCTCGTGCGAACCGAGCCAGCTTAGGTTGCAGCGCGTTAGGAAATTCCCTATTCTAAACACGATCCGGCGTCCATCGTACCCGCCTGTCTGTAGCAACATCCGGCATGAATCAACAAAGTATAAAAGCCGGCACAAGTGATTCGGGCCTAAAACTTACGCCCACCGCGTAAGCCGACCACGAGAGAGCGGCCGAACGAGGCGAGACAGAATTATTCCGTTGCGAAGTGAAAGTCCTTCGTGTTGCTTGGAGCACAAACGAAACTGGCGTAACGCGTAGGCCTCTCATCGCCTATGCCTGGCCATTGAAATTAATTCCGACATGTTTTCGTTGGCCCCCGGTGCGATTCATTGAAAGCTACTTCTGTACTCGCATCTATTGCTTCGATAATTGTTATAGCCTTTTATGTGACGTTTGCAAATAACAAGTCACGTTTATATTTCATTTTAACCTTGATGTTGAGTGTTACTCGGAGAGTTTATCGTTTATTAGAACTTGCAACGAAAAGATAGTAATGCCCCAAGGTTGAAGTTCTATCGAATGTATAGTTCAATTGTCTACGTAGTTCCTTTCAATCACTATCCAATTACAATCGTTCCAGCTACTAAATTCGCTCAACAACTATATTTTACAACACCCTGCTGCAAATTATAGCTCGCGCGAAGGAAACGTCCGAACGATTGGACGTTTTTTTGTCATTTTCGTCGGCTCCCCAGCGGAACGCCACGTCGCTCATTTGTATGCAAGCGGGGGCTCAGGAAGTGGCAGAGGCAACGAACGATTCCGTCCAGCAGCCGTGGACACGCGGAGGAATTGGCGGAGAGGCTCGCGGAACCCGCTTGTTTTCGCCATCCACGAAAGCCCGACACCGGAACGTGGAAAAAGAGGCCGCGAACTGAAACTCGCGCGCGGCCATTGTCTAACCAAGGCTTGCGTCATCGCGCGAATGCTAACGAAACGTTTATCTCCCCCGTTGTTTACAGCAAATTAATTCGCTATGAGCAACCTTGAATATAGAGGACGCTATTCGTTCTGCGTTTCCTCGCCCAAAACGCATAAAAACTTTATACAGTCATCAAAAATTAATCCTTTCGCTTTAAAAAATGCATGTACAATGCATAGAGGAAGTACTAAAAGAAACCGTATATTCATATTTCTTGATGTATATTGTGAACCATGCTTTGTGTGATCGAGACCAACGATTCGTCAACGTTGTAGTTTACCCGTTGGGATAAAGAAGTATTCCAGTATACCTTCGGTATTTTCTCGCATACACACGCGGTATAAAAGAAAACAAAGCGTTGTCGCAAGAAGAATATAAAAATAGGAAAACCTTACGACAAACGCATACCCAATGTTTCGAACGACAGAGGTGGTGGAACTAAGTGTATCAGCACCGTTTCGTTCCGTCCGCGGCGAGCACATTTTCTCACAAGCGCCGCGGAGCGAAAGGGTTAAATCGCAATTTGTCAGAGTCGTAAGCCCGCTGCAGTTTTTCCACCGAGTTTCAATTCGAAGCGAGCTCAGTGCGCGATTACGTGGCACTCGAAACGAAACGGCAATTCGCATGGTAAAACAGAGATAAAGGCTGGCGAAGAGCATCGAGCCGCGAGGCGTACGCTCGCCTATCAATACCGTTACGTTTTCCACGGATTTCGCGCTGGCCCACGCTGCTGCGATCCACTGAAAGAGACGCCTGGCGTCGTAAATCGGTGTCTAACAGTAAAGATCCCTCGTAACGCGAACATCTTTCAGCTCGAAGCTCGAACGGTTCCGCGTGTCGACGTCCCGGAGCGATCGAAATTCTACCCGGTGCGTTCAACCCGCCTCGAACGGCGAGCAATTACGCGGGCTGCGTTTCCCGATGGTCCGTCTCTCCTTCGACCCGACGTGATCGTGGTTCCGTCGTGGATTACGTCACAGAGCTAGCGAAAAGCGAACGAGACAACAAAATGTGTCACGTTCGTCGAGGCGGGATACCATCTTTGGAAGAGACAAGGCGACGACAGCGTGATCGGTGAATTAGTGTGCCGATTAAAACGAACGCGGGTGAACGCAGAGCGTAGGACGTGAGAAAAACGAGAGAGAACCAGGTGGTATGCCTGCTACGCGAAGACGCGCGAATGGGAGCCAAGGTTTCGTCTTTGTGGCCGCGATTCGTCTTGAGAATCATCGTGATTAATAGCAATGGGACACGATCGGAAATCGTCTTGGAAAAGGATCTTAAATCCTTAAGAAGATCGTTGTTAACGCTTTGGATACAAAAATATTGTTCGTAAAATTTGAGGATTTAAGGATTGATTTGTGAACTGGCATTAAAACACTGGTACTAACAAATGATAAACTACATTTATTATCAGTTAGAAAGACAAAACTTCTCTCAAAAATGAATGATAGGGTTTGTTTCATTGCATAATGATGACCAAGAGTTTTACGAGATAACACTGGTACGTTATCCTATCCTACATTTGCAATGTTAATTCGCGAGGAGAGGAAAGCTTCACACTCTGATTCCTGCCGGGATAGCTAGATCTGTATCGAACCTTGTTAATAGAAATAAGCCGTAATTTTCTAGCTTACTTTTATAAGCTCGATTCATTACCATATGAACCAATAGATTCATCTATGGGACAATTTTTACGTAACTTACAATGGGATGCGATCGATGTGAAATAGGTGAAGGCATTACGAATTTTCGATCAAACGAGAGATATACGTTGTGAATCCTCCGAGAGGTGAAGAAGAAATGCAATAACGACGCGTAATACTCGAGCTTATCAAGTATGAAAACCGCTTAACGATATTCGCGGCGGTAAAACGTTAATTACCGAAGGGTCATAAAATAACCAATTATCGTTATCGTAAGCGATTTCACAACTGTCCTCGCGGTAGAGGTTCCTCTCCACGATGGAGACGTTACGGCTGACAGTCAAATTATGTCGTAAAAACGATCGCGCTTCTAATTTATCGTTTATTTTAATCATCGCGTTATTCAAGCGCCCGCGAAGCTATCGTCTTATTAGAATTAACGATTTTCTCGCGTGAGCCTCGCGAATTTTTCCCACGAGCATGTATCTCGCTAACGGTAAGGTGTTCTGGTTGTTCGATCCGTGAGAATCCGCCGGACAAAAACTGTTAAGCATGTAGGTAAGTTCGATGGTCGATTAATACCCGTGGAACGTTCAATCGTTTCTTCAACATGAGTTGTGCGCGGACCGGTAAAAAATAGCTGTGTGTACCTGAAATAAGATGCGATCCGTTAAAATAATTGCTTGCAGCGAATCAGTTACTTGCTATTTTCCTGTTCGATTTAATAAATTGTTTCATTTTGAATGATTCATCCCCAACTGTATTCAGAAGTTTCTATAACGTATAGACTACTATTAAATTGTCATGATAGTTCTCGTTTATTTGCCTTGGTAAGTAAGCGAATTACCCAGGGATATTTCTACGTGCAGTACACGCAATAACTTAACGGATGTTTTCCCTAAATATGGAAAGACTGGTGACACGATTGTAATCGACTAACCACGTAGCGAACGAGCGCGCACTGTCTGTTGCAAGCATTGAACTCTCCGGCCGCGTCCACTTAAGGCATACGCTACGCAAACGTGTCACCGGTTATTCTCGCATAACAGACGAGTCTCATTACCACGTAATACAAGACTATTCTCCGGTCTCGATTAAGAGTGAAATAAAATCTCGAAATAAAATCTTCTCTTTTATTTGTTTTTCTTTAATAGATTCATGATTATTCCATGACCGAGATGAAAGAAGAAAAGAGAGAGTTCTTGAGCGAAGGACAAATGTTAAACGGTAAATATGATTACTCCAAGAATATTCTGTGTCTCATTTGCAAACTCTATTTCCTGTTGAAAAGGGAATGAGCAACGACCAAGCAGAGAATGAATCGCGAATTGACGTTGCTTGAGGAGGATACGCTTGAGTAGCGGCGAGGACGAAATGCAAAGTGGTGGATAATAACTCGCATCGTGGCTCGATGGACCACTTAAGGTGCAGGACTCGCTGCAGAAAACGGCGGCGTTATTATCGGTTTGGACGGTGCGCGTACGTACCGCCTGGATGACTACTGCAAAACGGTAAAATTACAGCAATTTCCCTGATCGCCGTCTAACACGTGTTGCCGATTGTTAAGCGGACAAATTGATCGTTGCGAAAATTCACCGTTCTAACGTTTCTCGCGCCGTCGGCTATTTTTTCACTGTAAAACGCACCTCGTCCAAACGGGAAATGGATTGCAGGATAAACGGGAATTATCCGTCTGCCATCACTGATCGCTTCCCTGAAAATGAGCCTTTTAGCATAGGATCGAGGCCAACTGTTCGTACCGTCTTGCCTGCTTTTAAGTTTCGCAAATCTCAGAATTCACGGTAATGATGCGAAGTACGATTACCTAAACGTTAATACGCGTGACCTTGACTATTTCCCTTCTACTCATTTTGCGCACTTAACTGTTGAACTTGTAACACCAGGTAACTCGTAAAAACCGAACACAGAGCTACTGATCTCATCGCAAAAACTTCGCAACCTGTCCCTGTTTACATCCTCCATGCAATTTGCAATGTCGAATTCCCGTCACTCGAATTCCACACCGATGACGAAAAGATAAAGTTGTTAGAGAAACCGGCAAGGTCAATCGAGAAATCGATATAAGGAAAAGGCGGAGGGATTTCCTGAAAGAGCGCGCGCGCAAGGAACACTATGAAAGGAAACATAGCGTCGCGTAATAACTCTCATTATCAGAGTCACAGCGTGCACGCTCAATGAAATAATAAAATCATCCTCGTAACGACCGTGTAGGTACGTGTGCGCATGCGAGCTCGCGTAACGGAACCGCGGAAGAGGCTCGAAAAGTAATTTGCACCGCGACCCCTTGACACCAGCCACGTCTCGTAGCTCGAATAATTGCATCGTAACCGTTAAAGGGTGGAAGGTCGATTCTGCATAGTCCACGTGGCAGACGACGCGCGAGTATTATTATTGGCGAAAATTGTGCCGAAGCTGGTGAACGCTCCGCCTCCTCTCGCGGACATTCATCACTGCTGTTTATCCTAAACAATCAATCGAGGCGTAAGTAGCCAAGCTTGCAGGCTGAACAGCACCTAGGATATACCGTGACAATGATTGAGACTTCTGCTGACGCCTTCCGGCAACCAAGCGATAGCAGAATTTGATTAATTCCTTTTTTTCAATAGCTCCCCTCGCCTACAACAAGCGGGTTCCAATATTTTCTTCTTATTTCTCTCTCTCTCTCTCTCGTTTCCTCTTTGTGACGTTGAACGATGACTCTGATGGATCATTGTTGGAGAACTAGAGTTACGTTTAGTCATACTGATTATTCAATTTTATTTTTATCTTGGATGAGCACAGTAGTTCCTCGTAACCGTGGACGACTCTAGTGCTGAAGTTTATTTTTGGTCGAGCTATTTGCAGTTCATTATTGTTAGTCGACCCTTCTAGAGACAAATGTACAGAGTGGTGCACAAATTAGTCGGTACAGAGCCTAGCCTGGAGTAAACCGTAGTAAAATAATTAAGAATATATCTTTTGTGAGAATAAATCAACCTTACGCCGCATCGTTTTTCTCACTATTCTTACTCATCCTTTTGTTAGCATTCAATCCGTCATCCTTCTCTATCACGATCGTCGAAAAGAAAAAGCCTATTTACCGAACAGAAAACCGCTTCGTTTTAATGCCTTCACGTTTGCATTGCCAATATATGTATAATTTACGTAACTTGTTCGCTCGCACTCTCGACATTTTTTGCGCAATCCCTCGTAATTTCATTACCTACCAGCGGCGTGGTCATCGCAACGGTACAGATCGTTTCGCGCTTTGCATAGACCGGTAATCTGACCCGTAATTCCGTTTTTTCGAACATCATCCGCATCGTAAGAAGACGAGGACATCGAAAAGGCCAGTCGCATATTTGTGCAAGTCCCTTGACGAGCTTTCGAATAGCAGGTTACCGCGAATTCGCAAACACGGCCGGACGGTTTTACAGTTAGGTAAACATCCAGCTAGAAATTAGTCGTGCGTCAGGTGCGCTCGTTCTGCAGAAACCTATTATTTGTATGCAAATTCGGCGCATATATTTAAACCCGAGCTAATCATCGAAGAATTCGTTTTTACGCTGTGAAAGTTACACAGCCCGCAATTAAAGAACCGTACCTTCACGTTTAATGTTTTCATCCGCTTGGTTTGTATAACTGGCGCGACGCAAAATCCCGGTAACTATTATATTACTTGAGTGCCGACATTCGTGGTTCGCGAGAAGAATCGTAAGCTAGCTCGGCGAGTAGCTTCGTTCTGTTCGAAAGAAATGCAACAAACTAGTTTCCAGCTCCGCTGATTGTGAGAAAAGCAAAAGTGACACTTCACCAGCCGTGCCATCCGCGTAATCATTACCGAGAACCTTGTGATTCTTGTTCTGGTACGCTTCACGGTAGCGTTGCCAGGAAAGAGGAAGGCTCGAGGAATCGATACGATTAAATTCACTCGGGCTATTAAATTGGCCGTATATCGTTGGTTTACAGGTGTACCTCGATTACAAGCCACTTTGCTCGAAGGTACGTGATGATATCTCCCTTCTGCGAAGGCAATGACCATGACATCCTGACCCACGGGGTTACTCAGCAAGAACCGATTACTATGTAGACGTATGGTACAAAAATTGAGAGCCAACTAAAATCGATCATCTCTAAGTGTAATATCTTTTTAGTTTGAATATAATGGCAGGTAAAGAGGGGAGCTGAACATCACGATAATTTACTAAAATTAGTATTCAAGTATAGAACACGAAAGGAGCGTGTGATCGTTAAAAACGGAGATAAAGCCTGCTGTGTGCCGCGCATACATAAGAAGTTCCCTATCCTGCGGGTAACGTTGTTTCAGAGGGTAAGAAAAATCCGGACGAACGTGGAGCATTCCAAATCGAAAGTTAAGTCGGCATCTTGTCCCTTCTTCTCTCTCTCTCTTTCTCTTTCGCTTCCTCGGATGCAGCGGATACGCGAACGGGGAAAGCAAAAAAATCCACGGAAAGCCATGTTCAGGGAAACGTCTGGCGATGTAACAGGTGCGCAACACAAAAGCAATTTCCTGAGATAAAGGAAAACTTGTAACCAAGAACACGCCCGGTTAAAAGGAGCGACCTCCTTGAGAACGGTCCTTGACTCGTAGAGACGGATAAGATAGGAGGAAGAAGGAGGAACAACGAAGGACTGAGATAAAGAGCACTCTATAGTACTTAGAGGAAGAAGAAGGGAGAAGATAGACCCGGAGGCGAGTAATGGCGCCTACACGCGGTGGCCAAGAAAGGTCGAAGAATATTCTGCTTCCGAACAGCGCGCGATACACGAAGCAGCAGAATAGGCGGCCTGCATCGAGAGCAGGAAAAAGAAAGGTGAAGGGATAAAGAGAGAAAGAGAAGGAGAAAGAGAGTAACGAGGAAAATGTAACCAACCTGAGCGTGAATACCGGTGGATGCTCGTTTCTCCTCTTCTCCCACGGCTTTCCTTGCTAATACGGCTAATTAAGTAGTCGAGAAAATTATACTTCTGTATAACTATGAAAATCTAATGTTTTTTCTTCATCAATTAAATTTTGCTGCAGAATTATAGTTTAATGGTATCTCATTGGCTTTCAGAATTTTATTATAATACTACAACCTTCGGTTGTGCGTAATCGTTTATTAATTCTAGAGTGCCGATTCTGAAGGGTTACTTTAAATTTAGAAGACGAGCTTATTTTAGATTCAAACAAAACGATGGGACGATGTACCAAAAGAACGAATCCTAATTTCCCTCCCTTCCGCTCGCAGGCCCGCTTGAAGCGGCCATTTATAAATTTCTCGCGAGAGCATCCACGAAGAGAACCAAGGGTAGGACGCTATAAATTATAAGGTGAATCCTCCGAGAATTAACGATTCGATGCGGAGGATGGGGATCTAATGTACACCGATGTTCTTCACCTTCTCCCACCCATCCTGTTCCGGAATGATACCCGCGGGCATGCGATGCAGAAGGTCGCGAGGTGTACTCATTCGTGACCAGAAAAATGGTCGAAGGGGAAACCCGAAAGTGAGGCAGACAGCAAGATCCATCAAAACCAACGCAATGAACGCGCGTACACCTACGTACAACAAATTCGCATCTCGAACCGCGAGATTGCGCTCGTTCAAGCTGTGGAACTACAGCGGATACCCGCACTCTCTCTTCCTTTCTCTCTCGTAGACAAGCTTGGGCGAGAAGAAAAAGGGAGAAGGAACGAGTGGCGTCTCTCAGAAACGAAGGATGCCTATAATCGGCAATGGACGACCGCACCTCGCCACTTTCGCGTCGCTTGA
This sequence comes from Tetrapedia diversipes, assembly GCA_033822845.1. Lineage (NCBI taxonomy): Eukaryota > Metazoa > Arthropoda > Insecta > Hymenoptera > Apidae > Tetrapedia > Tetrapedia diversipes. The sequence goes on along the minus strand of JAOPTO010000943.1, from coordinate 142,159 downwards.
CGTGGATACCGGTCTAACCGATCGACCGGTTAATCATCATCGCTCCGCCTTAGAGTTCTATCGTTCGCACGTATGCGTATGGTATTTATTATACGGTAGCTGGCCACCGATTTTGTGTGGCCCAAAGAACCGGCCCCGGGACAGCCGTGATTTAATTAACCTAATGGCCGTCTTTAGAGCAATAAATAGGCCTTCGATAGCAGATAAACCTTCGAGTCGTCAATTTTGACAGATTTCCTTTGGTATCATCCGGAAACGAAGTCCATGTAAATCGACACCGATTTCAGAACATATTGTGAATGAAACTAGATGTTTGTTTGAAACACGAGAAAGATAGGCTCTCCTCCAGAAACCATAGCACCAATGATGGTTGCGATCACCGCGGTGATCTCGGGCGTGCCCTCGCATTCGTAATAGAGAAGCGCGGCAAAGATGCAATTGGGCCGAGGAGATCGCTCGAGGGCTGCATAATTGAATGAAGACCAGGTTAAATATTAGTTGCGAAACTCATAAATATGCATGGATTATACAGGAGCTCCGGTACCGCGCTTTTTCATGACTCTTCATCTTCGGTGGCGCGCTAGCAAAAAGCGTCTCCCTATCTCTCCGCTTTAGTCACGCTTTGCTCAAGCATAAGTTTATTGCTTTATTTTTCCCCGGGTCACTCGGGTAACCCCGGAAGCTTACGATTGAATTTAACTATTCGCGCAGTTGAAGGAAAAACGAAACCGGAGAGTCAGTGTGCCTGCAACGACCTTAACTTTACTCTGGAATGTGTGCAGCTACTGCGAAGAACAGTTCACGAGAATCGACTGGAAAATCTGCTTTTCGTGGTCGTCGCGGTTTAGATCTGTTTTTATGCGGTTCGCTCGTAAAGGAAGGGAAAGAAGAAAAACGTTATACTGAAACGATTCCGGGTAGATATACTTAATAATGATGCGGTGTGTCGCGCGACATAAGATTGCCAACTGAAGCAAGACCCGAAGAGTCCCGATGAAAAGGACGGCTTAATTGCACTTCCATAATTGTCGAGAAACTTTCACATGGACTTATTACGACACGTGAAAATCTAGATTTTCCTATAGCCTATGCACTTCCTATCCTGTCGTTCATGTTCCCGACGGAATCTTAAACGTGAGAAGCGAAGACACTGGCCTCGTTCGTTCGCTAACAATGGCGAATAAATTTACTAACAAGAATTATTGTTTATCAAACATAAATCAACTCAATGCATTATTTGTATACATACATTCGTTTCAACTTTTATTATATTACTAGCTGTTGTTCGCGTTTTTGTTTCATAGTGCTTGCTTCAAAATCAGCGGATTTTCAAACAACCTTTCAACCCCTATTTAACCCGCTTAAAGGTGGAATATGAAAAAATGCTTCCTTAGTGAGTGCCTACTTTATAAAAGGAATTCATTGTCCAAATTTCATGTTTCTAGCTTCAGTAGTTTAGGCTCTGCGATGATGAATCAGTCAGTCAGTCAGGTCATGTCTTTTTATATGTATAGATTATAATAAAATGTGTAAAAATGCACAGGTAAATTTAGGAATCACGTTTTCGGTTGTATTTTTAAAAATAATGATGATAAACGCTCAGGCATTAGCAAGCTCGCTGTAATTTTCGCTGTCACTCTGAACTCCGTTGGCTTCCGTTTTCTTTCATCCGGTTCCTCAAGAGTAACGCCTCGAACAACGTTAATCTCGTACGAATCTGGTCGCGACGATTCTATCTGCTCGGGATGCCAACGTTCCCAAGCTGGTGTACAGGCGGACGAATAATTAAACTCTGCCAAGGATAACTCCGCGCTGTGCTTATTAATTATTTCCAGCAGAGACAGGATAGGCGGATACGCGTCTGAAGCGCGCGTTTCGCGTGCGATACACATTCTCGGTTGCGCAACCAAGCTATCTGTCAACCAGGAGTTCAAACGGGGTCGCGGTTAACGCACGAAAAATTCCACGCGTTTCTCCCTTTCCTGTCGTGCACAGGACTCGTCGAGAGCTGGCCGTTTTCAGCAATTTTCACGATTAAACAACATTGTACGAACGTAATCATGAAAGAAAGTTTCAATATACATATGCATGTATGTATACGTCTTCGAGTTTCACTGACTCTTCAATTCCACTCGGACGTGAGAGTTTCTCGAATAGATGAAACGCGTTGTTTACCACGTTGTTTCATTCGCGTATTTCTTGTACGCTTGAACTAGAGTAGCAAAACAAAAGATCAAGAACAATAATTGAGGTCAGATTAATTAGAGACTTATATTTTGTGCCAATCAATAAGTAGAACGATTCACTGTACTATTCATGTTTCTTTGTGCTAAATGTAGAGAAAAGATCGTTCAAAGTGAGATTAGTACAGTTTTTAATAAGGGAGGATTATAATACCAAGCAGGGAAAAAGAATAATATAACAATAATTCTGACAATAATAATGGCAGTAGTAACGTTAAATAAAGATAGAGACAGAATAACGATTATAGTCAGTGAAATAATAAAAGTGGTTACATAGTCATGAAGCTGTGTTTTATGACGCTTTCTCGTCTTAAACTCATATCCGCTACTGCAACACCGTACGAACTAATCATTCCGCGGTCTATTAGAAGCTCGAACGAGATCGTGGTACCATTCCAGGCATTCGTTTAACCATTCACATCGCCCCGAACAATACGCTTGTCTCGCGAGCCCGTGATTTCAAACGGAAGAATCCTCAAGTGCCTCCGATTCTTTCAGCGAGTCCTATCAAGCGTAGGAATCTTGGAAATGAAAACATTGAACGATACCGGTATTCTTCCTGCGACTCGCAATCTGCAAAACATCTACTATACGATGTTCATTCAACTTATCTATCGAAGATCGAACGATACAGTCAGAGTCAATCGATGATCACCGTTGCGGCAGCCTGGAAGCAAGCATATGAAACGAACTAGACAGATGGATGTAACAATACGCGAACGGCACATCCTCGAGTATTCAACCGATCTTATTTAGAGCACGCGCAGTCAAGATCGCAACGATTGAGCAACATCGATCGACCCACTACGTTGTGCCCACGCTTTCGGGCTAATTTCCATGGTTTCGACCGGGAAAATGACGGACCCGTGCACCGTGACCTCGACAATGCCTTTCGCCGTCGATTGGACGTGGCGAGCCGGTTCGATCGGTGACATAAGAAAACGGCCACCGTTGGAAAGGTGGTGGTAGCCGCCGTTTGTGTGTTGCATTTTAACCATCGACGAGTGATGACGTTAGAAACAAATAGGAAACCAGGCATCAATGGATACCGCGGTTGCAACACGCGGTGTTTCACGGTAACGAACGTTAATCACGTAATAACGTAGAACGAGCCGTTCGTACCAACTCCAGTAACAAATAAAGCGTAAATCTTCGTTCCCGCGAATCGTACTCTCCCTTTCGAAAATTCCATCGGACGCGCGGCTTTTCATTTCTTCTTTCTCCTCGTCATCCTCTTTTCCGGTCTCCCTAACCCGGATAATACGATGAACAAGCGAAACGTTGGCCGCTGTTCGCGATTGCACGGTCACGATTTTAATGGTCGCGAATCGGCTGGCAGAACGCTAAAATACCGGTCTGCCCGGCGAATATGGCTTCATTGCGCATCTCTCCAGGCCGGCGCCGTTTACTAGGCAACCCGGCCCGAGGAATTCCAGGAAACGAACTCAGGAGTGATCGATTTTAGCCGGGCTGCGAAGCGTGCTGGTGAACGCGAGTCAGAAGCAAATGATCGCATAATGTATTCGGAATGCATTTGCAAGATAATGGAGCCTGTGGCTCCAGCCGGGTTCACGGCGCATCTCGTTCGTGAAAATAGGCTCTCGCGTTCCGGTCCAGACACTGGAACGCCGAGTTCCATAGAATCTCGCGAACGAATAGCCTAACCAATCATCGGCACGGTGTTTTGTAGCACCGGGGGAATTCATGCTAGCGCATCATCGCTCTTCTATTTGTACGGAGTGACGTTTCAAGTAACGCTTAAACGAACTGTTTTGCGAAGCAACGGAGGGAAAGTTGTTTCCAATTTTTTTTGGTATGAACTCCGACAAAAGAAAAAGTGATACGTTTATTATTCTTCGTTTTACGTATGGTTTGAGGGCACATAAAGCTTTTTTATTATCGGTGTTTTGTTAGAGGACATTGCACGGTAGCCGTGTTCCAGATTGTGTCAAAATTACATTTCTTCTGAGGGTAATTTATATAGACTTCTCTTGGAAGTAAAGTCGAAAAAATATATAATATCGTTAAATTAATTGCATAAGAACTAGCCCGATGACATTACATAGTATATTACCGTTATGACCTAAGAAGCGGTACCAGGTTTCACGACCTCAAATTTTCTCCGTATCGCTTCATGTTAAATCTCTGAATTTTCTTCCTCTTGTGTAACAAAACAACGCTACAAAAACACTTCGTATCTAAATTTTAACTTATTTTTTCAATTCCTCCCACAAAGGGGGAAGCTGTCCATTTATTTCGGATCCCCTTATACAACCCCTAAAAGAAAACTGATTCTGGAATCTGCAGGCACTACCTCACAACCAGAAATGAATACATTGCAAGCAAAAAACTACCGGACCATGTGTTTTTCGGAATCTCGATGACGCTACTTCTGCAATCAACAATAGCTCGTCCTCGATGAATTTGCAACCTGGATCCTCTTAATCACGCGTATTTTTGCATTTCCCGGCGGGACTTACGCAATACGTGTTCCGGCAGGCAGTGGTATAGTTCGTTGGTAAAAATAGGTACTTGCGTTACATCTAGCAGCGATGACGCCGTATCCGGGGATCCGTAAAAGAGCGCCACCAAAGGATCCGCGCACTTTGTCCGTCACTGTCCCTTCGTGTCCTTTCTTTTTTCTCGTTCCTTTCCTCGCTACGCGGTTTCTCGAAATTGCTCACTCACTCACTCATCGTCCCGACGCACTCGCGACCCGTTTTCGCCGCTTAATCATCGTCCTGGTCGTCCTAGGATCCTTTTTGCACATCCCGTCGTTTTCGACGTCCCCGTGAAAGCACGCACAACCGTCCCCGCAAAACCGGATCCTGAGCCAACGGACTTCTACCGTGTGTATACTTGTCACAGAAAATGTCCGCTCGAATTCACTGCACCACTCGGGTATCACGTACTTACTTACTCTCAAGCGTATTCGAAGTCACCTCGGGACGATCTATCGACGATCTATGTATGCGTGTACCTTGGAACGTGTTATAGGGATGCACGAAACGCGTCTCGATCGTTTCAGGCGTTTTTTGTCCAATGAAAAATAATTACAGTTCAACATTCATTAGATTTCCAAGGATAAAGATTCCTTTAGAGGAACGAGCGTAGTAATTTTGAAAGGGTTTACACGCGTGAGACTTAATCGGAAATAATTAAGTCGACGTTGAATTTATCCACATCTAGATACAGGATCGAGCCATTTGTCTGGTCGTGTGAGAACACTGGAGGGATTCAAGGTCGACAAAAGAGGAGGCTTTCAGAGAGGACTAGATAATAGTAGGATGATTCGATTCGGTCGAATTCAATTCCCAAGTCGGGCGAACCAGTCTTCGGCTGGGGTCGATCCTTTCGGAGAAGAGGATGCCAGCGGCTCGTGACGCAAGCCCGAACGGGTTGATTGCAGAATTTTGCGACGACCAACTGCGGTTGGTCCCTTTTTCGAACATTGCCGTGACTTTTACTCGCGCGCGGACTTTCTAAAGCCGTTAACACACGACCAACTGACGAAACCGGAAGCGACTGGTCGAACGAAAGAAAAAAAAGAAGAGGATCACGTAGATGCGGTCGTACGAAATGATCGCCAAATACGTATACGGCTGCGTGGAGGAACGAAGAAAGTGCAATGGACTAGGCTGGGAGACGTGACGAGCAAACGAAACACGGTGAATTTATTTTAGCGCGTAGTAAAACAAAAAGTAACCCGTTACGCCCAGGTAACCGCATAATTTCTGATCGGACGGCGAGCGCACACCTCGCGCACATCCTTGACACCATCTGTCCAAAGGATGCTTTAAAGGTCGAATCTATCGCGCGGTCTGACATAACCACGTTCAATAGAGTCAAAGGATACGTGTCCATCGATAAACTGCATCTTTCCCCCCTTCATGGTTTTTACGAATAAACGCGTTTCACGGAGAGAGGGAGACGGTCTCGGATCGATCGAATATCTTACCGTGTTGATTTCACCGACAAACGTATCGAATTCGCGGTCGAAAGAGCGCGAGATGAAAGTGATGCAGAGACGGCGAGATCGTTACACTTTTAAACGGAAGATCGAGGACTTTCGACAGCCTCCTCGATGATCTATAATCGTTTCAAGGCCAAGCAACAAGTTCGGTTTAAAATTAAGAAGAAAGGCAAATGATAAATGTTGCTCGCGGAACCCTACCGTAATCGATGAGGCGATAAAAACGTTTTAAGGTAAAGGACGTCCATTTTGGAGAACCGCAAGCGTCCTCGAGCGTAACCAACACTTCGAAGTACCCTTGAACAGCACACAACTCCCTAGCGCTCCAAGCTGACGAGATAGATAATCGCGAATATTCCTTCGGAGTGACCTTGACTTTAGAAGAGGCCAAAGCCACTCAACGTCGGTTTCAACGACCTATCTCGCGTGCTATTCCACGGATGATCGCTACCTCGTCAATTAAAATTAATACTCTCAAGGAATGGTGAAACCATCGCTGAATGTCGATAATGCTCGCGAACCCTCTCGCTCGCCTGGCTGTGTTCACCAAACAAAAAGGCAGATGGAGGAGAAACGATCGCGATCCAAAAGCAGCGGATTCATAGGGTAGAAATAAGAACGACCAAGTAATCCAGGTGGAATCGTTAAAATTGTACAGTGCAGCGGCATCAGGGCAGCCTGGTCGAGGCCTCGAATCCTTGAAGCGAACGAATACTTCCAGGTGGACCACCGTGTAACTTACCCGTTCCCATGGCTGACAGCAGCCTCCTTCAGCCACGATCTTTCCTCTAGTATCCGTAGTCCAATGTTGGCTGGTTTCACTTGATCGGTTCACAGTACAAAACAAAAAAAAAATAAATAAATAAACCACCTGTCGGTGATGAGGTTCGTGAAAAGGACGAACTCCTCGTCCAGCCGGGAGACCGCGGACGAACTGGCGGCTGGCGAAGACTTTTGGTGAGACTTCGACGTGAGACAACGGCAACGTCATCGCCGGCCTGGTGTCTCATTGGCCGACGATCCTTCTCTTTGCTCGACTGGCCTCTCTCTTTTCACAGGCCTCCCTCCTCTCCTTTTCCTTCTACGATCTCCTCTCTCGCCTCTCTCTTCTACACCTCCTCCTCCTTCTCCTTCTTTTACCTTTTCCCACCCCTCTTCCCTCACCTGCACGCTCTTATACCGGTCTCCGTCTTTCACCTGGATAGCCTGGATCGCTCCTACCCGCTCCTGCACGCTCCCACGGGCAGCCGAGAGCCGCGTAGAGAACTCCACGTAGAGTCGGTCGACGCGCGAACTCGAAGAGCTCGACGCGACGCCTGGAACCAATCTCCTTTGCTTGACCGTGTGTGAAAGCCTCTATAAGGTGGACCGACTTCACGAGAGTCCAGACTCTGAGTTAAGCATCTTAAAGGACGGATGATTCTGTTGCTAGAGGTCAATCGGCACTAGAGTCCCCAGGAATTTCGTGAGGAACACCACTAAGCTGTGGATGTTCTCTATGCGGCTCTTCACTCCTCATGGGAGTGTGCAGGAGCGGGTAGAAGCGACCCAGGTGAAAGACAGAGCGTTAGTCAGAGCGTGCAGGGGAGAGAAGAGAGATGCAGAAGGACATAAGCAAAGACTAATCGGATGAACTTGTGGAACTTTGCCATTTAGCAATGAGCAATAACCATCGAAGTAGGTATCTGCGATGGGTGGAGCTCTCTACATAGCATTGCGACCATGTTTCGCTAGCAGAGACGAAACAATCAGTATGCATCTCGCATACTACGGCGTATCTCTTGAAAAGCGTTGACTCCTTCGATTCTATAATTTAAGTTGGGCTCGAAACGGTGGTGGTTGGGCGTCGACCGACGACGTTCGGCGATTTTTAATAGCTGCTAGAATGATCGCGCTAGTGAAACTGTTTGCCAATGCATAGTTCACGAGAAAAGGTGTGAAAGCGTTTGGCGAACACTCGTTTTCCCGGATTTACATAAGATTCACGAGTTTGCCATCCTGGAATTCCGCGGCAGAGCGATGGCACAATGCGAGGTGCGCGAGCACGTTTACAAGCATCTAGCAGTTTTTCTTCCGGTCGCGAGATCACAAATCAACCGGAGGACGTTCCCGGTGACGCGACGCCAGTTTCTCCGCGGCATCCCTCTATGAATCGACACGGCAGGCCGTAGATTAAGCGTAATGGTGCAAAGTATAGAGCTGCACGTCCGTAGATTCTTCTCCGTGGCTTCTCCAATGTGTGTAAAATGCCTCGAGGCGCCGGGGTTCAGCGACACCGATGTACTCCAGCCGGACTACACGGTGTCATTAGAGTCGTGTAAAACGCGTGTACCCGGTTACATGGTCTCGTTGTACTGCACGTGATTTTGCGGGGTCGTATGCAGGGAAACGTGAAAAATCGTTTCTTTCTTCTTTTACAAGAGTACCTGATATATTTTTTAATTCTTGTTAACTCTTTGGCTCAGAACCATGAGTCACGTTACAAACTCACGATAGAATCGATAATTCTAAAACAGAAGCGTTTCACCCGAAACAAATCCGATTATCCTCTACATTGCGTACTTATATGAAAAGAAATTACCCTGCAAAAGAAATGTTACTTCATACCGCGGATGAAACGTTCCATGTAACTTCTCAACCAAAGAAAACAATTAAGCGACCCATTTTAAGTAGGACACCTTGTACATCAATATTCGTACAGTCTGATGTGGTCCCAAATTTTTAGCACGAAGCGTTTAGCAATCATAGAAGACATCCACGGACAAGAAGGAAAGCGTGAGGCCGTAGCTTCACGCGGGTCGACCTACCCGTCCAATAATTACACCGCAAATATTTGCCAACGTTTTGCCCGACGAAATACCAGATAAGCTTTTTGTCGATATCCTTGGAGCGATTTAGTCCCCGGTTTTTTAGTCCTTCCTGCCTCCTCAGGCTGTACTCGTGTACGTGTGTACGTCTGTACAATACAAGCTGCATTCACTGTTGCTCCACGAGCTGCCGGACGCACAACGAGCAAGATCCCCGGATCCTATGAATTTTTCCTTCCGCGGATCGGAGCAACGATCCGTGAGGCACGATGCAATCTTTTAAAGCATCGGGCAACGATCCATGAGACCCGGTTGAGGGAGATCCCGGCTTCCGTGAATCGAGCCAACGATCCTCCCCGCGATACGGTACGATCTTTGCCTGATTAAAAAAAAAGGGTAAAACTTCGCTTTCGCGAGATCTTATTGTTTATGGCTGCCTTGGTCCAGGCGATCGTTGCATAACCTCGAGCGATTGCGTCAACCGCGATTCACGGTTGCCCTGGGCTGGACACCAGAGACCTCCAGGAAAGTCCAACGTTCGATTTCGTTTCAATCGGATTGCATCTGTGAGTGGAAGACAAATACTGCAGTTGGAACAAATATTTATTTCTGAATATCGTAACCTCTATGATGTAAAGAGGTTCTAAATTGAAGCGTAGAGTAGTAAAACCGAATAATAAAGTAACCTTTATAATTATTAAAGTTTGATAATGATTGAAGTTCACCCTTTAATATCATCTAATAAAACGAACGATGCGGTTAACATTAAAGGGAACAAAAGATGTGCATAAAGGATAAAAAAAATGCAAAGACGCCAAAACGAAGAAAATTAAAAAGCTTAAGAAAGAGCAGTAATAGAATAGAAGACATTTGTATTGTTAATACAAATCTTGGATTTAGGAATGAACAAGCTCTAAGTCCGCTGCTTAAATCGTATAATCATCTGCGACGCACCTCTGGATCCCAAGCATACCTCGAATGCACACGTTATACCTACAGGGAACTCGAGTTCGCCAGGGCGTGTAGTATAGGTAACGGATTCGTGAGGGCACGCGTTCATTTCGTATTCTTTTCGACGATGCGTCATCTGCCTGGCCAACTGCGGACAACTTCGACGCCAGCCCAGGCAAGAGCTGATCGGTTGCTCGATCAAATTTCAAAAGCTGTGCCGTTCGCCAGGCAAACCACCTTGTAATTAGCCCCCTTCCTGGACATCTTGTACATTTTTTCGGACACGCTCACGGCACCCCGGGATGACGAGAATGAACGCTGACACCGTTCCCGGAGCCAGGGGTCCCCTCCCGTAATAAATACCCGTCCCTTTAAGATCTCTCTTCGCTCTGGATATACAGCTTAGCCCTCAGCCCCACCTAACGCTGGTAGCAACCGAGCCCGCTCCTTCTCCCCCTCTTCGGGTTGCTCCAAGTAACAGCTTCCTGCTAAAATAAATCGTTCTCCGATCGCGTCGTATTAGCGTCCACTAAGTAATATTTTCCTGCCAGAGGATTTTCTCGGGTTAACACTCGATTATAGATCCTTTCAACGAACCCTGTGCTAACGCATGGTGATAATGGCCGGTCGTGTTTGAAAAAAAAAATCGATCTACGTGGAATACCTATCGAAAAAGGTTGGGATACCTGTTCTGCGGTTGCTCCGTCGTTCATCTTCGCGCTTAGGCTGCGTAACTGGTCCCGTTATGAACGGCCTTTGATTAACCTTCTGAAGGCCGAATCGATCGAGGTACAAATAGAAAACGACAATTTTTTAATTGTTCAACTGGACTTATTTAAAGTACAAGATTATTAAGGTATAACTTCGTGCCGCTTAGGTTTTGAACTTCAAGTTTGCTAGGTACTCAAACTGTTTATTCATCCAGAGGTTAAAGTACCGACCGATATCATGGATGGTCGCAGGTAATTGACCAATTTGCACTAGGCACGTGTTGCCGGTCGACGTGAATGATCGCTGTTCCGTTAATTCATCATAAGCGTTACGTCACAATGCACACGCTTCGCCGATGACATCCGATAACGCACGCCTTTCTGTCGCGCAACAAGAGTTCTCGGATCGACCGGAGGTCTCGAACACCGCGATTATCGACGCGTTTCCCGTTCTCGCGATCAGATGCCATGTAATAAAGGCCAGCACTGATTTACGGCACGATAGTTCGCGCCACGGTTAATCTAACGAAACGACCAATCACCCAGCTGATATGTTTCTTAATGAAATAGATTCTGTTCGAAAATGATCAGATTAACTAACCCTTTCGTTTATCATTAAACGTCACACTCGTGATATAAATTATAGCGCAAGCACAGTAAAATTACGATGCATCTGATGATTTCTCTTAATTGTAAGTTATTCCTTTTGAGAATGGGACAATTAACATCATGACTTCTTAATCTTTTGTTGATTTAACATTCAACTTATGAGATTGAGAGCTTCCAATACGGATTGCTAGACTACTGATCGTTGTGCATTTATAAAAAACTCATTGAAATTATACCAGCAAGCATTTTCTCATGTAGCCAGCAGACTTAAATATTATTAAAGGAACTTTTTTATTCGTTGCAAGCTTAATAAGCCTGATTCAAGTTTTCTTCGCGCCGATACCGGATGGAGATGAAAAGCAGGAACACATTCGAGACCGAAGAGCAAACGCATCGCCCTTGCGGGCATTGAAATCACCGAAGTTAATCACCAACAGAGGCGAACGACCGGTCGCGGAGTAATTAAATGAGAAAAAAACACGTTTAACTCGAGTATTTTTTGCATAGAATTAGTTCACGGGACGATCTTTTAAAGAAGAGAACCTGGGAGATGCGTTTTTCAGTATCTCAACCAAAAGCAACGCCGCCTTTATAGCGGCGATGGCATCGATTATCTAATGCCGTAATAGCCTTGATTATATAATTATTCGCCTGCTCACATGAGAGGCATCCTTCGTCGTTTATTACACTTTTTTTTTCTCACTGTAACGATCTTATACCGTGCTCACCTCGCGAAAACGGAACCCGCCTCTTCTTCACCGTTGATGATCCCTCGCGAAACGCTATACTGCAATTACGCGGAACGCTGATGAAATTCAAGGCCGCTGCTCTCTTGAATCGATCCTGTACACACCACTGCTTACAAATTTTAATGGGTACAATTATTGCTAAAATCACGTAGAGTCCTAAAAAAAATTGTCGAAGCTATTCAAATGTTTAAAGGCAAGTAGTCTTTCATATTTTGCACGAGTAACTGAAAGGAGTTGGAGGTAGAAAACAGAAAAACGAAGGGACTTTATTCGTATGTGTCTACAATGATTTATTCTAACCCTTACCAAAATTATTATAAGTATTCCCTTTGCTTCTTCGATTCATTACTCGCGTGCGCGCTTCTTTGAAACATCGTGACAGGAACATTAGTAACGTTTCATTAACGCTAATCATCGGAACATCGCTTCAGCCTGTTCTTATTGGTTCAATCGTTTCAATCTACCACGACGAGATAAATATCTGTTGAACCACTCTGCCTCGTTGCACCGTTTATTATCGTTGATTCAACGAAGATTTCTGAACTTTTATAGATGACTTTCCTTGAAGTCGAAGGTATTCGTAAAAATTTTAGAAAGCCTTGATATGCAATCGCGGATGCGTTACTGCTCGTATCATGTGGGCAGTCCCAATATTCCCGCGTGTGCGACCCACGCGTTCTTCGCCGCGTTTCACACCAAATCCAGCGTCGATGCATCGAAAAAAAGAAAAGAACCAGGAACCAACGTGAAATTCCGCGTGTAAAAATCTCCTCCACGGAATCATTCAGTCTCCTTCGTATTTTTGTTTCTGCAATCTTCCATGCTTAAGAGGAAATACATAACATTTGAGATCGCACATAATATTTGTAAAAAATTTGATATAGATGTAAACCGGAAAGTGTTTCCTATCCTTTAACCGGTAATATCCAAACGCTGAATAAACCTTTCCTAAGAGTAACGCATAAATAACCAACATACCATCGAGAAACACGGATAAGTACCTAATTCGACGATCAAGAAAGCAACTAATAAAAGAATCTTCATCAGGGAATCATTCGATGACGACGTTCGATTAAACTTTCTGGATCCCTCCTAATTAAATTTCCCCGTTTCATCCTGGATCTGAGCATACAACGACTGTCGTCCATTTCCACGGAGGAATTGCATGGAATCCACACGCCTAACGATGCGGAACAGCATATTCACGATCGTCATTGACCGCTCCGGAGATTAGGACGTTATATTAGATCGCGTTGCAGGTTCTAGGGATAGCTGGTTTTAAGGATACTCGATGGAACCGGAGATGGGCTGGAACAGGAATATCAAGGGTGACGTAAGCGCCCAACCTGCACGCGACACAGACACCTCGATCGGATGAGTGTTGGCGACCGGTGTCGCGACACATCGGTTCAGTCAGCACTGCAAATAGCCGAAGAAACCGATGCGAGGTGAGTTCCACAGGCGAGAACACTGTGTTCTCGCGAAAAACATTGGTACACCCGGTCGAAGGAGAAATGCTGGAACACCGATTTTCAGAAATAGGCATTAGTCAATACGGTCGACCTTGTCGGAGCAAACTGAAGTAGCGTTTTTTCATGCACGGTGATTTATCGAACATTAAACGCGAAATGACTCGTCGAAAGAAAACGGGTTACTCAAGTCCATGCCGATTTACGCAAAGACTCACCACCACGTTGTTTTACTCCCTTTCGCTTAATTTTCCGTAATTTTCTATCACCTTCGAGATCGATCTATCTTGTGCTTTGTTTCATTTCTTTCAGGAGCGGCTTAACACTAGGTTTACGGGACCCGTCAATTTGACTCTGTTTATGAAAAGATTATAACGACAGTGGACGACTGCCGTCACAGTTAACCCGTCAATTTGACGGGTTTCGGACTTCACGAGCAAAATTTGCAAAAACAATTACTATTATTCTTAGCAGTTTTTGCTAACTTTTATCGATGAAGCGAAACAAATATACTGAAATCTATTTCCCTCTCAGTTCTGCGATTTTAAATTCTTTTCGATATATACCTTATTAATTAGTATATGTATATTGGAAATAAATATACAAGAAATGTCTGTAAATCTAGTGTTAAAAGCACGACTGTTAGGGTCCGAGCATCAATTGCATGAAATCTCACGAATGATCCGGAATGCATTTACTTTCGTTGAACAAAAATCTTCAAGTCAAATTCAAATACGATATAACTCGCACGCTTAGAGTTTGTACGGCGTTGCTGTACCTTCACCAAACAGTAGAATCGCAGAAATTATAAAAAAAAATTATGAGGTAGCAAGAATAGCAAACACGCGCGTAACCTGCGCGCGGATATCCCATTCTCGCATCCGATTCTGATGTCCAATTCAAGGTGACACTCGAACATAGTACGCAAAGTGACCGGATGCATCGACGGTAAATTATCCACTGCTAAATGGATTCGTCCTTCAATGCTAATTCGTCTAGCGAAAGTCACGAGAACAATCAAAGACGCGTTAACGATCGAACGACCAAAATGAATCCGAATGAGATGCGCGTTACACGATTAACCCCTTGACATACAACGAGTTATGGTCGTCATTCGTTTCATGTGCTACTGTAGACTTTGACGAGTCTAACTCGTCGAAAGCTGTTTTCAGCGAACGCCATGCAGTATATAATTAGATTAATTAGTTGCTTCACTCGTTCGTTGATTCTGTTTTGTTTAAAATATTATTCAAGATGCTTCCTCCTCTCTCCCTTTCAAAAAGAATTTCAAAATAAAATGTTCTATTCTCAAGCTTGCATATAATTGTTCAGTTCAGTCAAATTAAATAGTATTTTTCGGACGCATCAAATTCCATTTTATTCGTATGCCAAGGGGTTAAGATCAATTTGCGAATCTTATACATGGTAAGCATCGAGTTGGAAGGATCCATCGCGATGCATAACTTTCGTACGAATATACAGGCGCACGCGCGCCTGTTCACAGCTCATGATTGCGTAGGCACCGTGTGTGGGTAGGTTGGCCTTCAAAGTCCTTCGGTGGACAAGCATAGGGATCAGGATGGTGGCGTGCGTGGGCTTCCGGTAGGTGGGAGGACTGGATTGAAGGCATCTTTCCATTACACGTAACTGTACCTACGATTATCGAGAAAGTCATCACGTTCCGCTGTCGAATATTCGCCGATTTAAGGTCGTCGCCTACTTATGAGTTTATACGTTGCGCTGATGAATAGACGAGGACATTTATAAAGGAAATCGTTCTGACGCGATGAAAGAAAAATAATGACAAAGACTGTTATATTAGAATAATACAAAATACAGGTATGTACAACGAGGGTAATTTCGACTTGTAAATGTTTTTTTCTATTTATTCACATTTATTCAGAAACAGCTTTTTTCTGTTTACGCTCCTCTTTGCGGTTTTGTTTATCAACAGCGTCGTGTATCCGCCTTTTCTTCCGAAGAAGCCATACTTCCTTGGCTCTTTCCTTACGACCTTCCATCATGCTCTTATACAAGTTGCGATGTTTCTTCTTGATCATACGTTCTCGCAATCGGTACTCTTGTCTCTCTTGTCGTATCTTTTCAAATGGATCTTCTCGCGTCAGTTTCCCAGCTTTCACTTTCATTTTCTGTAAACAAAATACATAATCATAAAAAAAATGTAAAAGAAAAATGTATGAAGGAGACCAACCTTTTTCAATACATCTCGTTGCTTCTCTTTTACATTCTTTGACATATCTATATCACTTTCGTCGTCTTCCTTCTTTATATCGGCTTTGTCGTTCAAATCTTCTTCTGTACTTTCTTTATCTACCTCATCTTCTTTTTCGTCTTCTTCATTCTCATTTTCTGACTCTTCTTCTGACTCTTTTTCTACTGATAAATAAATAAAAACAATTTTTAGCTACTTATTATCTATTATTAAATATTGGCTTAAAAAGTAAATATGTACCACTATTAAGCTTAAATTCAGGATCTGTAAGGGCGCGTGCTTCTGGCGGAATATATGTTTCATCATGGCGATTGTCTGAAAATGGCGAAAGATGCGGTGGAAGTACACAACCCATTAGGTATTTTTCCACAGGCAACAATTCTCTGGCATTCACAGAATCAAAAATCCATTGTGGTTGTACATAATACCTGTAAGAACACCAAATGGATAGTAGTGAATAAAAACTTAATAACAAAAAAAATGTTTCTGAGAATTACCTGGAAATATATTGCTTAGACATACTAGGTCTATCCACTATATGATGCGTTATCGTTTCATCATTTTCATCAAATGTTGCTCCAACAAATAGCAATTTATCCCATGATACTTCAGCTCCGAAACAACGTAATATAAAAACTAATGGCTCTCGTGGTACTTCTCTATTTAGGAAAACTTTCAATCCTTTAAAAAGTGTTCTCAATTTTTTAGCTTTTTCTACTTCCATCCTGGCTTCCTCTAATTTTGTAGTATCACCTTCCTAAGGTGAATGATTGCATGTTAGTATGCATATTAAACGGAATTCAAATACTTTATACATACATTTACAAATTGGTCCATCTCTAATTCTTCATCTTCTACATTTTGCAGTGAAGGATCCAAATTTACTAATGGTACATTTAATGCAGCTATTCTCTCTGATACATATGCTTCTTCATCCACAAGTATTCTTTCACTATTATCTATATGTGGATTAATCATCTATTTTACATCATAATAAAATCCATTGTCTATGTACAAAAAAAATCATCTTACCATTACTAGTGAGTTTTGGAGGATAATACAAATTAAGAGTATGATAAAGTCTATAATTTACAAAACCTAACATTACAATATAAAATTCCACAAATATAGACATAATTTTAAAATCTACATCAATCTTTGCTTGAGGCTCAAAGCTAAAATAATGAGGCACAATCCAAGTTATTGTTTGTCCTTTTATTTCAGCTTGATAATAATATCCTTTAATTGACACAAATACTTTGCGTAAGGCTTTAGCAGCAATTACAGCATGTAAAAATTCAATTGTCAATCTTCTACACAATAAGGACTGATCTCTAGGTATATGTTGAAGAGATGGAAATGTGCTAAACAAGAAGCATAAGGTCAAACAATCATCCAAATCTCTGAGTGCATCAATGAATGTTGGATAACGTTCTTTGATAATGTGATCTAACTTTAAAATGGGATGGTTGTTTAAACGTCTTTTCATATCTGAAAACTCTCTCAAAGCTTTTGCTTTTCCTACTTTCCTGTTAAATACCTAAAGAAATATTTTATTCAGTGCTCATCTTATAATCCTTTAATTATAATGTTGCAATTGATAATGTACCTTTAAGTCTCTTAGTTTCCATATTATTGGTTCATGCATCAAAAACTGTATGTCTTTTTTATGATACAATATTTTGATCCCAGGTTCTCCTTTCTGTGCTCTTTTACGATTACGTGGTTCTCTTGGATATATGCCTTTTAATATGCACAGTCTACGGAAATCATTTAAGGAAAGCTGCAATTTCTTCAATGCAGCTTTTCGTGACATAAATTGTGATCCCTCCCCAGCTTGATACTATAAAATTTTTAAATATTAATGACACTACTTCAAACATCTAAAAGATGCATATGTATAAAACTTTATTTCTTGTATAAAACTATAACATAACCTCTATTATACATGCCAAAGATGATTACCAAAGGAATGTACATAATCTTAATAAGTACCTTTTTCTTTCCTATTACCACCATCTTAAATTATGATTTTTATATAATCAGAACTATGGAAATTATATAAACGGTTTAAAAACAGATTAAATAATAAATCCACGTTCTGCACAATGGAAGACAACAGACCTAAACTACTTCCGAATTTTAAAAGTAAAACAGCGCCACCATATGAGAAGTCCATAACAAAATATCCGTACCTTTATTTAGTGTTTAATACAGTAAGAAACAATGAAAACAAAAATTCAGTTTTTATTAACGTAGTTTATTGTATTATATTTTTAATTGCGCACAGCACAAATATATACAAATTTTACATTAATATATTAATCTAGCCTTCTTGATTAATTAGATTCATCTGAATCGTTTTCACCATCACTTTCATCCTCTAATTCTGGCATAGGAAAACGTAGTATAGCTGCTATTCCAGTAACTTGTTCTAATTCTACATAAAATGTAATTTAAAACATTACACCTATGTATAAAAACATCAAATTTATACTACCAATTCGAGAACTTACGTTCACCCGACACATGTAGACTTGAAAAAATCTTTACATCTCCGCCAGAATCTCTTACTTTTTCAACTAATTCAACATATTCTTTCCTCATATTAATATCTTGACATCTGAATGTAATTATTAAGATACTAAATATATGAGTTAAATTTAATATGAAAATAGATATTACTCAATTGCTTACCTAAATAACTTATCTGAAATGAGTAATGTTTCAACAGCTTGAGATTCATTAGCTTTTTGGATGTGCTTTTTTCCATAGAAAGCTCTAGCAGGATCAGTCTGTAATATTGTATAAAATGTTTCTAGAGCTTTCACTTCACCTAAAGCTTTTGTTTCCGAAATTTTGGAAACTACTGCAGGATCAGCCAAAATCTCTATCATAAAAAGAGATGACAAAGTATATAGTATTTTATTTACTTCATTTTTTATAAAAATTGTATTCACCTTTTAAAGAATGCTTGAAACCTGAACTAGAATGCACAAGTAAAAATTTGCTTTTATTCTCTAATATTATCTTATTATCTGTTTTAATTGCCTGTTGTATCATATAATCCATAAATTGGTCTTTAACAAATCCAGGACTAGCAAGGATAATACATTTCACAATATCAAAACTGATGTGTCTCAAGATACCTTGCATTATATTATCATAAAATCTTGACAAACCCTAAAAATGTATTCAATACAAAAACGAAAATTTATTTTAAATTCATCTAGAAATAAATATGAAATAAAACCTTCTCATGTTGGGAAACATTTCCTTTTCTCTTTCTAGGTATAACTTGATCAATTTTTGCACGAACTATTGTCATATTATTAGTAATTAAGCAAATATGTGCTACACCTTCTTGCATTACAACAGCAGCAACATCTGCATTCTAAATAAAAGTATCTCATGTTATTAAATTTAAACAGGTGCTGATATTATCTTTGGTGTTGTTTTTTACCTGTGCAGGATTACATGCAGTATCAACTCTTTCCAAAGAAATAGAATCCCATTTAGTTTTATTAATTGTAAATTTTCTATTTTGTTCCACATCTAATGTATGATATGCTCCTGTCTATAAACAGCTATATATTAAATGTATACCTGATAAGCTCTTGGATAATTCTAAGTTAAATTACCTTAACGTATCTATTTTCTTCTACATTTCTACCTTTCAGTCTTAAAACACATGCTTGTGTATCAAAATCAATACCTTCTACACAAATAGTTAAAGTAGTTCTAACCCTATGACTATTAGAACTACCAGTTGCAGATTCCATTTGCACCTTCCTATAAGTATAGCAATGTTAAGTTTGATAACAATTATTTTTTAAATATATGACACTTTTATAACATTTACCTTATAGTAGAACAACTAACAAAATCTCCCTCACTAATAAGATTATATGCATGCCACATATCTTCTGTATTTTCTGGTACAAGGGATACACTCCTAATAATTATTTTATTCCTTTAAATTCTATCAATTAACCCTTAATATAATAATTTATTAATAAAAGTAACTTACTTACCCTTCTCCATCTTTATCAACACTTTTGAACACAAGCTTCATTTTAAACAATTTCTCTAACACGTCAAATCTACAAATTTAAAAGATGAAACATTGCATTATGTTAATCTTAAATAACTTCTTTCAATAAGTCTTATAATACACTTTGAATAAATTTCATCTAATTTTTACAATGATCTTGCGTTTTCTGCAACGAATGTTGTAAAGTATATTTAACATGTTACATAAATAAAAATAAAAAGTATTACAAAACTCAAAAAGTTCATTTCCAAATTCTTTGTACAAAATATTTTATGTGTTAAAATTGAAACCAATAGCATAAAGGTTAACCCCTAAGTACGATATCAATTTAGGTAACACGTTCAAGAGTACTTAAATTACGTAGTTACCTTTAAAAAAATTGCACAAACTTGTATTTAAAAGAATCATACATTCCATGTTTTATATCTGATAGGAATGACGCAAAATAAAATGTCCCATATGTCAAACATGATACCACAAACGAGGTACAGGATAGACCTAATATTTCATTGCACCTTGCATCTAACAAACTGAAATACCGATCGTACAAAAAATCAAACGTCTTGGTATGCCCCCTATGATTTACTGTGGTAACCAGACAAAATATATTCAATACAACCATTGAAGCCGGTAAAATCAACAAAACGTATAATTGAGTCAGTGAAAGAAGGTACATGGATTTATTTACAAAAAAATGTTTTATCACTATTTATCTATTTACTATGTAATCGTATTCCGAATATACCCCTCTAGATCTGATCGTGCAACTGCGGATTAAACGCTGAGCGCCATCTATTAGAGGTAAGGATAAATTTGTATAGTTAGAAACTCTAATGATACTATTTTTAAATACGGTGGTGTCGTGTAAGTTGGCCAAAGGTTAAGACCGAAAACGGATAATTTAACAGACGTTCCTATAGAACCAGAAATTCTTTCTTGATTAAAAATCAATAGAAAGATATTTAGAAACAGTTAATGTTTTAAGGATTTTGTTATTTTCTACTTATACACTGTATTAAGCTAGCTGAAAAGTGAGCATTCAATTTAATTTTGAACTTCTCATATTAAATATTAAAATTAAGCTTCTTACAAAAAGCGAACCTTTCTTAAAATTTGAATTTGAAAGCTCAAAAAATTTGGGAGACATCTGAATTCACAAGAAAATAAATTAGGTGCAAGATTTCTTTTGTACTTTGTAACTATACTATCCTTTAAAATTGCTATTTAAAATTATGAATTAGACATCATTATATTACATATGTATTAAATTAAGGAAATATATACTATTATTTAATCGATTCTTAAACGTTTATCTATTCCAAGCAAAGACTTTAAAGGCTATAATTGTAGAAATAACATTACAATTGACTAGGGTATTAAATTTAGGCGCGAGAAGATTTTCCATACGGAATAAGTGTCTTAATAGCATCGTATAATATAAAAATTTATTGGTTTTTGTAAAACCAAACATAGTGTCATTTCAGCGTGTTGAATATTGTTCTATTATATAACAAAAAATATCTTTAAAGAATCAACGATCAGTGGTATTTATTTGTAAAGAAAGTCTAACCTATCCTTCTATCAGTTAAAATAATCGTAACGTCAGTTTAAAAGATGAAACATTACTTTACTATCTTAAACAGTTAAAAGTACTTAGTACTTAACGTAATGTATGTAATTTTTTAATTATTTAAGTTAGATTAAGTATGTAAATATAATTTCATAACACTTGAATTGTTTCGTTTCAGTTTAAATATTTATTTATATTACAAATGAATAATACAAATAGTTCATTTAAAATCGTATTATATTGAAGAAAGATAACTTTTTATAATTGTAGGATGATGAATCAAGAAAGTCAAATTGATGCAGATATAAATCTTTATTTTATTGTATCAAATAAACATGAATCAGAAAATGATTGTACTGAAGATATGTGGCATGCATACAATGTCAGTAAATGTATTTTTAAATTAATAAAAGCTTATAAGCAACAAAAAATAATGTATTAATTTTTCAGAAATGTTGTGAACACGAATTACAACCAATTTGGATCAATGAAAAGAAATGTAGTAAAATGCAACCTGTTAAAAATGATGTTTTTGTAATGGAACAATTTGAAGGTGATACATTTAATAGATTAAAAACATTCAAATGCCCGTAAGTAAAGTTTTAATACTAAAGTGTAATCATTTATTTTCATGAATTTTATTAAAAAGGTACAGTTATATAATAAAAAAACATTTTATTTTTGCAGTATAGTTGGACCAAAATGTTTATTGCTTTGTTTTATTAATGGAGAATCAATTCCAGAAGGAACAAGTCCAGTGTATACAACAGCCATGAGAGGTCTTTGCATATGTGTTTCTGGCTTACCTCCAGAAGAAAAAGTATGCCTATTAATAATTATCTTTAAGCTGTAAATATCTAAATTTATAGATATCCAAATATCTTATTATTACAGGAACATATAGAAATGTTAGTAGAATATATGGGAGGAATTTTTACAAAACAATTACGTAGTCGTGTAACACACCTTATAACAGCATCTGTCATGTCTGCAAAATATGAGGTAAATTTATATACTACAATTAAGTTAGTAATTTTTTAATACTCAGTTCTTTTTATTAGACTGCAATAGATATGAAAATACCAATAGTTACCAAGAAATGGGTTGAAGCAATTTGGGAAACAAATTTGAAAAATTTTGTTAAAGCAGATGATAAGATGTTTGATAAATATAAAGCTTCCGTGTTCCTTAATTTAGTTGTAACATCAACAAATCTTCCAAAACGCCAAAAAGAGGAAATTAAACGTTTAATTAATAATAATGGAGGGGTAAAATATATCTTTCTTAACTTTATTTATTTTTTATGTGACTGTTTGCTTGAATTGTTTTTGTTTTAGATATTTATGGGTCCTTTGGATGGTGCAAAAGTTAAAGTTGTACTTGCACCAGAAAATAGTCCATTAAGTGAAAAATTAAAATATGCAAAACAAGCAAACATTGCTTGTTTAACACCAGATTGGGTGTATGAAAGTATAAAAGTTGGTTATGCCTTACCTTTTAAAAACTACTTAATTAAATCGTTAAAAGCTTATTCTACCCCAGAAAAATCAAATGGTAATAGTGTTTTGTTAATAATATAAATTCAAAGCTTAGTAATAAATACTATAATTTTTTGAATGATTGCAGTATGTGACAGTTTTAATTGTTCTGCAATAAGTTCCATAACATGTGATATACAACAAGGCAGTTGTGTAAATGAAAGCTTAGTAACCACAATAAGCACTATTTCTTCTCTTGATGCATTATCTAATAATATTTCTAGTGGTTAGTACAAAATACATAAAATGTTAATTAATTTATATCAGTGATAAAACTTATTTTAAATTTATTAAAATTTTTAGCCTCTGCAGATGCAATTCTGGAAGGACTTACATTTAATGAAGCAAAAATGGCTGGTCCATTTTTAGATGGTTGCAGTGTATGTAAATTTTAAATACACTTTTATATTGTATGGTACAATTACATGTTTTCTCAATTAACTTCTTTTCATCAGATTTATCTAGCTGGATTTGCTTCTAATCAAAGGGATAAAATTAACAGAATATTGAATGTAGGTAGTGCAACTCGACTTGATGACATATCTGATGCTTTAACACATGTTATTGTTGGAAATGAAAATAAAGCAGCTAATGAATTGAAATTGATGAAATCTAAAGGATTATGGTATAATATTAAATGAACATTTTAATTAATACCATACTATTATTTTATATTTTAATATGAACATTTTATATAGCCCATACTTATTGACATTAGAGTGGTTGGAGGAAAGTATCAAATTGAAACGACCTGCACCAGAAGAAAACTTTTTGTTTGAACAAAAATGTACTGAAATACAAAAAGTTACAGAACCTCCTTCTCCTTTAAGTAAGAAGGTTAGTACAACAAAAATAGAATATGTGATGCAAATATTTGATGATTTTATAAATTTTTTCAGAACCTACAAATGTTACAAAAACCAAGGAAAGTTTCCATACCATCTTTTAATATAGATAAAAAGCTTGCTATATTAGAAAATGAGAAAAAAAAAGAATCATCTGATATTCTTCAACAATATCTTCAAGATACAATTGGTAATGTTTTTAAATAATTGCTTACATTTCTTATATCAAGATTTAAATATGTAACTTATTATTTGATGTAGTCGAAACAAATGATAAAACAATACAAGAATTTTTAAAACCCCATACACCAATTTCTGGAGAAGGTGATAAAACTTTAACTGATAATCGGAAAAATCAAGAAAAATTCTTAAAAGAATCCATGACATCTATAACAACACAAAAGCAATATTGTGCAGATGATAGTGCAGTACCAATTAGTCAAATTTCTACCTTAAATGATAGACTGTTTGAAGGTAATGAAATGTATAATGTGATTAGATTATAACAATAAAGATAAAAAATTAATATACTATAATATCTAGGGATGACATTTGTTGTAACTGGCTTCAGTGATGAAGATAGTTATATAATTGAAACTATAATAGCAATGAGTGGAAAAGTAGTTCCAAGCACATTTGCTGGTATTCCAGATTATGGTGTTGTGCCAAAACTGGGTGCATCATTGAAACATACAGTGAATGAAATTGTCACTGACTTATTTATTGTAAGTATTACTTTTTAGTTTATATTTTAATAATTTAATATACTTCTCAATAAAAATACTTTTTGCAGGAAGACTGTGTAAATCAAGAACAGATAGTTGAAATTATGTATTACCATCGACCTTTATCTATAAAAAAACACTCAAAGCCATTATCAGGTTGTGTTATTACAATGAGCATGTATACTGGAGTAGAACGGACATATCTTGCAACATTGGCTACGGAATTGGGTGCCATGTATTAGTTTTATTATATATTTAAGATATTATTGTGATACTTCAAGTATTAAAGCATTATCAATTTTAGGGTTCAGGATATTTTTGTCCGTAAAACTAATCTTGAAAAAAAAACATATGGAAGTACACATTTAGTTTGCCCTACACCTGAAGGAAACAAATATAATGCAGCAGTGAAATGGAAATTACCAGCTGTTACCGCAAATTGGTTAAGATCTTGTGTAGCTCAATCGAAACGGGTTGATGAAACATCCTTTCTTGTAGGAGAAACCGTAGGTATGTTAATACTTAGTAAAAATAAATACAAAAAATTTCTTTAAAATTATTTGGTTCTTTAAGCTCCCGAAAAACCGAATCAGTCTTATACTACGAATACAACTTTACCTGAAACCAACTCAAGTCAAATAGGTCCTTCAGTTGAACCAGCAGTTAGGGATATTGTTACTCCAAAACGTCATTTACCTAATCTTCAAGTATACATACATCTTCTTCGTTATATTAATGTATTATCTACAAAGATTACATATTATGACTATTTTTTAATACAAATATTACAGAGTCAAGATGGCAGTTCTGGTGATACACCATTAATAAATAAACGACTTAGTTTGCTTATGAACAAAACTCCACAATCGCCGTTTCATGTATCAACTCCAGAATCACCATATGGTCAAATATTTAAACCCAACCCTTCTCCAGACACTAAGAAAGGTTGGGTCAAATGGGTTAACAATTTCCCAGATTTAAGAGTAGAGGAACCTCCTTTAAAAAAAAGGGCACTTAGTACTGTTAGTACTTTTTATAAATTTAATCATACATAAGTATCTAATAGTCATTAATATAACTGAATTTACAGCCTCTTTCGGAGCTCAAAAAGCAGTTATGGCAAAAACTAAAAGGTGAAATCCATGAGCAAGAGGTAATATATTTTGTTTATACATATTAATAAATTAATTAAGTAAATAGATTGACCTCGTATTATTTTATTATGACAGAATGAAGTGTCACTTACTACTGATAATCAAACACCAGTAGAAACACCGGAAGTAACAAAAAGTAATTGCAAAATAACTACTGCAACACCTATTAATAGAAAATTGGAATTTACAGATGAAAATAGTCCGCTACAAAATAATGAAATTAACATGTGAGATAATATATTAAATTCTCAATTTTTATGCTAAACAATTTATTGAACTCTTCATAGGTATTTGTACTTTTTAGGCAAATTGCACAATTGGATCAAGTACTTCAAAGAACATCAAGTACACCCGAAAATAGGTATTCTCTTTCCGGAGAGAATGCGAACGCATACAATGCCGAACCATCCGATCCTATACAAAAATGTAAGTATATTTATATTTATTTATTACTACTAGTTCATTTAATATATGTTCTCTGTCAGTTATTGTGAAAGATTCTCAACCAGTCGATGCTATTGTATGGGAAGATCCCGGTCACTCAAAACGGGTAGGTTCTCTTTATAGATTGATTTTATTTTAAGCACCTAGTAATAATCAAATCTAGTTTTAAAAATTTTTATATATAAAGTTGACAACACATGAAGAACAAAATCAGGATATTACGCAAGATGAACATACTATTGAACATACTGTAGACCATGATGAAGAAGAAATATCCGAAAAATTACGTGAACCTCCAAGAAGAGTGTTTATGTTGTCAGGCATACAGGTATTTGATCTGCGATATCTGTGTATTATGCAAAACATTTCTATATTTATAGAAAATTCATTTTAATAGGATAGATTAGCATACGAACAAGTAATAAAAGATCTCGGTGGCGATGTATCAACTAATGCTAGTTTTGATGTAAGTGCAACACATTTACTTTGTATTAGACCATCAAGAAACGAAAAAATGCTTGGTAGTATAGCATCTGGAAAATGGGTCCTGCATTGTATGTACTTGCGAGATTCCGAACAAAAAGGAGAATTCCTTGATGTTAGTATCAATTTTTCTTATTTCTTATTTATGTTTTACATCAAAAACTAATATTTTATTTAATTTTAATGTGTTGGTAGGAAGAAAAGTATGAATGGGGGAATCCGAAAAGTAAAGGCATCATACCAGACCCTGCTGGCGAAATCGAGAAAACAATTGCAGCAGCTGCATATAAATGGAGACTTAAGTTATTAAAAGAACCAAATGGTCCGTTTCATAACATGGTTGCTTTATTACTAGCTTCTGGAGAAAAATATGATCAGTTTAAAAGATTAATTGAAGCTGGAAATGGTACAGTTGTTCAAGCAAGGTAATAGCATCTCATATTTATTAAATACGTTTGCAATCTAATTTGGATATTATTTATTTTAGACCACCATACGATACAAGTCCGACGGGGAAAAAGATTACTCATTGTTTTGTGAATATTAGACAGATGACTCAACCGATTGATTGGGCAATGTTGGCTAGTAAAGGTATTCTTTGTTTTATGCCACAATATTTGAGTGATTGTCTTACAGCGCAAACCCCACTAAATCCACGAGAATGTGTAATTCCAGAATTTAAAAAGTATTTAACATTATTACCTAAATAAGACTATATATATATATATATAAATAATGCTTCAAAAAGACTTTTTGTATAGAAGTATTAACAAATTTATACCTGTACATAGAAAAAAATAAATAAATTTATCATATTTTAAAAATTTGCATCTTTATTATTTCGGAATAATACATACATCATGTTATAAAAAATAGTTTTCTAAGAAAGAAACGTAGTTTTCAAACATTATTTACAACTTTGTCAAATTTAATCTAAATCCATCTTTTGGTGATAAGAAAACGTTATGAACATCTATGGCTCCTTCGTATGTTGGATCCAACGAAACTTCGTAATCCTTAAGTATCGAGATCAAACCCATCGCAGATTGCAAAGAACCAAGTCGCATTCCTATAATGAATATTTCATTTATAGTAAAAATTAAGTCTTATGTTAGTGGCACAAACATTTTTTATAGTAAATACTCTGTTTACCAATGCAAATTCTTGGTCCTTCTCCAAAAGGCATATATGTACACTGCTTGATATTATCTTTATTTTCCTCACTAAATCTATCGGGATTGTAACTCAAAGGATCTGGATGATACTTTGGATCACAGTGAAGACCGCACAAAGGCACATAGATTGGCGTTCCCTTTTCTACAATAATATCAGTTCCGGGTATCTAAAAAAAAAGGAAAATAATTATTATTGAATTCTTCTTGAACAGGAAATAGTAAGATTGAATACATCTTTGTATAAGCCTGTTGCTTAAAAAAACGTTGTGTAAGTGAATGAGTACGCATAAACTGGATAAATATGCAATTAGATAATCGAGCAGCATATGACGTCTTACTGGAAGTTACGCATTATTTAAGACATAGCTACGGATTATTTTTATCGCAATAAAAATGTATATCTACCGTTACACTTGTATTCATTTACTTATATAAGCTAAAGATTATCGTCTATAAGAAAGCCTAAAAGATTACATATACTTGTTTGTTTCGTTTAATGAGATGATATGTTAATATCATGAAATAAAAGCATAATAATTGGTGTGTTGAAATTTAATAATATAATTACTCAAAAGAACCGTGTCATAACAAAAAGTTAAAATCAATTATAGATGGACAAATTAATTCATTGTTTTACCTTGTAATCATTCTCGGTAACTCTGTCAAGAATGGGAGCTGGAGGATACAGTCGTAGAGTTTCCGATAGAACTTGATGAAGATATTTCATACTTTGAACACCCTCATACGTCATTCCATGTTCTTTCAATTTTTTACAAATTTCTTCCCGTGTTCGTTTTTGAATTTCTGGATGTTTAGCGAGTTCGAAAAGTGAAAAACATATTGTTGTTACACTTGACTCGCGACCAGCAACAAAGAAAATAGCTGATTGACTCACTAATACATCGCCTTCGAATTCTATACATGAATCATTATTTTTTAAGTAAATGGTTTGTTGTAGTTAAATGAAAAGTACACAATATACTTGGTATCAAATATTTGTTACTGACTGAAATCATTTTCTTGCTCCCCATTCTTTAAATCTATCAGGGAATCGATCAAGTCTCCTCGTTGAAATTTGGTTTCCTCTCTAGCATGCAGGGAATCCCAAAATACTCGACGGAAATAATTTGTAGAAGATCCTAACATTTGACCACCAAAATACGGCGAGAGTTTCGGAAAGAAGAACATAATAGCGAACTGAATACCTCGGCGAATCGTGAGTTTGAGTCCTTTTTGAGCTTTTAAACGAAAGAATAGAAACAGTAAGGTAAACGCTTAAAATCATTCCGCAGTGTTATGATGCAAAATTTCGTATATATTTAAATAAACACCTTCCTCGAAAAATTTTACTTTTTCAGGATCAAATGAATTTACATTAATCCCAAAAGCGACAGAAGATATGATGTCTGTCGTGTACTTCAAAATGATATCTTTTATTAAAAATGTTTTCGTCTTCGAATCGTTTGAAAATTGCTGTTCTAAATATTTGTTCATCGAGTCAGCAGTTCCAATGATCAAATCGAAAACTTTCTTCGTTTTTCCGCTGCTGAACACCGGTGATATTTTGTTCCTAATAAAAGCTCCCATACATTGCTAAGATTCTTTAACGTTTTCCAAGATTTTCGGTCAAATAATGATTATCAAACATACCTCAAGTATCTCCATTCAGGATTATGGATTGTGAAGAGATTTGAGCTACCAATTTTATCTTGGAATGACTGAGCCGTAAAGCCACGATTCGAGAAGTTGTGGAAGTCCTTGATTAAGATCTGCTTAATTATTTCTGGATTTCTCACTAGTAAAAATGGTTTATAGAAAATGTAGATTCCCAAAACGTCATCGTTCTCAGATGCTTTTTGATATAGATCTCCAATCACAAAACCTGGAGACTTTTGCCATTTTGTCACATCTTTTATATTGCCAAAAAGCCAGTGAGTAGGTATAGTAGGAACACCTCGACGTTGCCAATAAGTGAGCTTATATTTTATATACAAAACTAGGACAATTCCGATGGTGACAATTGCAAGAAGAACATTTGTAAAATATAAATGCATCACTGTCATCTCTTCGTGATAGATAACTTAATCCCACTAGCTTCTTTAAGACACTAACAAGTACTGAACGTATGCAATTATATAATTATGGTCAATACGCGGTTTACATATATATATTTGTACATATAAGTACATACACATTGCAGAATGATAACTTATTTTTAATTTGATAAGAATTATCTTTTTAAAAAACAAATTCTTTATTGTATTAAAATGATTAATCACAAAATGAAATTGTTTTTATTTATTATATTATATGTACAAAAGAATCATTGTCCATATCGAAATTATGAAGATTTTTTTTAAATCTTGAGCGAAAATACTCGAATGTAAACAAAATATGCTGATAGATAAAATGCTCAAATTATTTAATTATCTGTGTACAATTTAATAAATTGCGTATCAATATTGTAAGCATTACAAGTTACTGACGGATCTTATATACATCACATAGAAAATACATAAAATTACTTATGAGAGATTTATTTTAGCGTCTATAATACACGAATTATACATATTTATATATATTATTAGTACAATCTTATGCAATTCGTTAAAGATCCTAGTATAAACATCGTATCGTCGAATGAAATTTTGAAACTCTACAAATAACTATAGATACATATACAATTATAGTTTCATAATTACTTTTTTCCATCCATGTGTATCGACAAGTTAAGCGTATTTATCGAGGCTAAATTAATTCTTATTATTTTTTACAAATTAAAAAGAAAAATACATCATAATGCATAATCAATCAGAAATTGTAATTACTTTCTGCGAATTAATTGTTTGTTAAGATTAACTGATCTATATTCTATGTATTTCAAACAAACTGGGCAGTTTTATATATAAAACCTATTTCGTCAAAACCTTTAATTAGATACTAAAATTTAGGTAAGCATTTATCTCAAACCGACTCTAAATTTAATGAAATCAAAACATTAATCTGTGCATCATTATTATTTATATTGCCCTATCACTTACGTTGCTGTTTGCAATTTAACGATCATCATTAATTGCTATGAGCATTTTAAAGCAAACAATGTCATAATACTACATCACTATTCCTCCAAGTCGATGGTGTACAACAAAATTCTTGTCTTAATATTATGTACAAATTCGGCCAGCAAATTTTGAAAAACCGTATACTACAATAAGATCGGAGTATCTCAATACTGATCGAACTGAAATGATATTGCTTCGAAATATCATTCTTTGTAGACAAATTGAAATACAAAAGGAAACACTTTTTACCACATATTGAAGGTAATCGTTCAATCATCACGCAAATATTGCAGTTATATATTGTCTAAACTGAAAGACGGTTACAACATCGATTCGATTGCAGTTAAATTACTTGCAATATCTTTTTGGAATGTTGTTATTGTTTTAAGAGCTCTCGAATTATATTTCTACATTAATTTCATCTCATTTGGTTAACGTGAATTTGAAGTAAAAAGTCTATAATATATAATAGATTCAAATGTTTCAAAGTATAATAAAACACATTTACTTCGGTTGAGCATCTTGTTGAGTTTGTGATTGCTGTTGTTGTTGTTGCTGTACTTGCTGAGGGTGAACAGAATGTGCTATGGTTTGCAATCTAACTTGACTAGGTCCGGGACTACCTCTTGCAGTTGTAACAACGGGTTTCCCTTGAGCAGGTGCAGCCTGACGTAATTGAGCACTACTTGCGGTCACAACTTGAATCGTTTGTTTTAAAGCAGCAGACGCAACTGGTATTACTCGTGTCTGTAATGGAGATTTCGCTAGAACTACTTGGCCAGGTTGAGAAACAGCCTGTCCTGTAGAAACCTAGAATCATTTTTTTTTATGAAAGGTAAAAGTTAAAAAACATAACGTTAATAAATTTAATTTCATAATATAAACTTACATGCGTAAACTGTTGCATTGCTGATGGTTGAACATGTTTCATAACTTGTTGAATCTGCTGCACGGTCATCGTTGCGGGTAATGATTTTTGTTGCACAATCAACTGAGTCTGTACACCAGTTTTCCCAGGAACTTGTGTTAGTTGTGCAACTTTCTGTGCCGGCAACTTTCTTTGAGTGATGATTTGAGGATGAAGGGCAAGCTGACGGATCTGTTGAGGCGTTGCTGTTCGTACACTGGCAACGTTTGCAGCTTTCACTAAAGTGGCGACTGGTGTACCACCAGTAGATGTTCCAGCCTGCTGTACTTGTAAACCTGCCTGTGCAAATATTTGAGCTGGAGTAAGTCCAGCCTGTGCAGGCACTTGTACCTGAGCCACTGCTTTTGCCTGCTGTTGTAAAGCTTGTCGTTTTATTAGCGCTGCCATCTCTGTTTCTGACACTGTACGTGCAACTGTTTGTTTTCCAACAGTTGTCTGTGCAACCGTACCAGCAGCTATACCCTGTTTCATTAACGTTGCCCTTTGCTGCGCAGCAGCAGCTGAAACCGCTACCGATACCTTTTGCCCATTTGCAGCAGCCTGCGCTTGTAGTACTTTAAACTGTTGCTGTCGCAATAGAACTTGTTGCTGTCTGTAGTATTGCAACTGTGCAGCAGTTAGCGTTTTACTACCAGAAGCCGGTGCCACAGTAACCCCGACAATACCCTTTTGCGTAACTACAGGTGAACTTTGTTGTGCAGCAGAGACTAAACTTGCTGTTGCGATTCTCTGAGCAGCTTGAAGATTGCCAACACTAACAACAGTTGGTGTTGTTCGTACATCTTGCATAGTTAATGTTCCTCCTGTTCGTGGTTTGACCGTCGACGTAGCAACCGTAGTGCCGCACGTAGTGACATTAGTCATTGTAGTGACAGTCTTCATAGTAGTCAGGCCTGTAGTAACTGTGGTTACAACTTGTGTTAATTGATGCACCTGAGGACTTGTCGTACTTGAGATATTTTGTTGAGCCTGCTGCTGCTGCAGTTTGATTTGTTGTTGTTGTTGTTGTTGTTGCTGCTGCTGCTGCTGCTGTTGCTGTTGAACTTGCTGCTGCTGCTGCTGCTGTTGTTGTTGCTGCTGCAATAGACGAGCAGCTACTTGTTGCTGTTGTTCTGCTGTTAAAGCCTAAATATAAAAGATTATATAAAATTTAATATTCAAAAACATCGTCAGTTAAAATACTGGTCTTATTATACTAACAGCATGTTTAAGTTTTTCCTTTGCGATCCTGTCGGCACGTCGCGTCGCAACTTCTATAGGAGCTAACGGGTTATCATATTGGATCCCACATTCAGCTAAAACTGCAGCATTGGTAGGGTTTTTCATTAATGGATTAACAAGTAACGGTTTAACGGTAGGCGTTCTCTTATTTGAAACAGATTTAATAGTATCAAATCTCTGACAGCACATTAACGTAAATGAATGATTTTTATCCTGATTATATAATTGAGACGTTTTCATTGGCCTGTTTGTTTTACTTTGTTGCTAGAAGAAGATGATTAAAAAATAATATTTTGCAACAAATATCTCTCTTCAAATGTAGAATAAAAACATCGTAATATACCTCGGAAACCTGAGGCATCTTGTAAATGCCTTTTTGCTTTTTTTGCTTTTTCGGTGTAGTATCATAAAGTAATTTTCCTTCTTCTCTTGGTACTATCACCGATTCATATCTACTTCTACACTGCTTAGGTGATCTATATATTCGAGAAGTATTGTTAACTATGTCCGCAACTAGATCCCAATTAGGGGTGTGACCAGGAGATAAGATCATCAAATTCAGTGGCAATCCTTGGTATATTTGAATTGCTTGAAGAAGGGCCCAGTCCTCATGTATCATCCAATCTAGGACATGTTCTTGATCTGCGGAAGACTTTGACATGTGCGAAGGCTTTATACCCGGCAGTGGAACAATACGGTATTTATGTAATTTCATATCGCGACGCATTTTCATAAGCGCTGGTGAAGGTCGATCGAATAAAGATCTTGGGGCATAAACCGATTCCTCCTTATGTCGCATTTTAACTGCACGGCGTCCTGTATAAGAAACAATTTTAGAAAAACTTTAAGTAAATTTATATATTATATTTACTTACCGTCACGATCATTAATTCCAGCTTCGATTCTACTTCTCTTTTGTTCTTTCTTAATATATATTGGAGGCAACTGGGCCTCTGACATAGGAGCATTTTCATAAAGAAATCCCAAGGAGTAGTCGATGTAAACATCGTTATCCGTTGTAGGAGGCGTTGGAGGACACCACATCTGACAATTGAAATAAAGCTTACATAGGTATCTTAAAAAATAAAATAGAAGTAAAATTTATATACTAACCGGCATTTGTTCCATATTATCGTCCGACAACCATATCTGTAAGACATTAAAGTACGACTATGAGATCTATTCAAAAATTACAAATAAAACATCTGCTTCAAGAAGATTTAGGAATTTACGAAACATATAATTTACGAAGAACGAGCGTCGTGTACAGTGCATCCAATCTTTAAGTATGATGAAGGACTTAAGAGAAAATAATTTCCTCTTCGCTTTTATATACATCTTCGAATCTGTTCTATTTAATGTGAACAAAAAATAATTCAATCCGAATGAATGAATGAATGAATGAATGAATGATCTTGGAATATCAAGGAAATGAAGAGGAGGTGTGCATAACACATTGCTCGTTCAAAGGCTCATTTTTTCATTCAAATATTTCATTAGTTTGATCTTAAGTACTTATTAAATGTACAAGACGCTCATTAATGTGCCTGCTTATACCTTGGCTGACTCCAAGTTTGGAATGGCAAAGGCAGTGTTTTGGTGCCATTTTTCAAGTAATTATTTGGAGCTTTCTCTACTACATACAGTTATCTAACTTCTAAAAAAAATATTTTTTAATGTGCGGTCATGATAGCCTTGCCACACCAAAACATCGCGAGAACAAGATCATTATTTTTAATGATCTCAGTATATATAACCAAGCACACTGAGCAAAATTTGACACCAAAACGGAACTGAACCTTTGATCGAACAGACTTGGAAACGCACCAAGAAATAAGAAAACACATCATCTTCGTAGCAAGGAATATTTTGTTTATTTCCTTTCTCGGACTCACTCGATCATACAAAATACAGGCACGCAACTTAAATATTACATTGGGGCATACCATTAAACGAAGAACTTCTTAAGTCTAGCATGTAATCAGGTCGTCACCTTGCATGTTATGTAATACAAGGAGTTACACGAGAGCAAAGTACGGCGCGTTCACAGTGTTATTTTTTTTACCTCAGAATCGATTGCCTATTTTATATTCTTATGTGACCAATCGCCACAAAATTGTTGCAAAAACCGACAGACTTTTGCGACGTACTAAAGAACTAAGCTATGGTGAATTTCGTCTCGTCTATATATCCTATTATGATACAATTGGGTGTGTTACTGCTTCATCTTTTTTTATCACCAAGTATAAATTACAATGTCAATTAAAGACATTTGAAACCTTTACAGGAGAGTACAATTTACAATGCTAAAAATATTACACGTGTACTCAGTACAACAAAAGAAACATCTCACTTATTTTTACTTTTGTGATTATATACAAGAATCGTGTGGAAACTAAAAAAAATTAGTACTTGGATTTCTTTTATGCGCACGCTGTTCCAAGTAGAAATCCAAGATAATGTTTATGCGTGTCTGAATCATAAGAAATATTTATACAAACACACTGCTAAATGTTACAGCGATAAAGCTTTAGCGAGACTCAAGATATAGTACCGCTTTTTATCTTCTCCAGTTGAGTGGTTTGCGAAGAAGAAGGAGGAGGAGGAGGAAGCTGAGAACGTATCGACTTTTTCAGTGGGGGTATTTGCTCTTCGTCATCCAACGCATCAGCCACTTGCGATTCATTCGCTTTGTCGCTTATTAAAGGCTTCGAAAATGACGATAACCTTGTTCGCTTCATTTTTCTTCTTAATCTTTTTGATCCATCAGTTGACCCGTAATTAGGATCATTATCCAAATCAACCAATGCGATCACTGTCGATTGTACAGATAACGGAACTTTATCCGTTTTAAGTTTAGAATTTAACGATGTATTTTTGCTCATCGTTGACGCTTTTCCTGTTTTATTGGAATTAGTATAAGTACTTGCTACATTGGAAAGTACATTATTGGAAACGCGATCTCCAGAACCTGTATCTAGACCAGAACCACACCACCCATCCAATTTGCAGTTCGAGGTAACATCTGAAATCCTAAGGACGCAATGCTTTCCTGACGAGTCTGCCGTAGAAGTAGGGTTGGAATCGGTATTTTTTTTAACATTTTTTGTATCAGTAGAATTGCAGTTAGACGCCTTTGAATGAATGGAACTTGATGGTTTGCTAGTATAATTACTTCTTGTATCTAGAGTGAGAATAGCGACTACTTTAGCTGTTCTTTGTGGTTTTTCAGTGATTTCATTAAACGGAGATAATGTCGAGTCATTCTGTTTCACGAAAGTTTCTGATCCAACTGCGTTTCCATTTGAATCTGTATTTAACGTTTCTGCTTTATCAGACGTTGGTGTGCCTGTAGAAACCTCGTCTTCTTGTGTCTTTGATTCGGAAGATGAATCTGATTTCCGGATGTGTTTATTTCCTTTGTTTGATGTATGATTAGGACTTGATTTTCCTGAATTTAATGTAAAATTTAACCCAGATCGAGTAACTCTCGACACCTGTTCAAAAGTAGGAACTGGTGTATCCGGTCGCCGTCTTGTTGTGCTTGTATGTACACTGATAGATTCACTGCTTCTCTTCGACCTAGTTGAAACATAATTAATACAATCTTTTGTTTCCGAAGTTGGTTTCATTGGTGGTATTGAACTGCTTCTTCTAAACAAAGTTGGATTCAAAAAACCATTGTCCAAATATTTTGAGCTACGTGTCATAGGTTTCTCATACGATGACGTATGTTCTTCATTTCTTAATGGTGAATTTATACAAGACATGGATCTCGTTGCTGGACGTGGAGAAGATTTGAAGCATTCAGGCAAAGGGGTGTCCGGTCGTTTTTTGTGTACCGATTTCGTAGGACTTGGACTAGTACTCGGTGGTGGTGTTATAGATCGAGCTACACTTGATCTTGTAATTCTACTGCGTTCTATTGTAGGCCGTGGGGTGTCGGGTCTTCGAATCTGCGTTGTTTTATTAACTTCCTTACGAGGAGTATTTGGAGTTGAATGTGAAACTTCACTCTCTTGATTTTGCTTTGGCTCACGCGATTCTAGAGTCAATGCGTCTAAATTTTTGTTTTCTATATTTTCTACGTTGAAATATTGTTTTGCACTTCTTGTAGTTATTCCGTAAGTTATATCTGGTTTACGAAATTTAACTTTGCTTTCCATATTAAATTCAAATCCACATGAGTCATTCGAATCCAACGTATCGGAAGAAGAAATATTATCATTATTTTGCGTTAACAAAGTCGACTGCACTTTTGGTTCAACTTCATCACTTATACACTCCTCTAATTTAGTACAATTTTCCTGTTTGCTACTACTGAATTCCTGACTAGAGCTTGATTCTATCACAGAAGTAGATATATTATCATTAGTAGATTTATTTTTTACATTTGAATTTGAAATACTTTCATCATATTGTTCTGTACTTGCTGTAGATTTGTTTACATTCGTATTTTGCTTCGTCTCGATGGAACATTTTGCATCACTTCTTGCATCACATTCATCATCAGAAACATGTGTATCTTGAAATTCATCTACAGTTTCATTTTTTAATACTTCGGCTTCAATATTGGAAGTAGATGATTCCTCTTTTGGTTGCATAGTTCCTGCATCAATAATACGTAAACTTATCTCCTTCTTAGGAACAGAATCATTTAACTTCTCTGTTGTAGATTCAATTATACCTTCATCTAAATCATGGACAATCGTTTTATTTTTTAAAGGAGGAATTAATGAATTTTCCGATACATTAATTTCTTCGTCTATTTCTAGAGTCAACGAATTTTTCAAACACTTCGAATCAGAAATTGATTTTGAAATACTTAATTCTGTTGTAGATAAGCACGAATTACTACTTTGTGAAATCACATCAACATTAGAATTCTCAGAATCATCATTACAACTTGGATTTCCTTCTGAATTACTAGAGTGCGCGGTTGTTTTGTGCATAGACCGCGTGATACATAACGAAGATGAGGCGCTTCCTGTTGAGTCTTGTGTTACTTCACTATAAACTTTTTCATCAATTACATTAGATTCCAAATCTTTATATTGTTCTGACGTATTAGATGAATTATCCGATTGAAAACACATTTCTGTTTCTAAAGAATTTAAGAGTATAACGGAATTAGATTCTTCTATTTGAACAGTTCTATCATATTTCAATTTTGGCGAAGACGTTGCAGCAATACAATGATTTGCAATCGTTTTACAATTTTTAACGTTCCCAGATGAATGTTTAGAAGACAAAATTTCAGTGTCATTATGTTTTAAATTAGATATTACTTCCTTTTGATTCGGAGTACTATCTTCTTCATCAAATTTATTTGACATATTCGCATTGTTTAACTTTTTTGGACTTGAAATGGGCGCTAAAGGTAAAACAAAATTTTCTTCTGCTTTCATTCTCATCTCTAGTTCGCGCTGTTTGCGTAATTTGCTAGGTCTACCTCGGCATTTTGGTTTTATGCCAGGCAAAATAGGACTTACGTCCAATGTCCACAAATTAATTTTAACATTACCCCTAGATCTCGTTCGCGGACTATTCAAATCAAAATGGTTTTGACTGAATGATTTATTAGAACGGTTCTTACGTTTTGGATACCCGTCTTTCTCAGAATCATTCTGATCATTTGTCTCCTCCTCCTCATCCTCGTCGCCTTGACTTTGACTTTCTGTATGGCTCGACTCTTCGTCAAGACTATCTTCTACCACATCTTCTTGTGACTCTGATTCTGATTCTGTAGTAGTCTCTGTTTCACTTTCCGATTCTTGAGCACTTTTACTAATATTCTTACGCGAATTCCTCCTCCTATTCGGTGGGAGTTTCTTATTGACTAATTTCTTAGAATTACTAGCACTATTAACCTGATTTTGCGCATCCTCACGTCCAAACGTCAGAGGCTTCTCATCATCGTCGACCAATCGCATTCGCCTTTCTTCTTCTTCACGTAGCGCTCGTAACCGATCTAACTCCCATTCTTTCTTTTGTTCTTCAAGTTCACGTTCTGCTGCTGCAAGTTGAGCTGCGGAAAATGCACCTTCCGATTCCTCAACAAACTTCATCGCGTAACGTTCTATCGGCGTCAACTATATACAAAAAGAAAAAAAAAAAGAACAAAAAAAACGAAATGAGTTTTAACAAATGTCTTTTATGATAAGACACATAGCATTTACATAACATAGCAAAACAGAATATAAATATTATCTTACCTGAGATACCAAGTTTTGTACTTCAAGCTCAGCCTTACTAACTTGCATGTCATCTCTATCTGCATCATCTAAAGGTATATTTTCATCGAATTCTGCTAAATCAGCAACAGCCTCTGCTTTAGCAGTCTTGGCAGCTTGAACATCAAGATCCTCTTCAGCAGCAGCAAGAGCACTTTCAAGAGCACCCATTGCAACTTTATCCTCAACAGTTTGACTTTGATTATCCTTTTGCAAGAACTTTTCACGATCTCTACTTTGCTCCAATACTTCGGCCATTCTAGTTGTTGCATCATTCTCTGATTGATCAATATTAAAAAGATCTTGAATTGTAGACTGTAAA
The DNA here is from genome assembly GCA_033822845.1 of Tetrapedia diversipes. Taxonomy (NCBI): domain Eukaryota; kingdom Metazoa; phylum Arthropoda; class Insecta; order Hymenoptera; family Apidae; genus Tetrapedia; species Tetrapedia diversipes. Next base: position 102,661 of record JAOPTO010000943.1, on the reverse strand, counting down.
AATAATGATTATTATGATAATAATAATAATAATAAAAAGCATAAAATATTATACCTTAAGACATATTTTCTTATTTTATATTTCTAAGAAACTTACACTTTTGAAGTAAGCGGTTGTAAAATTACCACCCTCAATAGCTAAATCTCCAAGTAGTCTCTTCTGATTTGCCTTTTTCAGGATATTTTCTTCTACAGTCTTTTCACTTACTAATCTAAAGTAAATAAAAAATGAATTAAAAATATTCATTAATATAAAAATATATAAAGCTTATTGCACATGAACATCTTTTATACATACCTGTAGATATGTACATCCCGCGTTTGACCTATTCTATGACATCTGTCTTGCGCTTGTGCATCCATCGTAGGATTCCAATCACTATCATAAAATATAACAGTGTCTGCTCCTGTAAGATTCACACCAACGCCTCCAGATCTTGTCGACAAGATGAAACAAAATATTCGCTTATCTCCATTAAATCTTTCCATTAAAACCTGTATTTTTCCGTAAAATGACACGCATTAAAAAATATCAGGAAAAATAACGGCAACACAAATAGAGGTTAATTATTACCTGCCGCTGATCTACCCTAGTAGTACCATCCAAACGCAAATATATGTAACCATGAAAATTAAGGAAAGCTTCTAATACGTCCAACATTCTTGTCATTTGTGTAAAAATTAAAACTCTATGATTCTCAGATTTAAGCTTTCTAAGAAGATGATCTAAAGACTGCAACTTTCCACAGTCATACTGTATCAATCTAGGATCCGGAAACTGCGTCATCATTGCACTAGCTACTGGATGGAACAATGCCAATTTTGGCGATAGTTGACGTTGTAATTCCATTTGCATACGTTGTTGACCAAACAGTTTATGTGGAGGAGGATGAGAAACATGAAAACGTGGCGTAGGAGCACATACAGCAGGAACATGTACAACAAACCTAATGTAAAGCAGTTAATGTTATATCGAAGAAATTATAATTAAATATTAATTTATCTAGAATGTTAAACTTTTTTTCATTTATATACAAACCTTTCAAAAACTTCTTTAAATTCTTCAACAATTTGCTCTGTACTTTTAATCGCTTCTGCAAGCGCTTCTGTGCGAGAAAAAAATTGTCTTCGTGTACGTGCATTATCTTTTGCAGTTGCACAATGAACCCAACCATTATGCCATCGACATGCTGTTGATGGTTTTCCAATTCTTAATGCAATAAACAAGTCTTCACCATAAAGAGGACATGCAGCACATCGTTTTTCATTAATATTTGTAAGAAGACGCAGTTTAGCTTGTCTTCTTTGTTTTCGTTCTTCTTCTAATTGTGGCTGTAGAAAAATATCATACTTAAAATTTTTAGATAATCAAAACATTGAAAATTTTAATCAAATAAGATAATTACCAAATAAAATTCGGATCTTGGACGTTCTTTTATTTGTGCCTTTTCTGATTCTTTTTGTGCGTGTCTGGTAACAATACCACAACGAATCGACTGTTGTTGAGATTGTCCATTACCAGCAGGGGACTGTGCCTGAGGAGATGTAACATTAAGCGGTGGCACTCTCATTACAGGTCTTCCACTTGTGCCACTTGTAGTTGTTACCATTCCTCCTATAACTTTGTTTACTGTAGTCGCCGAGGTAGATAGGCCCATTAAAGATTTAGATAAAACTGTTAAACGTTGTCCACTCATTACTGGAAAGGAAACTAAAAATATAAGAGTATTAATTACTTATGATTTAACTTGGACAATGTTCAAAGAATATATGAAATTAGGAATTATATATATCGCAATATTGTGAAAGAAATTTTGCTCACAAACATATGAAAATATTATTTATAGTCATGCACTTTGTATTATTTCAGAACATTCGTTTAAATGCGTACAAATGATATGAAAAAAAGATGTACATGATTCACGTTACTTAATGTTGTACATAAATGAAATCAGTGGGATATGAGCACTCTTAGGACAAACCTGTGTTAGTATTTTGCTGATTTGAAGTCAGAATGATATGTCTACCAGTAGATGTTTGAACCACCTGTGCAAAACTAGGCACTGCTATTCTTTGGACGGAATCACCTTGTTTAACTGTGACTGTCTGAGTTGCTAGTCGTTGCAGTCCATCTCTAATATTTGCATTCCCTACTGTAATCCTCTGTGCATTCGTCGCTGCTGTAGTTGGTGTCACTGTTGTACTTTGTGGGTTATGTGCTAGTGTTCCAACAGGAATTGCTATTTTCGAAGCAAACACAACAATGTTTTACACGAATTGTGATTCACAAATGTTAGATTATAATTCAATGTAAGTTTTGTTAATGTCCTCTCGGTTCTAGAATGCTTATAACATGAAACAACTATAAACAAGCTGGCCCGAGACCAATTCCTTTAGCACCATTGCAAAAAATGATTACACAGTGACAAGTTTGAGTGCAACCACTGATCGATGATGCATAGGGTACCAGGTTCTGAACGTAAATGTGTGTAACACATTAAAAACATATAAAAGAAGAAACCTTACCTTTTACACTACCCTGATGTTGAACCAATTGTACTGAATATCCTTGTAGCTGTTGACCACTTGCTACTTTTAATGTAACACCTGCAAATTTGCAAAACGAAAGGAAACTAAATACAAAAGTTTGCAGAATGTTGAACGTGATAACATACACCTACATGATTATTCTTACCTTGTCCTGGAGTGCTTTGATTATTTGCTGTTTTTACCAAAGGAGATGTTCCAACCTTTGGAGTAGGTAATATACCAGATAAATTTTTTAATTTCGTTTGAGTCTGCTGTGGAACAGATGCCGGCTTAGCTTGATTAGATAATCTAACATTAATTTTTATTTTTCCAGATGGACATCTTGGAGGTGGATCAGGTTGAGTGTCTATTTCTTCTATAAGTTTTCGAGGCGTTTGCAATCGTTTAACTCTATGCGCCACAAATGCAGTAAGAGTCAGTTCCAAATCACATAATAAAAGATTAATACTAGATAGATCGATATGCTGTAAAATAAAACGAATACATTTTACCTTTTTAAACTTTTACAGAAATTCTAACCACAATTAAGATTAGAAAATAAATTAAATTATTACCTTAAATGGATCATAATCAAGAATACTCCACACCAACGAAGCTGTAATATATTCAATAGCTTCCATCTGAAATGGTGACACAGTGGGTCTCACTTCAAATAAGTTTGGATGATTGCATACTTTCCGTAATTGCATCAATACGTTAATGACGCTTAACAAATTACCACTAGCCAACGTCTCTTTTGTCCTTAATAGAAAAAAAAGATACAAACATGTAAGTAATATTTTGAATCTTCATATAACAAGAAATATAGGACTATAAAATATGTGATGTTTGTTTACTTTGCTCTAGACATAAAATCATCGTATAGATATCGCTGTCGTTTTGACAAACGGCACATAACAACGTGCTCATACTTTTTGGGTAATTGTTTTTCTACTTCCGTTTTTAATCTTCGTAGTAAAAAAGGCCGTAAAACCTATAATTATAAACATAATCGATGTATAAATAACACAAATGAAACACAGAAGCCCTTATAAAAAAAGAATATGATCAAAATTGTAAATGTTTCTCCCGACAGGATTCGTATGTCATACAAACATTTTATGACACTCGAGTTTTAACAGAGAATCTTTAGTATTTCGCTATTTATATAAAACAGACATGTGATACATAATCACATATCTGTGTCGGTAGCGAATAACTATGTATGTAACATACATAATAATTACAAATGAAATAACGCGTTTAAAAACAAACTACGTACAGACCTTATGCAGACGACGAATAATATTTTCATTATATTCACTATTTCCTTCTATCATTCCAGTGACAGGATTACTAAACCATTCCTTAAATTCCCTGTGCGACTGAAATACATTTGGCATTAAAAAATGCATTAGTGACCACAACTCCATCAAGTTATTTTGAAGAGGTGTACCAGTAAGCAGTAATCGTCTAAAATGATAAAAATTTTTATTTAAAACGATATTATGAAGTATGTTACTCATATGCATTACTACTAAATATTTACCGTTGAGTTTGAAAATTTAATAATAATTGCCATCTCTGTGATTTGAAATTTTTTATGTTTTGAGCTTCATCTAATATAAGATATTTCCACTTTTTTCTTCTGAAACTTTGATGGTCCTGTATAACCAGCTTGTATGATGTTATGCATATGTGAAAAGCATTAGGTTTTGTCCAACCTGAGGTAAAACAGAATATCACAAATACTGTTACTTTCATCTATATTTATTCCAAAATGAATTAGTACCAGTTCTTTTTTGTTTCCTTTCTTTTTGTGTTCCATAGTATGTCAAAATTTTAAATCCAGGACACCATTTTTTACATTCCATCTCCCAATTGAGCATCACAGATGTTGGTACTATTATGAGATGAGGACCCCAATTACCCTTTTCACATGCCAAATGTGCGAGTAAAGCAATTGTTTGTATGGTTTTACCCAAACCCATTTCATCTGCTAAAATACCATTTAACTTTCTGTCGTACATTGTAACAAGCCAATCCAATCCTATGTGTTGATATTCTCGAAGGAGATGTTTTAGAAGAAATGGAATTTTTGTAACAACCTAAAATTGTTATAGGATTTATAAAGAATATCATTTTAAATTTGTGTTTCTCGTAAAAATTGTAGTGATACTTTTTTGAAATAAATCAACGGATTAATTTATTTATTAAGAAAAAATATCACTTATGATTTAGCCTTTCTGAAATGATCATGCGCAAATTACTACTACACAATCTTGGATGAAAAGGCTGCCCTTATATCATTAGAAAAAGTCATTAAAATTACTTACACTGGTGGTAAGTAGAGTATTTCCTTTAGGTTGGATACTTTCTGCTAATGCCGCTACGTTATCCATTTCATCGTGAGCATCTGAATGATCCATTTCTGCAGTCTATGCAAAATGCTTATGTATTATTTTCTTACATGAACTTTTTTTTATGCACTGTTTGTTATGCGTTATTCTACCTTATCTGATGATTTCTCCATGGATATATCTTCAAGCAGAGACTTAAGCCCTACATCAGCTTCATTATCAGTTTGTGTCTGAGACTCTTCCTCTCCAACTTCATTATCACTTTCTTCACTTTCACTTTCATTGTTTGTAGATTCTTCATCATTCTCTTGACCATCTTCTTTTATGCTTTCTTTATCCGATTCTAAATAAACCATTAAATATGCATTATAACGGATTTTTATGCTTATGAAGTTAGTACAAACATTTTTGAAGTTCAGACAAATGCCTCAAATCACATCAGGAATAGGAATCAAAAATGAAAACCATTTCTTGAACCATCAGGATCGGTAGAATATCATCATCGTATATAAATACAATATAATAATGGAAGTTAATTTAAATATTTACCATGAATAGAATCTTGTTCGACATCCATTGAACCATCCGGCATGTTACCATATTTGACCATAAGTTCATCAATAGACATTTCATTTTCAGCCTAAAAGTATTAAACTTTTATACGGAAAATTCATCGCTTCTCTACCATTCTTATTAAAGTATACACATACTTTAAGGTCATCCAATTCTTGTTTATAATCCGCATTTTCTTCTAATTTTTCTTGTTCCATAATAGTTTCCTCCTCATCCGAAGATTCATCCGACGCAGCAACAAAATCTGTATCGCCATCCGTTGTCTTTTCATTTTCCTATTAATATATATATATATAACGAATTATATAATAATAAATATTAAAATATTTAATTCAAAGGTAACACAAACATACTTCTTTCACTTCTTTCAATATCGGTGACAAACTTTTACTTCTACTTTCCAAGTAATCAGGTGGTAATTCTTTCAAGAGATCTTCTAAGGGTAATTCTGATTCTTTTTTTAACAATTCCACCTCTTCTTTATGATTTGTTACAGATTTTAATTCCTCTTCTGCTTTCGCTATAGTTTCTTCGTCGTCATCTGAACTTTGGTTTGGTTGGAAATCCTCTATATTAAAAAAAAATTACTGATACATGCATTAACATAACTGAAATGGAATAAAATCAATATACTTAACATACCATCAGAGTGAGATTTGCCAGGTGGAACTGGAGAAGAAATTCGCGAACTATTCATTGAGGCTGGTATACTTTGGGAACCATCAGTTTTATTAAGTCCTTCAGTTAACCATGTCGAATATTTCTCTGTTTGGCCCACAATGAAGTTTAAATGCTGATCTAATGCTTGCTTTCTTTTTTCTTCTAGTCTCGTCTGTTGCTTGTATTCCACCAACTTAAAAAAAGAATATACACAATAAAATGTATAATTCTTATTAGAATAATGGCTTTAAACGCTATGAAATTAGTGTCCTGCATCAACTCTTTGATTATATCGCAATAATAAATACAATCATACACAATGAGCAGACTTTGCTGTTCCCACAACGAGCACACATTTTCAATTTAAGTATATTGAAATTGTCGGCTTAATGGTGTGGGGTAAAATCACTATTACAATTTACCTATATTTTTTTAATAACTTACTTTTTCTACATTTGCCCAGAAAGTTTTGATTTCTTTAGCAATAAAACCAGCAATTTTTTTTAACCTAAGTTCTTGTGATTTTTCAGCTTTTTGTGCTTGAATAGCTTTCTCCTGGAAATATTTCTGTACCATACGTGCACATTTTTTTGCTGCAGCTTTTTTCCACTTTCGTTCTTGAGCAAAATCAGCAGCAAGCCAAACCATTTCTTCTAATAAATAATCCCAGTGAGCCTTTGTACGAGGTGGTTCTTGTACCTTAGGTAATCTTCTTTCCGACCATAATCCTTCACGTTGCAATTCGGCAATCCTTTGCATAACATATGCTTCCTATAAATATTTTAAATGAACATAGTAATTTCGTAAATGTTGGAGAGTTGCATAAAATGTAACTATAAAAAATTTTGTCCAATTCTATAAAAATCATATTACCTGTTTTGCCTTTTCTACAATTTGTTCTTGGTTATTTGTGGTATCACATGAAGTCGCTGAATTAGAGGCAGGTAACTTAACAAGCTTAATAACAGGTTGAGTAGGTGTTGTAGGTGCAGATGTTTTTGTAGTAATAGTAGCAGTACTAGTAGTGGTAACCGCAGCAGTAGTAGTAGTAACAGTTGTAACAGTAGCAGTAGTGATAGTAGTTCCAGTAAGGGTAACAGCAGGAGTACTCATGGTGGTAATTGTTGTTGTAGCAGATGTAGTTACTGTAGATTTATCTATAACTGGACTTGGGACAGTCGTTACAGATTTTGGTGAACCTGGAACTATTGGTGTATTACCTGTAATGACAATAAAATGATTTAATACACAAAAAAGCATGTTTAAAAAAATTATTAAAAGAGTGTATCAATATATGTGTATCAATAATACTTTAGGTCGAATAGTATGTTGCTAAACAACCTTACAGATCATATGAATTAATTTTCCACATCAGTGGACTGTTCAAAATTTTTAAATTTGAATCAGCCGTCCTATGTGGAACCATATAGATAAATCTATGATACAAAGAATATACCATCATACTGCACAAATAATAAATTTAAACATAGGTGTAACATACAACAATCAGTTTGGGAAGGGAAAAATCAGGTTGTGAAAATGAATTATGAGGATACACAACAGTGATTAGAAAAATGTAAATTATAGAATAAAGAAATGTCCTCCTACATTTTACTCAAGGAAAAATCAGTACTTCTTGTATTTTAAGAAACATGCAATGCTATTTGATTACTGAAAATGCTCACCACATAATGTTTATTCAATTAAACTTATAATAAATGTTTCTACAAATAGTGCAAACTGACATATGGTGCAATTGTTTAGTTAAGTGATTTAATATTTATATCAATTGCTTATGCTTTTTTAAGCTTGATTATGCCTCTGTTTGATCCAACACACAAAAAGCATGGAACAGAAACTATAATTTGCATTTGAATGTAATAAGAATAAGCAAGTTTCAAAAATAACTTTACAAAATCCAGTAACAATTATTCTAAAAAAGACAAATTATTGAATCTAAACATCAATTGATAAGCCTGCAGTAATCACCTATAATGAGCGTGGGTGCTAGAGTAGAAGTAGGTGGAGGGTGAGCTGTGACTGGTGAAGATTGAATTGCTGCTCTGAAGGCAAACACCATGCCATGGCGGCCCCCTTGAGGCCTACCTGGTACATGTCCTATTATGCAAAGTAATTATATGGTTGTTATAAAATACATATATTAATTGTTTTTCCACATTGTTAAGCGTATATTTATCTAAGAAAATAAATTGTTATCTGTGAACGAAATATCAAAATATGTTCTTAATTTTTTTAATCTTCACAACACATTATACATAATTATAAATTTTTATTTTATAATCTTTATACAATGTTATAAAGATAAATATAATGGGTACGCCTCTTACTAGTTTTAAGGAAAATATATAACAAAGCATAGAATGCTTTATTAGAAAATAATCATAATATAAAACTATCATAGTATAGCTTAAATTGTTAAATTAATAATAAATATTACAGAAACAATAACAATATGCTCACCTTGTTGACTAAGTTGAGCTACAGCAGCAGGCAATGTAGTAGAGACTGCAACTGGAGCAACACTCACACCAGAAATTTTTACTTCTGTACACTGATTCACAGGAACTATTGTAGAAACAGCTGCTGCAGTTGAAGTTAATGGGATTTCTGATATTGCTGGCAGTGGAGCTGTTAAATCTTCGTCATCATCATCTGGATCTAATCTATGTTGCCGTAAAAAATGTAGATACTGAGGTGTTGGAGGTCTCTTTCTCCAAGTTTGAAAATCCATCATATTGCCTCCAGCATGAAGAAAGAATAATTCTGATGCGTTTTCAGCATATTTTTCTCGTATTGCACGCATTCTTTTCATTTTATGTTCCATAATTCTTCTTCTATAACCCATTGCATCATCAGTAATCATAGTAGGTTTTTCAGTGGAATCTGTTAATTTTAACTTTTTCCTCGCAGGTGGTGATTGCATAGAAGCTTGTGAAGTTGGTGCAACAAACATATTTCCAACAGAAGTTCGAACAAGTTTTGGAGATGTTGCTAAAACAACTTTAGGTGAACTCTGACGAGTAGATGTCAAAGGTGAACTACTTGCACCTGCAATTCCCACACTACTTGCACGTGGTGGTGTACCACTAATATTAACAATTCTTGTAACACCAACTTGTTGAATGCTTGAGTTTGCTGTTGCATTACTTGGTATAACCTGTAATTATTTAAAAACATAAAAATTATTCAAATACTCATTACATACAAAAATAATTTATAGAAGATAAAATAAATTCAAAAATATGTACCTGTGTAAGACCAGGAACCTGTGAAGTAATAACAAATTGCTGCCCAGCACCTGTGGTAAGGACATTAAGTCCTTGAGCAGTGGCAAGAACTTGTTGCAAATTAACAGTTTGTTGCTGTGCACCTCCATTGCTACCAGCATTGTTTCCTCCACCCCCATTAAGGGGCGGTAAAATAGGTGCAGTCTGCTTATCACTCATTACACATTACACTGTAACAGATTAACAAGATATATTATTAAAGTTTAATAACCTTTAGGTTTAAACAAAAATTAAACTATAAAAACACACATATAAAAAGTTAGATTTTAGTTATAAAGATATTTCTTTGTTATCAGTAAACTTTAAATTAAGAATGTTACTTTAATGCTTTAATACGCTTAGTATAATTATAGATAATTCTTATAAATTTACATCAAAGTACAATTTTATTTATCACAACAGCAATACAAATTTAATATTACAGTTATTTATAATTTACAATGAAACTTTTATTAAATGTTTATCATACTCATATAATTATCCTAATAATAATATAACAATAACTAATCTAAACATTTTAATCTTTGTACTTTATTCACCAAGCTTTCTTAAGAGTTATTATTATATATTTACAACCAAATTGAACTATTATGGAAAAATAAATAAAAAAAGACAGACAAAAAAAATTGAAACCGTAAAAACAGTTTATAGTTATAAACTATGCAAAATTATATTAAAAGAAATATTTTTTAATAATTACATGACTATTACATAGTATAAAATAAATGTATGAAATCGTTAATTAAAAGGAAAACATGTATGTATAACAAACAACAAAGTTAAGCTATCAACAGTTTATTTTCCAATTATTTGAGGTATGTAGCAATTTATTATTAAGTTTTAGTGCAAATATATACATTTCAACTTTATCCTAAATAAAGTAATTTCAATGAATCAAAATGAGAACGTTAATTGATTTGTAAAAAAAAGCGCCGAAATCAAAATTTCTGTGATCTAACTGATACACCACATTGGAATTTATAAAACATGCATATTGCGCAGAAGAAAAAATACTCTCAAAAATACAACACCAAAAATAAGAACATATCTACAATCAACTAAATGCTGAAAGAAACGATGTCATTTACAATATCAAAAGATTGTAACGAATACGCAAACGTCCAATATATCGAGCATTCAGGGCGTTCAAGTTTTCTTATTAAGAAAATGTCAATTTATCTAAATACAATAATAATAATCGTCACACCAGCCTATCAGTTAAACTTTTTGGTAGTGAAAACACTGTTTTCGATTTTTTAAAGCATATTGCTTTCCAAAAAAATACATTTTTCACGATTGCGTCAGTAGACCCTCGCGGCGATACAAAGGAAATTTTTCGTCCGCCATGTTGGCGTTGGTCTGATAGGAGGGCGGACTTACCATAATGTAATCACAAAATTCTGCAACGTAGGTGAGCCATCCACGAAAATAATTGTTACACCCGTGATCGACGAGCGTTAAATTGTAATTAGGTACTTCACGTAATGTACAGTGCATGAGCTATATCTAATATTTTACAGAACATTTTCGCTAGACTCGCTCAAGGACGCACACACTTCTAAACATGGCGACGGCTCCCGACAAATTTCGACCGCGACCAGACCGAGAGCTGCTTGCTACTTCACGTTTACACAAGCCACAGAGAGATGCCGCTCTAACTGGGCGCTGAATCGGCGATTGGTCGAATGCAACCGGATACTTGGCAACGTGGCAGCATCAAACGTTCCCGATTGGTTACTGGTAAAAATATTAAAAGGACTTGTTTTCCGACTAACAAATCAAATCAGCAACTATTACTTCTGGATATAAAACATACACTTTACAAAAATTTTAATTCTATACAAATTATTTCATATGTATATTAAAATTATTAATAAATAGGCAGTACAATTTATTTCTTTGTGACCTAAGATAAAAATTGTAGAACATTTTTATTAAAACCGATGGAGTATTTTAAACTGGTAGTTCTTTAAATAATCTTTTTCAAAAATTAATTTGATACATATATCTCTACGAAGTTAAAGAATACTTATAACTTTATTGACAATAACAACTTATTATCACTTGTTAATAATGATTTTATACAACCATTTATATGGCTGACAAATATGGGCATACATTACATGCAGTATTACATCACTTTACATTCCTGGTATCAGATATAACATCGTTATCCAAATGTTTCGATTCAATATACAATGTAAATAAACTGATATCATGAAATTTTATATCACTTTAAACATTTACTCTCTTGCTTAGTTACACACCACGTGGTTGCATTCATCTGATAATTTATTCACGTAATTAGATATTATTTCTTATTTTTTACTATTAATTTTTCATAATTACTACAGTTATTTATAAAAAAAGACACACAGTGATTAAAACATTTACAAATTTATAAATGTAATATTTTTGTTTAACAAAATAGTTGTTCTTTAATGAATTTTTCAGTTTTAAACAGTCTAAATATAACAAATATTATTTTAAGAGTAATTTTATTGAAAGCATTAGATACTTCAAAAATTCCAAATAAATTTTATAGTGAGCGCAACATGGTTGCCACGTTTTGTACGTGTGCTTAAAAGCACGTGTTATTCTCACGACCATTATAACATTAATATTCGTAGTCTGAAAGCAAGTGAAGTTGAAAAAATAAAATCAAAGATTTCACTTACTTTGTTCGTTGATCCTTATTTAATAACTTCTTATGCTGATGAATGTGTATTTCCTAACCAAATTCGAAGAAATTTGTATCCACGTATTGAACACGTACGTGATTTCTCGCGAGACAACGTATGTTAAACACATTTTTAAGCGCAATGACAAAATTTCGATATGTTTTTTCAGGGAAAATCGTGAACGAATCTACAATAGTACGTAAGTGAATCATAATCGAATAACAAGTATAATTTAGTATACTTCGATTTATAACACGTTTTCTTGATTTTACTTGCTTCTGGTCTGCTTAACGTAGGGCCCGCGTGTAATCCGTACAATAGTAAGAATGACGCTGAGGTCATTTCGGTAGTCAGCGCATCATCTTTTGGATACCACTGTTACATTTAGATTGAGCTACGTAGTATACCCGATAATGATTTGAAATCTGCTTAAAATAAATAACGAGAGATAAATACTACATTGATTTGTTTTAGAATAATTATAAATGTTTATGTAAAAGTTGTAAAACTAAATCGTTAATTATGAACACTATATTAATTCTGATAAAGTTACTGTAAATGTTAACTTTTACTTTCCGGAAGTTTGTTAATTTCCGTTGTAATTGGTATTTCAGCTGTAATTAGCGGTAAAGATAATGGGTATCAAATTATTGAAATAAAAATTTAATACATAGTTAGTAAGTAGTAATTGAAATACTAAGCAAGTTAAACATGACAAAACTAAGTTCGGATGTAGATTCGAAATTATCAAACGTTATAATAGAACAATTACAACGTAAACATAATATTTGTACTGTTGTACAATTTATAGATGAGAAGTCTGAAAAATTGGCAGCAATTACAGGATTACTGATTAAGGTACATGTTTTTAAGTTCATTAAGAAAAGTATAGGATATATTTGAAATAAAAATCATTATGCTAATAATTACCCTTACAAGGTATTAACTTGAAGGTTAAATTTACAGGATATATTTGAAATTAAGCGAAATATTTTAAAAAAATATGGAGGCATAATAAAAAATGCTTTTCAAATATTTGAAACAGAACAAAATAATATAATTCCTACTAAGATATTAAGGTACATGAAATTAAGGATTAATTAATATAAAGTTAATTAAGAAATTAATGTACAATTCAATTGTTTAGTTTGGACAATATATTAAAAGGTGGTTTGTATCCTGGTCAAATATATGAAATATGTGGTTTATCTTCAAGTGGAAAAACACAGTTATGCCTTACAGTTGCAGCTAATATAGCGCTTGAGTCTCAGAATCTTGTTAGGTATATTGATACAAAAAGGGATTTTTGTAGTTCAAGGGTAGAACAAATTTTATTGAAAAAGAATTGTAGTGAACAGGTATACACATTATTATGACTGTATAATTATAATTTAAGAAAACATAAAAATAAGGATCAAATAAAACATATAGTTTTTGCTTTAATTGTAGGTTATAAATGAAACTATGGAACGAATCAAAGTATGTTATGTATATAATTTAAATCATTTATTTAAAGTTTTACAATGGTTAAAAATCAACTTAAAGGAAGAAAGTATAGAATGTCGTACAAGAATTATTATCATTGATTCTTTACCAGGAGTAATTTTTAAATATTCTAGAAATAATAAAATAACAATTGCATTAAATCATTTAGCAAATATATGTCACTTTATAGCAAAGGAATTTACTTTATCAATTATTAGTGTTAATTTGATTACTCAGTGGGGTACCCTTAGTAAAGAAGGTGTTAGTACAAGCTCAAATGAGAACTGTAATGATATAATTCCAACTTTGGGAAAATATTGGTCACAGGTTCCTAATACAAGATTCTTATTACAAAAGGTTGGGCCTGGAAGTAGAAAACTTTCAGTTTGGAAAAGCTTTCAGTTGAAAGCAAATCTTGCATGTAATCTAAGTATATCCGATAATGGTATTTCATGTTCCTAAATATATCATCTTTATAAAGATAAATAAGTGTGCATTTATTGTTAGTGTGACTTCATTAAATATGTGTATTTTTAATGGTATAGAATATTTTTATAAAATTATTAATAAATGTTCAATTAACTTTATCTATAATATTTTATCTTTAGACTGATTTTATTTTGATGTTTGATCAAAATTTTAATTGTGATTAAAATTAAACATGGTGTGATAAAATTTTAGACTCGCGTAGTAAACTTCATTTTTGCGGGTTAATTTCAAAAGCATAGTAATGTCGTCAATAACTTCCGGTGACATTTGCCTTGCAGTGTTGCCACATTTTGTGGGTATGGACAGTAGCATAACAATTTATAATGGTTATATTAGATTAGTGTTTGTTAGAGTATATTGTTAATTAATTGGTAAGAACGATGGCTTCCTTGGTCGCGGATTATGGAACTTCTTCAAGTTCAGAAAGTAGCGGTGATGATGTCTCAGATGGTGTTGATAACACGTAAGGTTTTACCAGTATGAGCACGTATTACTATTGTTTATTTGCTTCGTATAACCCTTCTTTATAATGATATAAATTTTACTTTTCAAGATAAATTATTATTATGCTATTATGTTTTATACAAATAAATATTCATGTTTTGTAATACTAATAATTTTACATATTTACAGAAAAGATATATTTGAAGTTTTTCTTGTTTTCTATAACTTTAATTTAATGTTGTTTTCGTTCATGTGATAATTATTTTTATTAGTTTATACTTATATAATTCCTTTTAATGAAACTATATACAGATTTAAGGAATAAAGGAAATGTGTAACAGTATTTTGTACTATTCTATTAATTTTTTGGTATAATGCATTTCATAACGACATTAATACAGATTCATTAAATCACAGTTATTACACATCAAATTGAGTTTGTTCTTTGTAATCTGATATTGCCTAACCCTTAGTTTTAAGGAAGAAGAAGAAGAAGAGGATGATGAAGAGGATGAAAGTAATGAAAACAATGAAAGTATAAATAAAACAGCTTCCAAAGAGAAACTTCCACTACCAACTCCAGATTTTAATGGTATACCTACAATGAAAACATCCGTCTTCTCAAATCCATTTGTTGAAGCAGAAAAAGCAAAGAGTGCAATTCTTGAGAAACATGTAAAAATGACTCCAACTCTTGATGACACAAAAATGATAAATGGTAGAAAAATTTGTTGGAATTATAGGAAAGGTAGATGTCGGTTTGGTCATAATTGTACCTTTGCACATGATTCTGATTTACATCGTACAGCAGCTGAATTAGAAGCAATTCGAACACCACAGGAAACAGTTATTTGCCAGACTCAATATAATGGTCATGCTCCCATCAATGATGATGATGAAATAGATCAAGAAAATAATCAAATGAATAGGCGTAAGAAAAGGCCAGGATTAAGCCAATCCTTAATACCTAGCAAGAAAGTCTTAAAAATGTACAAAGCACAACAAGCTAAAGCTATTAGTAGGTAAATTTAACAAATGTGTCAAGTTTACAAATGTTTACATATAATTAGCTGCTATGAGAACGAAGTAATTTATGATTTACATACTTTATAATTCAAATGAATTCATACAAATGAAATTGATTACAAATTGTATAGAAAACAATAATCAAAAAACATAAGACATTGTGTGAGTGAAAAGTAGTATAAGAGATTAATTGGTTCTTTATATACGAAAAGAAATATTAAAAAGAAATATGCTTCCAATAAAGTTATGTAACAGATATGATGTGTGCAGATCATGCCTATTTCAAAATCACTTGAAAGTTTCAGGATTATTTGAATACTAATCAGTATTTGTGAAAGAAAACTATTTGTTATGTATATAAAAGGTAGAGTTTAATTATATAATTAATACTTCCAGGGACCTGCATAAATGGATTGTAACTCATTGTCTTGCATGCAAGTAGTTTTATAAACATATTTCTATTTATACTTAGTATTTTCAACTTACCTATAATTACTAAAACTTGTCTTCTTATTACTTACATTTTATCATGTAATTTAATTACCTACATGTCACTTTTTTAATAATAATAAAAAAAGGTAGCTATTTAAAAATTTTCCTGTATCAAAATTCTGAAGTATTTACAAGTAGTAAGAAATACTATTCTATCTAAATATTGTATGAAGTATCGCTACAGCTTTAATAAAAAATTTTAGACACTGTTTAATGTACAAAGTAAAGATTACATCATTCTAAAAGTGATGTTTGTAAAAAAGGATTATGTGAGTTATGTACAATGTTGTTAGTACTTTTTTTTCTATAAAACTGTTTAATATCTAACTTAGGTACTAATAATAATATATAATAATGGGATACCAAAAAAAAAAACAATTACGCTTCCGCTATGCATTACTTTTTACATAATGTTATAAAATATAAAACAGAATTTATATAATTATTCTACATGCAAGAAGGAAGTATTATATTTTTATTAATTTTGTTTTTATCAATATAATATGTAGCTTCCTTTTCATGTGATTTACCTGATTAAGTATGTTCACTAGTAAAATTTTCATTATTCAGCGGGTATCATAACACGTACACTTTTCATATAATACATATGTTCCATTAAACTCCATTGGGGTAATGAATATGAAAATATAATTTGTTAAATCCAAAAGATGCATGGATAACAGATAATGTTTATATATCAAAGAATGTTATTCGTTTATACATTTCTTTTTTTATTTTATATAGCAATAAGTGTATGATAAAGATTTTACGAAAAACAGCAATAAATTGCAATGACCAATACGTTTTTCGTTTTCGATTCTCCTCCTAGTTATACCACATGAAAATGCGTATAAGTTTTAATCTGAAAAGAAAATAATAATAAATTATTTCGTCTATGGTAATAAAAAAAAAATATAGAAGGGAAAGAACATTAAAATCGGCAAAAAGTGATAGGCACATGACATTTTATTAGATAATCATGGATACAATATGAGTTCAGATCAATCATATATGGTATAAGTGCACTGATAATTGATTATTGCATCTTTCATTGAAAATATATATTTATATATCATTTTTTTTCACTTCCGCGACTGAATATCTCACAGGCACTTTGTCTCTGAATAATGATAAAATTTGTGATAAATGTATCTATGTAAAATAAGCATATATATAACCATCACAGTTTATGTTCATTAAGTTATGATCAATAATGAAATAATTTTTATTGGTAAATTAAATAATAAACATTTACTAATTAGATTACTCCAAATTAACGTTTTTTTAAAGAGACCCAGAAATTGGTATCTTTATTCAGCCCAATAGCATTTCCAATAAATTATATAGCATCTTGGATTTAAATTTGTATGGAGACACCTGTTAAGACTACTATATTTGACAATTATTTTGTCATGACTATAACATGTAATTCTGACAATACTGTAGAACAGCACAATCGTTGAACTATATTTTTTGTAATTATTCGACAATATATTTATTAAAAGACAAGCAAATTATTAGATTTATCTCAACATTTTATGGGAGATCTCTAATAAATAATTTACTTACAAAATTATTAATTATGTCTACAGTAGGAATGAAAATTGTGTTCGTCTAGTACGGTACAATTTATAAATTGAAACTTGTTTACATTAGTGCAGAATATTATTTTTCTATCGAGACAATGTTAAACATTTTTAAAGTAAAGCATACTTCACACTGATCGTATGTTCTTAGATAATTACAGAGCTCAATATGTACTTTTGTATGCTATGCGCTACACGTATTTTGTATCACAATTATTATCTATAGTAATTTGCTTAAATAAAGAGTTACGACAATACTCTAGATAAGATACATAATGAAATAAAGAGATGAGAAGTAAAGTAAAGTAAAGTGAAGTAAAGTGAAGTAAAGTGAAGTAAAGTGAAGTGAAGTGAAGTGAAGTGAAGTGATTTAGATGTAAAAATACTTGGTACATGAATTGATATCAATTGTTAAACAGACTGATAAAAAATAAGTCACAGTCGAATTATTAAATAGATTTTATATCGGATATCTCCAAAATGTGCACGCAAGATTAATTAGAAAATAGGTATTAAAATTTATATAAGATTATCGTTTTCGTATTATCTAGGAAATTTTAGATTTAACTGTCATTTTTAAAGTTAATTGTCAGTGCCGATAAAATACTTCCTCTTGTTTTTGGAATTATTTAAATAATTTGCCCTTTATCATTGTCTAATACATTTAACGTCGTGTTTTCACACTGCTTCGAAATCTGCTCTTATTACATCTCTCAATATTTTTGTTTTATAGATTATTGTTCAGTATTTCGTAGGGCTATCGCATTTCTGATTATTGCTTTTTATGCTATTTTGTTCAACAAATTTCGCGTTATGGTTTGCAACACCGTGATCACCACTTTGTACGCCATTTACAACTTTATCTATACCATTGACTCTACAATCAACCCCGTTTACTTGTTTTTTAACTGATGTACCTTTCGCTTCTGAGGTATAAATATTTTTATTTTCTGTCGATCCAGATTCTGTCAAGCCTGCAAGAGCGTAATCTGTGCAATTTAAAAAAGACTGATCAAACGAAAGATCGTCTACATTAAATAGAATTTATCAAAGGATTCTTTTGTCATTAAAACGACACGTGTAACTTTATCAGTTACACATATTTATACAATTTAATGACAAAAAATGTACTATACGTACCGTGTAAATTGTGGCAGTATTTATTAGTATTGTTCCATTCCTCTCGTAAACTGAGATTGAACATGCTGTAATCCGGATTCCCAGTGACCTCTTTTTCGATTGTCAGGAACTGTGGCAATATATTCTTAAGCTCATCGCCTGTAAGCGCTGTGTATGTTTCGAGTAACATTAATCCCCGGCACCTGTAATAATACCGAACACGTTTATCTTTGTATCCTCTGATGAACTGTTTTACTATGTAACATGCACGATTTCTTAACTCTCACCTTGGATGAGCTGGTTCTCTGTATATATCTAATTGGAAATACTGATTGTTGATGAGGAAACAACGTCGACGCTTGAAGATGGTGAAATGCGAGTCGTCGCGTTGAGCGAGCATGTTCAGGTAATCCCGATGAGTCAATTGTGTTTTAACTTCGATCACCTGGCCGCACATTTTTGGACGTCGAATCGTGTGAATGTAAGACCAGTGACCTGTCGATGTAAATTTACAATATGATTCAAAACATCACCGATAATAGAAGCGTCGTTAACATTGCTACTCCGAGGCACGTCATGATTATATACATTGAAACTCGGTCTCGCGTACCTTTTTGGCCACGTTTACGGAGGCGAGCTTGCATCTTCGGATTATTACTCTGGAGGTAGTTGTGGACAACATCAAAGTCCTGGAACGGCGGGAACTCGGAGTCCGACGGTAGAGGACCTTTGACAAGGAACTTAACCTTTCTGCTACTCGCTCTTAACCTGTCCCCTGTGTCGATGCCTAGCTTCTGGCAGACGCACTCGATCATGCGACAGATCTTTGTCTCGAAGTCTTGCGAATTGTCTATCACGTCGAAATAAGGATGGCCCACCCAAGCGGCGGCCGCTTTGTAATCAAGTTCTCTGGCAACCACGACACTTTCCGACCGACACGCGTGATCCTCGGTCGAGTAAAATTCTTCGGCGCCATTCGCCGCAGAGACCATGTGGATGATCTGATTGTACCTGTTGTCTCGTAGCTCGACGTTGTTCCACCCGTTTGAAGCCATCATCAGTTCCCACTTATCCTTTGAAATAACTATGCAATGCAAAAATAAAACACGAGCGTTCAGTAAAATTTTGACTCAAGAAAGAAACACACTCGAACCGAGCTGTACATGAGCCTTGCTTACATGCAGAGGCATCCATAGCGCCACGATCACAGATGATAAGGCAATTTCGCGAACAACTCTCGCCCAGCTGGAAGAATGTATTCTCTATCTGTATCATCGTGCGCAGCAGGTTCTCTTGAAATTTGAATCCTGAAACAGACCAAATTACGTTCAACTTGCAGCTTTTCGATTATTTAACGTAGAAAACGTGAAGCAACTCTCGATAATAGTTCCTTTATCCTACGGATCAACGCTTACGTTACACGAAACTACAAGGCTGGTTTTAACTACGCCTTCTCTTCCCGCGTTCGCAAATTATTTACGTAATAGCAAGGCATGAATTATTATACTGTTTTGTTAGCTTACTCTTCGTCGACGAGCAATAATGATCGCGATACTATTTTCAATGAACGATCCTGCATACGTAACGTTGTTAATTAGTTGGAATCTTTCCGGAATGATATAGATAGGACGTTTAACGTTAAAATCGTTTCGAGCAACGGATTCAAAATCATTAGTGAGCGAACTAAAAGGAAAAGAGAGTTATTCTATTTATAAATATATTTCCGTGTTTCGGATAATCGTGCATAAATTAATCAGTTGATTAATTTTCAATGATTCGATCCAAGGAGGACAGGAAAATATACTTGGAAATTTTTTTCTTTTTTTTCAACGTTAAACATAACTCTTTTTACAGTACTGACTTATCTCTCTCACGCTTGTCCGCCAATACGCGTAAAACGCGAAGTTCTTATTATACTTAGCGTCAAAGTTGTCTTAATACATATTTGCTACGACAATGAACGCATAAATAAAGCAACGCGATTGCAATCGACCGGACGTTGAAGAACAAATCACGGTCTTATCTCGGCTACTCGAGGTCGGCTACAAGCGATTAGTGTTCCGAACGATCGTTATCGCTAGCACAAGTGCGATCGGTATGTATCAGTAACTGTTGCAATTATTGAGAAGCTGAAAATCAAAGCTGGCTTCGTTCGCTCGATCTTCGTACACCTTCTTTTCTTACTTATTTTAATTCAACAGGACGAACCCTTTGTGTTACAATAAAATTACAAATAAAAGTAGCTGTCGAAACCGAGAAAATAATAGCAAAGTGAATTTAATTTGATAAATAAATTTTTCGTGAATGACGTATCGCACGAAGGACTAAATTTACTGAATGTACGAAGTGGGTGGCAGAAAAAATCAACAGAATTATCGAAACAATTTACCGTTATGAATAATTGATTTTACCGTATTATCTGATACGCTTAACACTATTCCTACCACGACCGGTCAAATGACCGTTTTTAAAGTTTTGATTAGAATTTCATATACACAACATAATTGAATCGCCTTTAAACTTTAGATTTTTCCTCAAATATACGTATAATACATTTTTCAATATTCACTTTTCTTTTCATTGTTTATTTTCTGAGAAAAATTTGTAGTCTGCCTTACTTGGGAATGTCGCAGTAGGAATAAGTACACGTGAAGTGTCGGTAGGAATAGTGTTAAAGACACTATCAATGATACTGTTGTATTCCCGGTAGCAGGAATAAGTATAACACGTGAGGGATTTTTAAAAGAGTTTTGTATGGCGAGGTTAATCAGATTTAATACAATTATACGATGCGGCTGCTCTAGGACAAGTCTACTTTTTGGGTTTCGTTTTAGTCCTTTTAACTCTTTGAACGCTACGGACGCATATATGCGTCTGACGAAATCTACTGCAGTATCGTCTCCCTATGTGAGAGTTTGTTACTATTCTCTAATTGGTAGTCGCTATCCCCGCTTCTTGGGATATTCAGCATTCATATGAGTTTGTTTTCCGATACTCCGCTTACTTTAACACAATCACTAGTGTACGAGTAACGATAATGCTACAGCATTTCGACCTAGAGTATTCAGTACTCAAAGGGTTAGGGATCGAGAAAATGGAGTAGCAGGGATGAGATGAATTTGAAGTTCAAGGAGTACGAGTAACTTATGGACCAAAGGACATGGATGAATGATTGATAAGCGACAAAATATTTGGACGGAAATGACTGTTGAGAAGTGACCATTGTGATAAGCAGGCTTGTTTGCGAGTATGATAGCCAGGTGCACAACAATACGTGCTACGGTCACCTATCCGCACGTTTTTACGTATTTTTATTAAATATGCGCATGTACACGTACTTCTGAAATCTTGTTTTGCACGATTTTTTGAATATTCATCTGATACTACGGATAACCGATGTACTTTTATCTAACACTTCACGTTACCGTGAAGAATCGTGAACTTGGAGCTCTGCATAGTCACGCATTGACATCGCATTATAAACGTGATATACCTGGACGAATCTGTGGGGACACGGAAACTCTGCGGGTGTTCTAAGGGGCTGCATCAAACACTTTACAACAGGGCCTGAGCATCGGCCCGTCATTAGGCCCAAACGGCCAGCCGATCGTCATTACCACGGGTGTTTGATTGCAGCCTCATTAGAATCCGGAAACCACTCGCAGAGAGTCCCTTCCATGTCACCACATTTTCCCCTTCTCGACGCGTTCAGGGAATATAAAACTGAAACTTCCCTGGGCGCGACACAGTTACAGTTATACAGTCACAATCACAGTTATACACCTATCCCCCGATCTCCAGTTTTGACGACCTTTTTCTGGACATAACATAAATTACCAAGAAACAGAGCAAGAAAAGTTATCCTAGGTAACCGTCTTAAAAATCAACCAAAAAAAGTTGATATATGTAAATTTAAAAAAAAAAATATATATATATATGTAAATTTGTATGGCTACGTATGTTTATATTAAATTTGTTAGTCTAATAAGTAAAAACTCATTGTAAAAGCGATATCTCTTTGACTGTTGGAGATCAAATGATTCTTTCGTATATGTAAGTGTATCTTAAAGGCTGTAATAAACATTCATATTCAAAAAAAACACCTATCCCCCGATTTACACGGTACTCGGTTTACACGATTTCACTTTTACACGGTTTTTAAATTTGCTTGAATTAGGGCGACAATTGGGTAATCATTTTCTACAAAATGACCCGAATGTTGAACGAACTCTCCTATTTCAGCGAGATATTAATAAACGCTTAACTCAATATGAGGAGGTCTATAAAGATTTGATCAAAAACGAAACACAATTGTTAATTACGGATTTCACTACCAAAGTTCGCCCATCTGAAGTTGTTTCTAATTCATCTAACATCGAACTTGCATCGCATCAACCACTATCGAGTGATGAAAGTGATATCATACCAATCAGGAATAAAAGATTAAGAGTCTACGAAAGTGATAACAGTAACCAAATTTCTGGTTAAATTTTTTAATTTATATTTCTCGTTTCTATATGTAAAATGAATTACATACATATACCTTTATATTTTTGTCATTTTATAAATAGACAGTTATTTTTATGTTTTTAAGATATATTTAGTTTTATTTTACGTTGAAATAAATGACTGAATTATGCACATTTTAGTTTGTTTTTGATTTACACGGTTTTACGTATAAGAATCTACGATTTCGATTTACACGGTTTTCTAAGGAACCTATCTTCAGTGTAAATCGGGGGATAGGTGTACATTCGATCCATCGCATTCAATCTAACAGTTATACAGTATCAGTTATACAGTACAGCAAATAAACATACTCTACAAATCTTTCGGAAAATTTCGCCTAAAATTTTTACCCATTTCATTACGTTACATTTGATCACCGCGTGTCTTGACCCAAAGAAGTCAAACTCGATCTCAACGGTGTCTGCTTCCAGATACACCGCGTCTTTCCCTTCCTCTCCTCCTACTTTTTATCCCTTTCTGTTTTACTCGCAAACTCTTCGCCTCTCGATCGAACAAAATCCATCGAGGAAGAAGAGTAAGAGCCTCGCGTGTATTTCTTGCATGCACGCACACGTTTGCACGCGCCTGTCTGCCGGAGATACCACGTATCGTTTCAAACGGACTCGTAACCGAGCAGCGTGAATCTTCTTGTCTGGATGATACGACGTTACACTTATCGAGTCGATGCAGAGAAAAAAAGAAACGAAGAACAACGTCCAATTAACGAGAGGGTCGTCCGGAGGACCCCTCGACGAACAGACCAATGATTAATCGTGTCCCCGGCGACTGTTTCTGTTATCGAACCGGATATCCCCGATGTATTCCGTCAACACCAACATTCGTGGACGTTGAGTCTCGCTTCTTGGCCTATCTGCGGTTCACCGCGGCCAGAAAACACGCGTTGGCGGGGCTGACGTCTCGCGGGGACGTCTTTACGATTTCACGGATGAACGACGACGGATATCGCGGCCACCGTATGTTCAAAATGTACGATTAACACATTGTTGACCGGCAATTTTACTGAAAATTTATCTCATGCCACCGGCTATTGTTTCGTAATTGGATGTAATGGAAGTATAACAATATAAATGAACTTTAATCAATTTTATTTATTATTCAACTTTTAACCCTTTGAGCGCTGAATACTCTTGGCCTAAGTGCTTCGAAGGGACGATGTGCTATCGTTGAAGGCAGAGTATTGTTACTCGTACACTGACAATCGCGTTGCAATAAACAAAAGATCGAAAAGATTGGCAAACACATATTTTCGTTCATAGTCCTTACGTGCAACTTTCGTCAACATTAAAAGGTTAACGCTGAAATGAATAGCCACGGAAATAGTTATAAGGTGAAGAAAACAAAAATTGACAAACGCATATATGCGTCCATAGTACTAAAAAAGTTAACACACTGTCGATCGGCAATTTTATTGAAAATTTATCTCATGCCACCGGCTACTATTTCGTAATTGGATGTAATGGAAGTAAAAGAATATAAATAAACTTTAATCAATTTTATTTATTATTCAACTTTTAACCCTTTGAGTGCTGAATACTCTTGGCGCTTCGAAGGGATGGCGTGTTATCGCTGGAGATGGAGTATTGTTACTCGTACACTGACAATCACGTTGCAGTAAGCGAAAGATCGAAAAGATTGGCAAACGCATATTTTCGTTCATAGTCCTTACGTGTAACTTTCGTCAACATTAAAAGGTTAACGCTGAAATGAATAGTTACGGAAATAGTTATAAAGTGAAGAAAAGAAAAATTGACGAACGCATATATGCGTCCATAGTACTAAAAAAGTTAACACATCGTCGACCGACAATTTTACTGAAAATTTATCTTATTTCGTAATTGGATGTGGAAGTAAAACAATATAAATAAACTTTAACCGTTTGAAACTTTGTCCGGCTGATTCTTTTTCTTCTAAATTGATTTCTGTGTTGTTTATCAGAAATCGAGTAAATTTTAATGATATTCAATTTCGATGGTTTGCACTTGAAAATTTATGAGAATGATTATTATTCTACGACCGAGAGTAGCCTTTCGAGGGCGAAAGGGTGTTTGTTCTACCCATTTCAAATCGTAGGCCTCGCATTTGAGGCAATGAAGTCTTTCGAGAAGCACCGTGTTCTGTTTTTATCATTTTTCTTACACTCTTCTATTTCTTTTGCGTAACATCCGATGACGATTCAATTGCCTGATCGTACACAGAGTACGTAGTACCAAAAATGGAGTTAAATAACACCGTAGTTTTTTTTTATGAATTAACAGCAAGGAGAATCGAGAGGTATACGAGAAGGTTGCAGCATTACGATAATCGTTCAACGAACAATCGTCTAATAACCTTGGAAGAGCCGCTTCTTCGAGTCCCTCGATCCATGGTGATCTATACAAAAATACAGTGTGTCTTTTTTCTTTTTAATACTTTTGTCTTCCTACCATGTACTCGTCGTTACTTTGTTCGCTCTTCTCTATTATCACGTTACCTTATATTGGGAATCGCTCGTAAATAAATAAAATAAAATAAAAACTACTAAATGAATTCAAGATGGCTGTACTCAACCCCCCACAAGCCAATGCATACGCTCGAAAGGTGATGCTTGGAAAAATGTGTGCAAAAGTGCTAATACCCAACTGACCAAGCACAGCATGATTAAACGACACCTCGATCGACAGAGCTGGCGGGTTTCTAGCGGCAGGGATCGACTCGATTCGTTCTAGAAAGGCGACTCTGGACGACGACAGATCCCTTTTACTTTCGACGATATTAAACCCTTAAGGTGAATTTATATTATTCGCTCGAACGCGTCTCATTTCCAACAAATTCAGTCGGCGAAACGGAAAAGGATACATAAGGATGTGGTTCGAACACCATTGGAAAACACTTTGACTGACGCGAAGCTCTTTGATCGAAGCTGTTGGAATCTGATCGTGTTGAGTACAGAACGCGTTTGAACGGATAATATAAATTAACCTGAAGGGGAGATCATTTTTTCATCACGTTGGCATTAGAGATCATGTTGACCCCTTCGACAGTTCTAGCGTTAAGGACAAAGGAGAGGATGGGTCACGTCGAAGACTTTCAAGGTCTTCTTCGATAGGTAATCTTTGCACCTGTGATCTCTCTCATTTTGCTCAAGGTGGAAGCAAACGACGCTAAAAGGGACCTTCCCTCGTCCGTGTCGCCTTTAGCAGGGGGAGGATCTCTAGAACTCACCCTCGCCGGAGTCAACCTGCAAGATCTCCGGCCATCTTGCTTCGCCTTTGTCCGACCTGTTCCTGTAACGCCGCTGCGAGGACTTGGTAATCGAAGGACGCGACCCGGATCCCTTTGCTAGAACCAACCGACCTTGAAGACACTTCTTCCAGTTCG
Organism: Tetrapedia diversipes; assembly: GCA_033822845.1. Lineage (NCBI taxonomy): Eukaryota > Metazoa > Arthropoda > Insecta > Hymenoptera > Apidae > Tetrapedia > Tetrapedia diversipes. Next base: position 76,023 of record JAOPTO010000943.1, on the reverse strand, counting down.
ATAAGCCTCGTGTGCGTCGCGTTCTACCCGCCCACCCTGAAGGCCGATCACGGTTTTCCTTTTCCCCTCGCGAACGAGCCTAATCGAATCGTTCCAGAACGATCGTTACGCGTTATTAAGCGGTTTCCCCTCCCCTCCCCCCCCCCTGCAACCCACCCCCTTGTGTATTATCGTTTGTCATCGAAATTGTTCAGCGTGCTGCACGCGAACTCGTTCCTGTCTCCGCGCGATACCGAGCCTATCGATTCCCCTTGCAATTAGTCCTTTCCAGCCGGCTCTCGTTGGATGCACACGCGACACACGCCTGCCCCACACGACCGCGATTCGTTTCTTGCGTTTTAATTAACTTTAACTTGTTTACCGGCTCGTTTTCGTTCGCTGCGGTATCCACACTTCGTACAGGGGATGGAGAATGTGATTGGAATAGAATGTATTTCCGTTTGCGTCGTTCTCGATTACAGTGTCCTTTTACACGTATGCATTTTACATACGTCGGTGTTTTTTTTTTATAGAAATACGGAGAGACGTGTGGCGACCTTCCTACATTCGTCACTAGGAGGGAGCTAGCGAGCATCTTTCTTGCAAGTGCTCGAATCAGTCACGGTTTCTATATATACGAGATCTGATCTGTCCCTTCCTATCCCTGTGTCTAAGGCAGGGGCCTGCTAGGTAAGCCTTACTGATGAGTCCACTACTAGATCCTGGACGAAACACCCCTTCCCATTCCTTTTCCTTCTCTCTCACTCTTCTCTATAACAGCCACAGACGTATTAACCCCTTGACTACTGTGGGCGCCTGTAGGCGCTTAAAAATTTTGTGTTTGTGATACTCAGAGCGCCTATAGGAGCTCGACACATTTTGACTTTCTGACACTGAGAGCGCCTATAGGCGCTTCACACAGTTTGGCTTTCTGACACCAAAAATTCGCCGTTCTCAGCGCACATCGTAACTCAATCCCTGCCGTATGGTACGACCAGTACATATCAAAGTCTGCCGTAGTCAAGGGGTTAACGGCTATTCTTACCACCACCGGTCAAATGACCGTTTTTAAAATTTCGATATAGAATTTTCTATGTGCAACGTAATTGAATTGCATTTAAACTTTATGACTTTTCCTCAAATATATACGTATAATATATTTTTGGTATCTTGTTTGGTATCTTTTCACCTATGTCCTGCGTTAACTATGCTGTAACCATGTTTGTAAGACCGATGATTAACGATACCTCCAGCTAATTCGCCGGGAACGATTTTCTGCGACGAATCAAGGCCAGTGCGGCTCGCGGAGAGTAGAGTTACCGGTCGAGGGTTGAAATCGAGACGCAAGATTTGCTCGATCGCGACCGTGCGACGAGAAGAACGACTGTTGCATCGGCGGACATGTGGTGTCAGCAAAAACCTTTGAAAACGAACCTATCGCACGACATCAGGATACTGTTACTGCGTGCACGCGAAAAATAAAAGAGGACGAAGAGGATGCGAGACGTTCCATTGCGATCGTTTTTCGACTACAAATTTTTATCGTACAAACGAATAAAACGGAAAAAAAAAGAAATCGAGATCTTCAACTCCTCGAGGGATCGTTATTTCTAAAGATAACCGATTTTTCGCGTCGATGTTCTCAATGTTTGACAGTTTATGCTGTTGTTTACCGACACAGTCGAAAATAACCGAAAGAATCCGCCATCGGGATGAAATTTCGCGTGCCACAAATCAACCAGACGAGTCTTCGCTTTAACTCTTTGAGGCACAAGATTTCAGAAAATAAATAGACCCGTGTTGGACAGAAATTTTGTTGCGTTTTAAATTAAACAAAATTGTTATATTTATATTAACGAATTACCGACACGTTGAAACTTGCCAACACAAACGAACATACTTATACAATTCTTTTTATGCTGTTACCAACTGCTTTACGTGAATAAAACTAAATATAAACCGATGCGCATGCAGCTATTGCAATATTTCGAGGTGGGTCTAAAAATGTCCCACCATGCATTACCGTGCATCAAAAAGGTGGGACATTTTTAATCCCACCGTGCTCTTTAACACATTGTATGCCGGTGGCATCTGAGGCATTTAAAACTGTATGTGAAGAAAATATTTAAAATTTTATACATTATTGTAAAACACTAAAATTGGTTTGCATATTCATTATATGCAATTTAACGATAAAGAAAAATAGAAACAAACAAATCGCCAAACAAAAGAATGTTGTATTATCGCAAACCCGGCGCTAAAGCAACAGACTTCCAAACCCGCGTTTTCGCGGGGCCGGCATACAATGTGTTAAGAATTAACGAAACGTAATTCTGACGCACGATCTCCTCAACAAACCTAACGCGACCGAACACGCGTTATTAACGCGAGTTTAATATTTGTGCGTCAGCGCGACGACGCTTTGACCGATTCCCGCGAATTGATTCCAACCTATCTCCGGCTGCGATATCCTGTAATAACCGGAGGACTTGTTAACTGCAACCGGTCGCTATTAATTCTTGAACGCAAGCACTTTACCGCTCAACCTTGGAAGAAACGCTCGTTCGCGAACTGCGTCGCGGCGTTGAATTCAAGAGGCAAAAAAAAAAGAGGCGGAAAAAAGGAAAAAAAAAAACAAATAGATCGCGTTTTGCACCGGATACAAAATTGTGCGCAGCCGATCAGCAATATCAATATTTCATTAACTCGATCGCGTGTACCATTTTTTTTTCTCTCTCCTCGCTCCGCCCCATTTGCATACTTAATCGCGTTTTACTGCTTCGTGCCTGCACGCGTTACCGACGAGAACCAGTACACGAGTTAACCGCGCGTGCTTTATCTGTCGTAACCCTTTGGTAATTTGAACGAACGATTTATGAAGAAACGAGGAAGAAACCTGGCGGTAAGAACAGATGCGAATGCGAAGGAGGAGGAAGAGGAGTCGCGGAACATCGATCAACGAAAGGCAGCAGAACGATTCTTTGACGATAGAGTCGTTTTTTCCACGTGTCAGTGGCGGCTCAAAAGGAAAAAAAAGGAGAGGAACAGGAGATGGTCGAGTTCAGGTAGCGATCGTTTGAAATCGCGCGACTGCTCGTCTTCATCGTTTTCCCCGGGCGCCTCTGTTCAACCCATTAACCCCTTGACATACAAATAAAACGGAATTTGATGCGCCCGAAAAATACTATTTAATTTGGCTGAACTGAACGGTTGTTAAAAAATTGTCAAAGAATAATAGAATACATTAGATACGATATAAGAATAATACGAATAATAATAAAATACATAAACAAGAAAAACTTGGTATTATATCAAATAATATTCTTGTTGTATTTTATTGAAATTTCGAGTTGACTTTTTGATGGTCAATGATAATTTTTTATTTCACACGACGAGTATACACGTCAAACGCGCTTAACTGGTCAACACTATTCCTACCAGGACCGGTCAATTGACCGTTTTTAAAATTTCGATTAGAATTTCACATATACAACGTAATCGAACCGCCTTTAAATTTTAGACTTTTCCTCAAATAAACCTATAATACATTTTTCAATATTCACTTCTTTTTTCATTGTTTATTTTCTGAGAAAAATTTGTAGCCTGTCTTACGTGGGAATGTCGCGATAGGAATAGGTATACGTGAAGTGTCGGTAGGAATAGTGTTAAAAAATAGAAAATATTTTAATAAGAAAACATAATTTGAATATGATTATATTGTTGCACAACTTTTTGTGCACTTCCCGCCAAAAATTAAAAAAAAGAAAAAAAATATCCGGCAGTTAATAGGTTAACCCTTTTAGTACCGAACGACGATATATCGTTGCGTATGCCATAGCACCTAACTATTTGCATCGCGATAGAGCTCTATCTCAAAATAAATTTATGAAACGTTATAAATGTTTCAATTTTTTCTTTTATTCCGTAATATGCTGCTTGTTGCATTTTGTAAATATCATTCTTACTTCCGTTTTTATGAGCTTTTTCCCAAACCTTAGCAAATCCGTTAAATTTGCTCGGTACTGAAAGGGTTAATCGCCGCCGAGGCTGCAACAGCTTCCGACGCGCGGCCTCTTTGAAGCGTATAATTTCGTTTCCACGCGGGCTCTCACCCGCTCCGGAATTTGGCGCTCGAAAAGCTAACCGCGGGGAAGGGCGCAAGTTCTGGCACCGCGCTTCTGGAGCACGGCCCTCTTGACCTGCTTCAACTTTTTACCCTGAACCTAGCCGAGGAGAATCAATTTTCGTGGATACAGTTTCTCTTTACGTGAAAATCGAACCGGGAACGGTCAATATCTTTTTCTACGGGGGACCCGAAAAGTGATGTCCTTGTCTTACGTTGTTAACCGTTTGAGTCCCAGGGGGTATTGAAAAAACTCTGTCGAAGAATCCCAAACAGCGCAACCGCGCTTTCTCTAAATGAGCACGAAAAGACCCAAGCAGCGCGATTGCGCTTATTTTATTTTATGTCGAAAAATACCAAGCGGCGCGATAGCGCTTGTATTAAAATTTTTATTTTGTAATGTATTATTGCATTATTATAGTATTATTCTACCTATTGTAAAATGTACTATTTACATTAACACGTTCCCTGTCGGACACTTTTTTAAAGACTTTCCGTTCAGGCCAGCGTGGGGCGTATACGCCCCACGTTCTTTTTATGGTTAACACAAGCATGTTTTTCGTGGTATAATACACAATATTTCAGTAATTTAACCCTTTGCGGGGCGAGTGTCGGATATATCCGCCCAACTCTCGTGCTGCGGCTGGCGTTTGTCTGTCGCAAACGACATGTATAAGATACGCATGGATATACTAGCTTAAGAAGTCAAGTTGGCCTAAATTTGTTTGTTTATGATTTTGTTAGATTTTATGAAAAATTTATTTAAATACAGCTTTAGTTTTTATAACACAAATGCGCGACGTAACTATTTTCTTTACTGCTCCGTCCGCAAAGGGTTAAAACCAAAAAAATTTAAAAGAAAGGCATATCTCTTTATAAATTTAAACCAGAAAAGCAATCATTTTTAGTTTATTTGACAAAATATTGTTAAAAATATACCTTTTTTTAACCAGTTAAGCGTGTTTGACGACTATATCCGTCATGGAGATATGGCAAAATTTTGTGTCATGACGACTATATCCGTCATGCGTAAAATTTTGTTACAATTTGATATTTAAATTGTAATTTTGGCGAAAACTAAATTATATTCGTAAAGTTTAATATGTTTAAAATGTTTAGAGGTCAACACGAAATAAAAAAAAACAAATGAAAATTATAAATAATTTGAGTTGGACTTATAACTATATCCGTCATCGCCTGATTATCGCGACACACACTGGGGGGGTGGTTTGTAAAGAGGTCGCCAAACTTAACTGGTTAAAGGCTGTTTTCCGGCGTGAGAGGAAATGTTAGGCAGGGAACGTGTTAAAAGGAGGTGTGTGACGTACTCGATTTAGTAAATCTGTGTGCGCTTCGACAATCGGTAACGCACCGTCAGTTGCCTCCCCAACATTCGAAATATGCTGGCTTTTCTCGACATAAAATCTCAATAGCGCGATCGCGCTGCTTGCGACTCAAAACGGTTAACACTATTCCTACCGACAGTTCACGGATATCTATTCCTACCGCGGCATTGCCACGTAAGACAGACTACAAATTTTTTTCAAAAAATAAGCGATGAAAATAGAAGTGAACATTGAAAAATGTATTGTACATGCAGTGGCTTCAAAAAGTATTCGTACACTATGTCACAAATAAAATTCGTTTAACCCTGAAATTTTGAGTCTGATAGAAGTATTTGATAAAACTTTGTGGGTATGTAGATCGTAATAGTATACGATGGACTATACGATATATTAAATTAAATTTTCAATTCTCTATCGCCCTGCGACAAAAAAAAGGACACAGAAAAGCTTGTATTCAAAGCGTGAAAAATCGCTGAAACTTTGAGATTCGTTATCAGCCCCCTTAAAAGATATTTTGCCGCCAAAAAGATTGGTCCACGCGGGACACAACATGCTCTGTACACACATAAAGTTTCATTGAAATCAGAGTTTTAAAAGTAGATGAATTTTCTTATAATACAGTGTACGAATACTTTTTAGAGCCACTGTATATCTAAGGAAAAGTCTGAAGTTTAAAGGCGATTCGATTACATTGTACGTATGAAATTCTAATCGAAATATTAAAAACGGTCATTTGACCGGTTGTGGTAGGAATAGTGTTAAATTCAGACATAAATTTTTAACGAGTTTTTATTTTTAAGCTCTGATGTAATCACCCTCGTTATTATAGGAAATTTCTACTTTTATTTTATTTAGTAGAGTGACATGACATTCCTTCGGGGGTTTAGGTAGCTAAAAATATTACCTAATCGTAAGATAAATTACAGCGCTTGAAAGTGTTCGAAAAACAATTAGAATACCCGAGAGCGTTGTAGTTTCACGTTTCGTAAAATTTTAGTTAGCGACCAAATTATCGGACTCGCGAAAATCATTTTTCGACGTTCCAACTCGGTTCACAGTTTTCATAGCGCACGAGCAGCGCAGTGACTAACATTTATGATGTCGCAAAAAAAGAACGAAGGTTGTTCGTGACTATTGTAGATTATGGGTTAAAAACGAATAAAGATAACACTTCTTTTTAAGAATTTACTAAACTTTATTTCTAACGGAAGCTATATCATTTTTGAACCCGATCTCTACACGGGATTCGAATGAATAGAAGAGGCTAAAGGACACAGTTCATTAGGATCCTCTAATTTTTATACACATCGTGGTAAGAATAAAACACTTAACCCGTTCCTAGAACTTTTTCAGTACATAATTCAACCTCGCATAAATATTTCTTCGAGGAGATTGAGTTTTGTTTATTCGTTAGGATTATGCAGAATATACAGAAAGAGTTAAAGAAATCGCATATTTCTACTATTGGAGATTATGGGTTATAAAGGGAAGAAATAAAGGTAACTTTTCTTTTTAAGAATTTACTAAACTTTATTTCTAAAGAAAGGTATATCCTTTTTGAACCCGATCTCTACGCAAGACTCGAATGAATAGAAGAGGCTAAAGGACACAGTTCGTTAGGATCCTCTAATTTTTATACACATCGTGGTAAGAATAAAACACTTAACCCGTTCCTAGAACCTTTTCAATACATAATTCAACCTCGCATAAATATTTCTTCGAGGAGACTGAGTTTTGTTTATTCGTTAGGACGTATTTATTTCCAACGGTGACAAATTAAAGAAAAAGAGACAAAAGAAGAAATAAGATAGCGGAGAGCTAGAAACAATTACCAAGAACGCGAAGTCACAATAAAAGCGAATTGGCGGTCGGCCAGAGAATAGCGCGCTCGCGCGCACCCACGGTTACAGTTCGATAGAGAGGAACGGACGATCAAGTGGACGCGTCGAATATGAATTTATTAATAACCAGTGCCTGGGGTATATCGGACTTATTACGGTGCATCGAATAAAGTACAGAACGGATCTCGTCACAGGCGACCTACATTAACCCTTTAGGTACGGTGGCGATCCATTTGTTCCCTTTGAGCGTTACCGACAATGGGTCTCTTATCTTCTGTTTGTAAAACATTTGTACATAGAGATGACTGAGTGTAGGCTCGTGTCTAGAGAAATGTTTTGAAACTTGCAATACTAAATTAAATTATTAAAGCAAACAACTACGTTTTTCATCGAATCTCTTAACTATAATTTATAATCGACTGAGAACTGATTAAGTTTTATTTATAACCTTTGTTTGTTGTTCGTTTTTTTGTTAGATTAAAATTTTCACTCTTATCAACGAACCACTATGTATATACTATATAATATATCTATATATCTATATTATTCTATGTAACATTTTATATTTTCTATAATTTTACTTATGTTATATCCTTACATATTTTATAACTAGTACAGTTGAAATTATTAATATTATTAATTACATAATAAATATTGCTATACTTTTCACGTGTTACTCATCAAAGATTTAAAGAAAAGCGAGATCAAAAGATATATCTTTTAGATTTTCTTCAAGTAAAAAAAAAAAATTTTTAAAAAAAGGAAGTGGAACTTTCTGCCGTACCTGAAGGGTTAGCTAATGAATGACCTATCGAATATAGCGAAGAACTTATCGACGACCGTCTCGATCAACCGTTTAACGCCATTCTGTAGTCCATTCATCGAGAAACCTCTTAGGAGCGAGCGTTTCACGCGTTAATCGCGCCGCGAGATGGTGGAAATCGACGCACGTCGTCGACGTCGCCTCTGATCCGGTGTATCCATCAGAGAGGAAGCCAAAAAATAGGATTTGGTCGTGGGAAGCCCGATTAGTATCGATGTTTCAAGGCCGCGGATTAAAGCCGACAAATAACCTTTATGTAAGCGTATAAGTCAGTCCGGAATATGAGCATAGGCACTTGAGCGGGGAAAAGAAAGAGGAAAATATTAATTTCCGAAGGATTTGTTGAAAGAGTGCGAGGAAACGGAGAGGACAGGATATAGTATAGTATAGGTGTTGGATGGCAGAAATAATGAAAAACTGGTTAACTGGTTAACCCGTTCGTTACCAGGGTCACGGTTAGGACATGTTTATATGACATCAATTGGAATAGATTTTGCGTACGTGTATTTAGAGCATTCTAAAAAAGTAAAATAAACGTTCTTTTAAACCGACACAAATATGTGTCACATTAAATTAGAAGAAATGGATTATAGGACAAACAAAATTTTATAAATACAATTTTTCAATGTGAAGTTCATTTTATTTTATATGATCAGTCTTAAAACATCTTCCCGCTTTTGTTCCATGGGAGGGAACACCTATCCAACCGCTGTACGAACGCTGTTTTTATACATTTTACCGTTTTAGAACATAACAATTTTGTTCAATACGTCACACCTTTAAATATGCCTTAGTAAACTGAAGGAAGGAGACGTAGGGAAAGAAAAGAGAGAACACAGGTAGTAGGAGTTTTGAGTGGTTTGCAGAGTGGAGGGATATGTGTTGACATTAATATTAAGTTTGTAAGCCCAGTCCATTTCTGGGCCAAAAGGGCCGAAATAAATTATTATTATTTTTATTATTATTAATATTATTATTATTATTATTACTATTACTACTGTTATCATTATTATTAATATTATTATTACTATTACTATTACTACTGTTATCATTATTATTAATATTATTATTATTATTACTATTACTACTGTCATCATTATTATTAATATTATTATTATTATTATTATTATTACTATTACTATTACTATTACTATTACTATTACTATTATTATTATTATTATTATTATTATTATTATTATTATTATTATTAATTTCCGAAGAAAACTGAAATCTGCTTGGCAAACTTGGCGTCGTGACTTACGCGTATGCGGTTACGCGAGTACCCATCGACCGAGCTTTTAACGTCGAAGAACCTGTTGGATGCTTTGAAAACGATGAAACTGGTATTTCGATTTCATATGGGATGTAGCAACGCGTCTGGCAAGGAATCGCAACTAATACATCACAAACGGTACTAAATTTCACAACAAAATAACCGAGTCTCTGTGTTAAACAAACGCTAATAATATTAAATTAGATGTTTCAAGGGTTCCCAGGAAACGACGATTCCAATTTTACGCCGCGATAGCGAGAAAACTTTGGTGGAACAGTCGAAGGCCGTTTTTAGATCGATGTACCATCGAAGAAACGTTCGTTTAATTTGTTGTAAATTAATTAATAATTGTATAATTACGGTATTTATGATGGTCCTGTGACGTTAAGACTATCGTGTTTTTATTTCATAGATTGCATGTAACGTGTTCATATTCTCTTTTGTGTTTATTATTATTAGTTACCGTTATCTTCTTGTACTTCGTTACGTGTGATTCGTCCCTGATGAATATATTCGAATCATGGCACTCGGCAGAAGTAAATGTATAAACCGTGTGTGACGTGCCAAACCACCAATTATATGTAATGAATATTTACAAATTTTCGATGCTGGATTTTGTTTTTCTTTTGTGTACAGTCGGCGACAATAGCGAGAGCAGAACAATTAACTCAGCGAAAGAGTGTGCTACGTGCGAGATAATTGTCTTACATATTTATATTTTATGTGTCAGTCCCGCGTATTTTGTGTTACCTATTTGAATAATAAAATTAAAAAAAAAAAAACAACAATCCCTAAGCTTCTGTATAAAACATAATTTGTGTTTCGTATTTATTACTGGAGTTTGCCACTGCCCTTTTGCCCTAATATTCCATCATAATTGAGAAAGAATCGTTCTTTCCGAGGATGATCCTGAAACCTTTAACCGTTCAGGTGGTACCAGATTATTTTACCATGGTTCATCCTCTGGAGAATTGCGCGAATAGAACGGCAAAGTAAAATTCGCTCGAATCTATAATAAGTAGACCGTGGAGTTCTATGCAAATCCAGGATTCCATGAGCATGAAGCGAAGAGATGGAATTTAAACAGAAATTCGTTTCATCCCACGAATCTTATAATTTGCAATTCGCTTTAGATGTTTCGTGAACTACCGCATACCACGCTCGTTCTATGCTTCTCTACTTCTTTAACACTAAATTTACCGACATTTCTTATATAACAATTTTTAACGTACATATACTGAAGAATAGATTTTAATAGTGTATAATAGAAAATATAATGTTGATTATTATGCACCATTTATATTAAGGAATAGGTATACATTATGCAGAATCTGAAGTTGCGGAGCTGAGAGGAAAATAGATTAGGGTATATTCGTATCACTCCATCGATAAAAGTCAATAAAAATTGTTAAAAATAATAGTAATTCTTTTTTTGCAATTTTGCTCCTGAAGTTCGAAACCTGTCAAAAAAATTCCGTAAACATAGTGGTGAATATCCCATAAAAGCACAAAAATTCGCGGTCAAACAATAAGGTTTTTCGGTGAATCAAGCTATGTTAGTAACTCGCTCGCGTTACACACACGAACGTTCGCAGTTTTGTTTCGTAAATACTTTCGGTGCTATTGCACGAGCAAATATCGACGGCTCGCCTGGCTAATTGGGGGATTTATCTGAGAAACGGCGTAACTGACAATTGCGCCACCAGACTGTGGTAATGCGTAGATTTAAGAATTAGTATTGTAAGATTATACGTTTGGTGTGCGTGTCTGAGCCTGAGTGAGTGAGTGAGTGTGCAGGGATCGATAGTGGTGCCGAGTGTTTTGTCTTTTGGGGTTCCACTCGATCGAGAAATGAATGGGTAGGTCATAGAACCTTGGTAGCCAGCGTAGTGTGAGTAATTGAATAGCCTGTCGTGTAATGTTTTGTTTGTGTTGCTTTTCAGTTTTTATTTAACACGTTGAACGCCCAGCATAAATCGGTGGAGTTTCTCCCAGGACCCAAACCCGAGACTCAGATTGTAAACAGCGCAATGTTATATTTACTTTATAATTTATTGTTACTTTATATCGTATATACTTATCATAATTGTGTTACAAATAAAATTAGTATAAATTATTTCCAAAATCTTCTTTTAATTAGAAAAGTGTCAACCGTTTACAAGAAACATAGCCGTCACTCATATTTGGGTGATGCTCTTATTCTTAACGTTAAATAGGACTTTAAATTGGAATTTTAAAAGGAATTCAATGGAATAAGCATTGAAGTATAACGTATATAAATATAAAATACATAAAATAAAACTAAAAAGTTAAAATTTTTGTTGTTTTTATATTTTTTTTTACCCCACTTTTCTATGCAATCGGATTTAGGCCCAGCGAGGAGCTCAGCCGAATCACGCTGGGCGACGAACGTGTTAAAATGTGTCTACTGTGTTAATATTACTCTATAGTATATCTATATTTTAAAACACTATGTGTAATATTCTTTAAAACTTCAATCATTTTCCATCTTTCCATTTTTTTTTTTCTATAACTTTTCCCATAAGACGGTGCATGCTATCGGGCGAAACGAAGCGATTCGTCGAACAGTAGGCAAAGGGGGCACGAGAAAAGCGATATTCACGCGATATTCACGCGATATTCACGCGATATTCACGCGATATTCACGCGGTACGTACGTATTTTCCGCGCGTTATTTCAGGATCCACATGCACCGCCGCGCTGTTTGTTTGCCAGGTACATATGCATACGATTCCACGGAAAAGTAGCAGTAAAGCATCGTTTTGTCGAAGGCTCGTTATAATAATCGCGGCCCGCAGAATCGCTGCGACACTGCAACCGTTATGCAACGAAAATAGGGTTAACAGCTTAGCCTTTCGCCCGAGAAGCCAAGAAGAGCTTCGACGATACTCGCGCGTCCGGACACCGATCACGGGCGATCGTCGAATTCGAAGTCACCTGCTTGAACGTGATAGTTGGTAGCCTTGTAAAGAAGAGTGACGCTCATTTTTGTTGGTAACATATCTCGTGTTTGTAACAATGCCGTAGCTCATAGCAGCGCAGTAGCAAGTAAACTACTTGTTGAGGTATAGGAAACTTATTTCTACCTGAAAACTCTCCATACTGAAATGGTTTAGGGGGTAAGCAGGTATAAAGTGTTTGCGCTGTCGCCGCTTTTAGTTAGTCCATGGCTATTTGTATTGTGCGCCAGTCATATAGACCACCGATATACTTCATTAATAAATATATAGTTCATTTTTCGTTATTTAAGTTCTTTTTTCACATAACCCCTCAACACTACTATGCGAAACGGTCGATGTCACGTCAACCATTTATATGTTATACATTAGATTATTTATGTTAGAAATTTGATAGAGATGAAACACAGTGTGTGAGTGTGAGATCGAAGGAAGGGGAAAATGTAAAAACAATAGAACAGCGTGGTTGTACCGCACATGTTTCGGCACCGCGCAGTTCTCCCAGGTCCGTGTATGTGAATAGATGCAGAGAATAAGTGATAGCTATTAGTAATTAAGTAATGTTTAGGATTAATTATAGAGTGTGTGCATCGTTATTATTATTATTAAAGTGTTAAAAATCCGACAAAATTGAATACAGAAATATTATATGAAGCAAAAATAAACCATAAACCAGCTTTCTCTTAACGTACTTTCTCAAGGGCTTGTTCAAGAACCCAAGTCACATCCTGTGATGCCAGACTGAGGATGGGAGCTCTCGAGAACAGCCCTTTCCATTACGCACACTATCGCAGTAAACGCGTGTACGTGAGCTCAGCGTTCGGGCGTTTTCACGACTTCGGGAAATCCGCATTCTTGCTTTCCACATAGGCTGGATTTCAGCGTTTCAAAAGCGAGAAAGAAAAACTTCCATTTGTTTTTATCTCGATTTCCCGAAGTCGTCTGAAACGTTGAGCTCACGTACACGCGTTTACTGCGATAGTGTACGTAGTGGAACAGGGTGTTCTCGAGAACTCCCGTCCTCAGTCTGGTATCACAAGTCACATCTGGCAATTTAGAAAGTAAAAAAACATTAAGATACAGATCAAAGGGGCTGAAAAACCCGGACGAGATCGTAAGAATTTCAACCAGCGCGTTTTGTTGGTCTCACGACAAAACTCGTAAGGTACGGTCAAAGTTGCACCTTCCTCATGTTACATGGTATAGTAAATTAAAGTATTTCATTTAACGAGTAGTTACCCCATTTCCAATAACTTATAATTAAACATATTACATATTAACCCAAGTATGTGCATTTATTACAACAGAATGACTGATCGAACATGAATGATTATAATATTAGTAACCAGCGGCAGAAGCGAGGAAGGAGGTCCCCTATGATTGACCTATCGAAGGAAAGTTCACGACCTGGGTAATTACACACAGGTGTGACTCGTCTAAAATAAGCCATTCGATTGCTCTTCGCGTACACAGGAAGATCTAAAAATTCCAGCAACCGCGACCTTAGAATAAAAATATTCCTCGTTGCGTTCTTTGCCATTTTCCTCGCACATTTTCCTACAGGCCATTTTGCCTGTATCTGTTATATCATCGTGGTCGATAAGCTGGCATGCATCGACGGAACCACGTTTGAATAATAATAATAATAATAATAATAATAATAGAGAGGGAACGGTTCCATCGGTGAGCTCTAGGTTGTCGCGACAGCGATATGATTGAAATATTTACGTTCCGTCGAAGATAACGGAGTTTAGCGTGTGACTAATCATCGACCGTAATCTCTTAACGATACACACCATCCGTGTATGGGTCGCTGATAAACTTCTCTGTAGTCAAGTTTTAACAACAAACAAGCCCGTTTTCCTTATCGCCTTCTGTGCGACGCGTGCGTCGATAGTTTACCGAAAACCGGTCGCTTCTTTTCTTTTTCCTTCGTTTTTCCTCGCAACGTTTTCTTCAGGCCCGTCGCAGGCCAGCGACTTTTCGCCCTGCGCAATCCTGCGTACCGTCTACGCGGAGCTGGAAAGAAGACCAGCCTAAGGAATGCGGGTCCTTATATGCGGGTTTTTATATACAAGAGCCTCTCGAGTTTCGCACACAATTGGTTTCCGAAAGTGTGTGCAAACGTTGTATGTTCGAAAGCAGAGGGATGTAAAAAAAATATGCACCAAAAACTGTGTTCTAAAGTATTGATCGGAATAACATTGTAGTCTGATAGTTGAAGTCTTATGTCCCTTGAGAGGGGACAACCGACCGCAATGGCTTGAAAAGTTGAATTTTTAAAAATGTACGAAAGTCAAAGGGTGCCTGTATAGAAATTCCGACCTGACCCTTTCTATCGCTGTGCCTAAACATAGACTTGCTAGGTAGCCTTACTGATGAGTCCCCACTAACAGGTTCCGGACGAAACATCGCCTTCCCTCTCCTTTTCCTTTTCTATTATCTTTTGCTTCCGCAACAGCCACAATCTCTGTAGGTCAACATTTCTTGACACGATTACAATGATTACAATGAATAACGTGCGTTATCCACCGCGCATTTTTCACATGTAACGCGAACTAATGTTCACTACTTGAATTGATCGTGTAACTTTATAAGTGATTTCAAGTAATTTTAAAACCACTAAATTGGTGGATTTTATTGTATGCTGTGAAAACAATTCGTCAGTAGTCGTGAACAACTCCAGGTAAAGGTAACTAATAATAGATAGAAAGAAAGAAACCTGTTGCTAAGGTCAAACTGGGAGATCTCCCCGCGAACAGCTTCGGGTAAAGGTAACTAATGATAACAGAAAGAAAAAGAAGAAACCTGTTGCTAAGGTCAAACTGGGAGATCTCCCCAATCGGTCGGGAACCGACCTAATTGAAAGTGTAAACTTAGTTTAACACTAGTTTTACGGGACCCGTCAATTTGACGATATTCAAACTTCATGAGCAAAATTTGCGACAACAATTACTATTATTCCTAACAATTTTTGCTAACTTTTATCAATGAAGCGATGTAAATATACCCAAATCAATTTCCCTCTCGGTTCTGCAATTTCAAATTCTGTTCGACGTATGCCTTATTCCTTAGTATACGTATATCGGGAATAGATATACAAGAAATGTCTGTGGTGACATGGAATCCCTGCGGGTGTTCTATGGGGCTGTATCAAACGCTTTACAACAGGGCCCGAACGTCGGCCCATCCTTCGGCCCAAATGGCCAGGCGACCTTCATTACCACGGCCGTTTGATTGCAGTCTCGTTACAATCCAAAAAACACTCGCAGAGTCCTTTCCATGTTTCCACATTTTGCCCCTCTCAACGCGTCCAGAGAATATAAATACAGGACCTTCTTGGGCGCGACTACACAGATATATTCGATCTATCGTAGTCAATCTATCGCAAGTAATCTTCACAGAGTGTCTATATCATTCAATCTGTGGGTACGTTAGGGAAATTTAAATTTATTTTATTTTTCCGACCGTTTCGTTCATTGGTTGAGCCAGGAGTGTCCTGCCCAACTCCCGCTTTGCAGGCCCGACGCCTCGCTGTCCTTCAGGGTTGGGGGAAGCACGAGAGGGAGGAAAAGGCTCTTCCGAGCCGCATCGGGCCTCGAACTATATCCGATTTGTTTATTGCATTCGGGGCCCGAGCGCTCGGATACAGGCTCCTTTCTCCACCACTCCGCACCTCCCCTATGTGGTGTACGCCACAAATCATTCAATTAGTACATACAAATTTGTAATAACACAATAAAGACTTCTACATGTCCATAAATCTCGCGTTAAAATGGGGAAATCTCCCCGATTGATTGGCCAAGCGTTAAGAAGTCACGGTACACGCCTGTTTCTCTTCGGTTTCGTCGATCGAACGACGACGGTGCGGGGGATGAACGTCGTGGTGTCATGGTTCCAAAACACCGGCACGCTCGTCTCGTGACCAGAGATCTCGCGGCCGTGCCGCGGGAATGTTGGCACGTCGCCTCGAATTTACGCAATCGCCGCGGACCATATTCATTCTTCTTGTTTGGCCCACCCGCAGCCAGTCTATGTGCAAGTCGTTGCTACACCCGCCTTTGAACACGCAACCGAGAGATTCCTCTTCTTCTTCTTCTTCTCGCTTTTCCGATCCGCTTCTTTTCTCCCCCCCCCCGAGGCACTATTATTAAATCGTTTTCCACGCCGCGCGTCCTTCGAATTCACTTTAATTTGTTTACCTCGAGCGTTCGACAGGAACTTCGACCGAATGGGTGGCGCAACGTGATGTAACGTTGGGTAATTCAACGTGACACGAATTTACATTGCACGAGGAAGGAGGGGAAACGGAAAAGAAAACGCGACCGTCCATTAAAACGATCGATCGGCGAACAGGAACGAGTTTCTATTCGACCGCGAACATAAAGTATCGCCCGCAGGCACCGTCGGTTTTGCGTCGAGGACCTTGAACTTCCTTGATACGCGAGAGTTTTGTTTAAGCCGCGTCCACATAGAAGAGAACAGTTCGCGAGCAGCTCGCGAGCAGCACACGAATTGCTCGCGTGCGGTTCGCGAGCTGTTCGCCAACGGAAAACGCAGCATATCCAGACTGAAGCTCGCGAACAGTTGCAAGCTTGTTCGCTCTGAATTCATGGGCAGTTCGCTACTAGCTTTTGCCATATACTGTGTTACAAACGCGTCCAGATACGCTTCGAGCTCGCGAACAGTTTCTTTGATGTACCGCTTCCCCGAGCGAACACTGTTCGCTGTTCGCGAACAGCAGTGTGGACGCGGCATAATGCGAACTAACTTCGTTCGTCGCGGTGTTTTCCATTCACCCATTTTAACCCTTTCGCTCCGACGGACGTATATGTACGCCCTCGAAGAATGAACATTCATATACGAAGAGCGTGTATATACGCCCTCGAAAAATGGGCGCTCGGGTACGAAGAGCGTTATTAAAAAGAATAAATATATATGATTGTAAAATAAATAATTGAACAGTCAATTATGTATGCTTTGCCATTTATTAAAATTAGGCACGAGCTTTTGCGATCAACCAATAATATAGTATTTTAATATAGTATTAGTATTCGAATTCCGTTTGATTTGTATGTCAATGGCGTTAACACTTTACCGATCGCATAACTTATTGCATACGCATAACTTATTTTGGCGCGGACACATCGCTAATGAATTCATTGCACATGATTTTCTTCGCGTAACTGATGGTTTAATATTTCTGTACGGTATACGTACGATATCGCTCGAAACAGTCACCTTCGTGTAAGGAAACATTACAAAATTTACAGACTGATTGTAAGCATGTAAAAGCCGATTAATAGATCGATAAAGTGTTAACTGCCACTATAACCATTTAGGGATTTCGGAATGTAACGTAACGTCGGGTTACATGTGGACTGTATGGAAAAATGGCATAAATAACAGCTATTTTTAAATGTATGCCAAAGGGTTAAAGTAAACTTCTGAACTTTATCACACAGGTATATCGCTCTGTTCGAATTATCCCCGGTGTTCGTGTAAGAATCCCTGAACGAAGAGACTTAGTCATGCGAATATCAGTTGCTATAATTACACGAACTAATTAACGAACTCGTATTGTTCAAACGGTTTTTGTCCTTGCAAAAGTTGTCGCGCACCAAGCAAAACCTTGGACTTTCAAGTCGTACTCGGTGAACACAGCAAAAAAGAAACGATTTTCTTATCCGATTTTGATTTCGTATCGGAAAAGAAATTAATCCACGCGTTTGGTGGTATTGCTTCGCTGTAGTACCCTTGTTCGGCTCTAAGATATCGTTCTTGGAACACCTATCGTTGGCGAAGTCGATAACTGAGAAATCTACGCGGGAACAATCACGCCATACTTGAAATTGTGATTTAAACTGGTTTTCTTTTTTTATATACGGAAGATGTAACGATTAGAACGTTTCCTATTGCTCGGTAAACTACGAGACACGATCGAGTAAGGTGTGGATCGGTACAGTATAAATAAAAAAGCGTGATTATATAGCTCTGCGTTCTTTATTTTATCAAATTACAACACCTATCTTTTCCCTAATGTCGTTATTAGTAAAGAAATATTTATAAATAATAAAAGCAATTTATTTTATATAAATTTAACGCCTATGAAAAAATTTATTGCCGTTAAATTCGTTTATAGCGTTAAACCTCCGCACTCGAAAGACGACTGTTAATCGTCTAATACAGGGCTTCTTAAACTTTTGTCATTCACGACCCCATTTATGATTGCGAGTTTCTTGACGACCCCATACAAATATAAAAGAAAAATAAATTAATATTTTTTTATGATTTATTTATTAGGTAACAATATACATATACATATGAAAATACATAGTTTTAGAATTCGTTTTGAAACATACAAAAATCTAAAATTAGAAAATTGCAGAATTTTGCTACGCGACCCCATTTGGGGGCGCGACCCATAGTTTAAGAAGCGCTGGTCTAATAAATACTAACTTCAAAAATTGTCAAGTGCAAAATATTTACTAAAATTCGCTTATATAAAACTTTATTTAGTTTAATTAAGTCATATACTAAAATTTACATATACGACTATTTAATCTCTGGGTCTGAATAATAAACAAACTAAACCTTGAAAACTTGCGAAACTATCGTTTGACGACTGACACTCGTCTCTCAAGTGCAAAGGATTAAATTCAAATAAATAAATAAATAAATTTTATAGTTCCCGAGAATCACGTCGATGCGCTCGAGGTCAGCTTTGTGCGACTCTAAAAGTCGCGCGCGTGCGTTTCGAATGCAATTTGAAAACGAGCCGCGTAACGCGAATCTGGTGATACACATAGGTTCGGGGGTGTCACGGTTTCCCCAGGACTGACGGAAAGTTTCGTCGATAACGCCATGACAGTCGACGCATACGCAACGTGTGATATACGTATCCGCAGCTTGAACCACAAGGGATAAAGCGGGAGGGCATGAGGAGGTGAGCCGTCGATCGATACCGTCGTGACATTGTCGTGTCTCTCCGTAAAATGCATACGAACGCGTGTACCCGCTCCCATAAACTCAGCCAAACTCGTAATGGTGCACCCCTTGCATTTCGGTTGCGGATGGCGTACGCGAGCAATATTGAATTTAATGTTGGATTCGTTTGTTTCGCAGAAAACGCGAGGCACTTGCGTATAGGATGGCCATGGTGTAAGGAAAGGTGTAAGAAAGATGGAGGTTCAAAGGTTTGTTATCGCGGAGGAACGAAGTATTATTCGTACCGATCGATATTCTAGACTTCTCTTTTGGAAGTTAAGAAACTTGCGCTTTGGACGTGGAAAGGTGGAGTTTGAAACTGATCGCATTAAGAAACAGGCGTATCAGAGACAGACGTATTTCTAGGTGAATTCAACGCGTTCTCTTATACATAACTTCCGTTTAGAAAGTACTGAGAATTTGAAATTCTCCCCCAAAGAATGCTGACGTTGGCTCATCTTAAAGCTGAAGCTATTTCGTGAAACATGGCGTATCGCGAGATGAATTCAATGCGTTCTTTTATGCGTGACTTCCGCTTAGAAAGTATTGAAAATCTGAAATTCTCCCCCAAAGAATGCTGACGTTGTCTCATCTTAAAGCTGAAACCATGTCGTGAAACATGGCGTATCGCGAGATGAATTCAATGCGTTCTTTTATGCGTGACTCCCGTTTAGAAAGTATTAAAAATCTAAAATTCTCCCCCAACAAATGCTAACGTTGTCTCATGTTAAAGTTGAAACCATGTCGTGAGACATTGTTTCAAAGTGAATTCAACGCGTTCTTTTATGCATGACTTCCATTTAGAAAGTACTGAGAATTTGAAATTCTCCCCCAAAGAATGCTGACGTTGTCTCATCTTAAAGCTGAAACCATGTCGTGAAACATGGCGTATCGCGAGATGAATTCAATGCGTTCTTTTATGCGTGACTTCTGCTTAAAAAGTACTGAGAATCTAAAATTCTCCCCCAACAAATGCTAACGTTGTCTCATCTTAAACTTGAAACCATGTCGTGAGACATTGTTTCGAAGTGAATTCAACGCGTCCTCTTATGCACGACTTCCGTTTAGAAAGTATTGAAAATCTAAAATTCTCCCCCAACAAATGCTAACGTTGTCTCATCTTAAAGCTGAAACCATGTCGTGAAACATGGCGTATCGCGAGATGAATTCAATGCGTTCTTTTATGCGTGACTTCCGCTTAAAAAGTACTGAGAATCTAAAATTCTCCCCCAACAAATGCTAAGGTTGTCTCATCTTAAAGTTGAAACCATGTCGTGAGACATTGTTTCGAAGTGAATTCAACGCGTTCTCTTATACGTAACTTCCGTTTAGAAAGTACTGAGAATTTGAAATTCTCCCCCAAAGAATGCTGACGTTGTCTCATCTTAAAGTTGAAACCATGTCGTGAGACATTGTTTCGAAGTGAATTCAACGCGTTCTCTTATACGTAACTTCCGTTTAGAAAGTACTGAGAATTTGAAATTCTCCCCCAAAGAATGCTGACGTTGTCTCATCTTAAAGTTGAAACCATGTTGTGAGACATTGTTTCGAAGTGAATTCAACGTGTTTTCTTATGCATGATTTCCGTTTAGAAAGACCTGAAAATTTGAAATTCTCCCCCTAAAATATTCCATAGCAAGCGCATGTAATTTCAATACGATTTAGTTTTAGCTAAATTTTAAATGCCAAATAATAACTTCGTATCGTCCTGCCTAAAGTAGCGAGTAAATGTATCATTTTGAATTCCCTCGAAAAGACTAGAATTACGCAGACGTAAACGAGGCGGAGCGTAAATTTTGCGCTCCCGTTCTCGCGGAGACCTCGCGGAGAACGCTTTTTTACTCGCGATCGCTTTTATCGGAGTCGTAAATCTCCGGCAGGCGAGATTTACGAAGTTTCGTTGTGTATCTCCGCGTGCGAACTTGAGGAAAATGAGAGACGCGAGAGATCGGAAACGCGGGAGAGCCAGCAGCAGCTGGAACCGGGCTTGTGCATGCGAAATTCGGAGAAACGGACGCGGCGCTAAAGCTAGAGAGAAAATGAGAAATTGAAGTGGACTTACCCTCTTCAGCGTTCAGGTCTGAAAACTTTATGCCGCCGCTGAAATGGAAAAAGCAGACGAGGGATGAAATAGTTGGTAAATTAAAGTTGCGAGAGGCGATGGTCGTGAATGTTTCGGTCGTTTTACCTCGTAAAAAAAAAAAAAAAGAAAAGAAAAAGAAAGAGGAAACAGACCGATCTATTTGGAAGATAGTTGTGTATCTATTTTCTCGGGGACACGACTCGGAACAAAAACAAAAAGAAAAGCGTGACACGGGACAAAGTCAGTTGTTGTTTTTTTTCCACGATATCGCTAGTATCTGAGGCAAACATTGTCGGGAGTGCTTGAGAGCCGAAGAATTCAAGAAAGCTTTCGGCTACGATGAAACTCAGGCATTTTCGTTCGCTCCGTTCAGAATTCTGTATCGAATAACTAAACGTAACCGGGTACAGTTAACCCTTTGACTGCTATGGACGCATACATGCGTCTGACGAAAGCTACTCGTGTGAACTATGGGCGCGTATATGCGTGTCTGGTAAATGTTTGTATTATTTATTTGTAGTTTTGATATACTGTTGGTTTGATGTACTATGTTAGTAAGGCGCTGATTGATTATATATCGAGTCCCAGGAAAGTCCAGCTTTTTATATTTCCTGGGATTGTCGACAGGGGGAAATGTAGAAACATGCAAAGGACTTTGCGAGTGTTTTCCGGATTCTATAAGGTTATAATCAAACACCCGTGCTTTACTCCCCGCAGCGAAGAGGGATGACTGGCCGTTTGGGCCGAAGAACGGGCCGACGTTCAGGCCTTAAACTGTTTGATGCAGCTCCAACAAGTTAGTCGCGTGGATTATGGACGAGTATATGCGTCCCTGATGAAAGTTACTTATGTGAATTATGAATGAGTATATGCGTCTCTGACGAAAGTTACTTGTGTGAACTATGAACAAGTATATGCGTCTCTGACGAAAATTACTTGTGTAAACTATGAACGAGTATATGCGTCTCTGGCAAAAGTTACTCCCGTGGATTATGGTCGCGTATGTGCGTCTCTGGCAAAAGTTACTCGCGTGGATTATGGACGCTTATATGCGTCTCTGACGAAAGTTACTTGTGTGAACTATGGACGAGTATATGCGTCTCTGACGAAAGTTACTTGTGTGAACTATGGACGAGTATATGCATCTCTCTGACGAAGTTACTTGTGTGATCTATGGACGAGTATATGCGTCTCTAATGAAAGTTACTTGTGTGAATATGGACGAGTATATGCGTCTCTGACGAAAGTTACTTGTGTGAACTATGGACGAGTATATGCGTCTCTGACGAAAGTTACTTGTGTGAACTATGGACGAGTATATGCATCTCTGACGAAAGTTACTTGTGTGATCTATGGACGAGTATATGCGTCTCTGATGAAAGTTACTGTGTGATTATGGACGAGTATATGCGTCTCTGACGAAAGTTACTTATGTGAATTATGAACGAGTATATGCGTCTTTGACGAAAGTTACTTGTGTGAATTATGGACGAGTATATGCGTCTCTGACGAAAATTACTTGTGTAAACTATGAACGAGTATATGCGTCTCTGGCAAAAGTTACTCCCGTGGATTATGGTCGCGTATGTGCGTCTCTGGCAAAAGTTACTCGCGTGGATTATGGACGCTTATATGCGTTTGTCAATTTTTCCTCGCTCCCATTTAGAGCAACACAATTGCTAATAGAGCGCCGTCCACACGGAGCACTTCGACCAAGAGTACAGAGCAGTCGAAGGGTTAATCCAGAGGGTGGATCAGATTCAGATTTGCAACAACCAACCTCTTTCCCCAACTTTCTTCGCTCTTCAAGCGATCCAAAAAGTGATGCTATGCTACCGAACTCTGCGCAACGCAAACCCTAATGGTTTCGCAGAAACAAAAACGAAAAAAAGGAAACGCGTGGATTATATTTTTCTCACTGTTTTCCTTTCAAACAATCGTTCATTGACGCGTCATATTACACCGACGCAAGAATAGAACCATGCACGATGCATAATGAATTCGTCGAATAATAGTTCCGGTAACAACGTCGCGTTCTTTCGAGTCGATTGATTTTAACGTTTGTCGTTTGTCGCGATCGGAACGCATTATTGTTTACGCGTGCGTTAATACGTGGTGCCGAAGGATCGGAAAGAGAGCTCTTGTTCCGATCGCCGACAAAGGATGTTGTTGTTGCATCACGCGCGTGCACACGCGTTAAGCGCACCGCACACACTACTCCCGCGTGTTATTTTTTCTTTCTTTTGTTTCTTTTCGTCACTGGACAAGAGAATCGCGATCGTGTTTCTAATTAGTAGACACGGTTCTCTAAACCCTGCCTCGGTCAATGTAATTCTATGAGTGAACGGCGGAAGGCGGCGGGGGCGGGTGGCTCCGAGCGGAAGCTCGAGACGTACGAATTGGAGCGGTTCCTTTTGCGCGACGAGAAACCGAAACCGCGTTTCCCATCGATAAAACACCAACAACGATAAAAGAGCTGCGCGGTTCACCTTCTTCAACACTAGATTTACGGACATTTCTTGTATATCTATTTCCAATATACATACACTGTAAAATAAGGTGTATATCAAACAGAATTTGAAATTGCACAACTGAGAGGGAAACAGAATTAGGTATACAGAGGCCCTTCGACTTTCGTACACAAGATTGGTTTCTGAAAATGTGTGCGCTTTTGCACCAAAAACTGTGCTTTAAAGCATTGATCGGAACAACATCGTAGTTTGATGACTAAAGTCTAATGTCCCCTCAGACATAGACAGAATGGGACATATAATCGCAAAAGTATAAAAAGTTGAATTTTTAAAAATGTGCAAAATATCGAATCGTACAAAAGTCGAGGGGTACCTGTAATTGTTTTTGCAATTTTTGCTCATAAAGTCCGAAAAAACCCGTCAAATTACGGGTCCCGTAAACCTAGCGTTAAAGGGACTTTCTCTTTAACCCTTTGAGTGCTGACTACTCTCGATCAAAGTAGTTGTGACGGTTGAGAATTGAAAGAGTGTGAAAGAAAAGGAAAGGGAAGGCGGCGGTGTTTCTTCCAGGGCCTGCTAGTGGACTCCATCAGTAAGTGTTACATACTTTATCGGTATGTCTTAGACACAAGGATAGAAAATGGACAGGTCGGAACTCGTATATACAGAAACCATGACGGACTCGAGCACTTGCGAGAAAGGTCGTCGGTTGATCCCTCCTACTGGCGAGGGCAGGAAGGTCGCCACATAGTGATCATCAGTGACAGAACATTCACCTGGTACACACTGTTGCAATAAGAGGAAGAGTCGAAAGAGTTGACCAACGCGTACACGCGTCCGCAGTCCAAGGGATTCCGCGTCAGACGCATGTACGCGTCCATAGCACTCAAAGGGTTAAAGGTGGACTCTCTTACGCGCGTTCAGACGTCGACGATTGCGTTTTTTGCGACGCAACTCGTATTCTGAAACGTTCTACGAATCGCGATATCGAACGCAGGATGGATTCAGAGTCGCCTGCAACAAAGCAGGACAACGCTTTCTGTCGTTTCAGTCCAACTGCGTTTGACTACGCGAAGGCAAGAAAATGGCAGCCATAATTCCGCGGGATCGAAGGAAAGAGGTGAGAACAGGGCAAGGCGGGTGGGTTTTCCCCGAGCAAAAACTGCCGAACAGGTTCGAATTCGTAACGGAAAGCTTCCCGCTTCGTCCCGCTCTCTACCCCCCCTGCTTCCTTCCGCCGCCCCGGATAAGTTTGTTATCATCGTGTAATTGCATACCTGAGCAGCACGGTCGCTGTCTCGGGAACACGGAACACCTGAAAAAGAAGACAACCAGTGCTCTATCGAATCCACATCGAAGGGTGATAACCCCAAAATCAGTTCTCATATCCATGTTCGTTTGTTTGTTTGTTTTTCTTTACCTCGCGCGAAAATGTCGCGCTCGCACGACCAGGTGATCGGGAACGCGATCGTCTGTTTAATTTTACCGCGGCTGGCGGGGCAAACAGGAAAATTCTCGATGCGAGCAATCAAAATTTCGTCGCCTCGAGGAAGCGGCGGAGAAAAGTATGATGTTCGCGCGCGATAATCTTCTGCCGCGCGTTGTTCGAACTGTTTCGAGCTTGAATCCTGGGTGAACATTTCGCGATGGTGACATCATCGTCCCGGGGACAGTAATCGAAACGAACTCAATTGCAAAGAAATAGGGAGCCACGAACGGGCTTCCGTCCAGACAATACGTCTGTCGCGGTTCTGATTGAATGCCCCGACGTATCGTCTAATTCGTCGGAGAACGTTACTGAACTGTTTGGGGTGTTTTTTTTTTTAAATCAGATTGAATGATCGTCGTTCAAAGAGATGGTCTCACGTTCGAAGGAAGCTCACCCCTTTCTCATAGGGGTGTCTCGTCTCTTTGTTATACGGGTAAGCGAAACGAAAGAAGCGGAACAAGCATGCCTACCTTCCAGCCCATGTTCTCGAAGAATGTGCACAGTCGCATCTGCCCGGTCGTTTTGCCGCCGCAAGGTCCTGAAACACGAAATACAGTGAAAACTCCTTAAGTCATCCTCTTTCTCTCTCTCTCTCTCTCGCACTTCTTTTCTTCCTTCATTTCTGTTAATATGATCAGTAACGACATCTGTCATTTCTTTTGTTTTTCGTAAACGTGACTCGCCGGTCGCATCGTGCGAGCAGTTAGTCTACAGAAAGTAGCCATAGTGTTGAGATGAGATAAAACAAAGGTCTATGTTTCTACTATATAAATTATATCAAAAGTGTATTTTTTTTCTTGTTTAAATAAATCCTAATAATTTCTCTCCGTTTTATATGTTTGTGGCGTGCAACTGCACTTACACGGTTAAGATTTCGCGATGAAAAATTCCGAGAGAAGAAGAATTCCGATACTTGAAGTCAGAGTGACTTGAACCCCGAGCACAGTGAAGTAATTTAGGCAATGTTCAGGACCTGATGCAGGTCTGTAAACGTTTCTTCCTCTCTCTCTGAAGCCTTTGAAGGCGATTTACGGAGGCTTCGCGACCCGTGAATATCGCGTGACGCCATGAGTATTTTTCGCTGCATGCGCTTACAGATATTTTACTTGCTATTGTTTGTTGCGAATTAATTTAGTGTAATAAATATTGCGCCTTATGTTTCACCACTCTTGTTCGACCATCCGCGATGCCCCAGGAAATCGCGTAGTAACTCGGCCCACACACGACGCGCCATTTCCAGCGCAAATAGAACCTGTAGCTGACGATTAACTCTTTGACACCGTAACATCACGCGAGACTCTTTACGCGATACGATTTATGGTTCGAGCGTACCAAACAAGGGTCAAACACTCGTGGTATATTTTACGTTTAGGGTGTTTCAATTTCTATAACCACTCTTCTTGTTTTTACTAATCGTTACACACACTACTGCGACCTAACCAAACTGCGGTCCTCAAATTTTATTGCGATCAAAGGTCCTTTAATTTCATTAGAAAAGATTGCTAATTTGAAAAAAATGGTTCTTTAATTTGAAGCCGAGAGGACGTGTTACGGTAAACCACTCGAGCAGAGCAGAAACATTGAAAACCATTGATAATGAAGCATTTAAGAAGGGATGTTACAAAAGAAAAGAAATGGTAACATATTACGTAGTAATTCACTCGAACAGAGCAGAAACATTGAAACCCGTATAAAACTAAAAGGATATAGCAGACCATTGGTAACAGTTTCTTTAACTATCGCACGAGTTACATCGAACTTTTTAGTGAAATCGGAATACACGCGTTTGGGACAAAAATGTCCCGAAGATCGCGCAGCAAGACTTAATCGTAGCGTCGAATGGTTAAGCAGGACGAACGCGTCGGCTACGACGAGGAAAGTCGTCGAAGGAGGCAACGAAAAGTGCAACGCGAGAAGGTTACAACGTCGCCGCTAACCTTGACTTTCGCGGTACCACGTGGTTATTGAACTCGAGCGGTGCAAATAGAAGTGACGTCGACGCGATCCTACTGGGGAACAAGACCGAACTGCAACCTGTCCCGCAACTTTTATTTTCTTAATTCACGAACTGTTTCGCGTCGTCGAATCAGAAGTCTCGCTGATAAAGAAAGAGAGAGAGAAACACGTGAATTTTAAATCAAATTTTGTAACTATGGCCATTTCATCGGGTGTGGTACGGTTAACGTTTAAACGTATACATGCCTAACGTACTTTTTAGAATGTCACATAATATTTTTAGGTTTTGTTACATTTGGAGAAAACGAGAATGTTCGAAGATGAATCGAACAACGATTAATATTTATTTATTTATTTAAAATAATAAAAAAATTCATGAGTTATAAGTCACACGCCGTTGTAATTGTTGAGTTTTTAAAATATTCGAGTATATTCCGCGCGATCGTTGTTGCGCGGACAATTGCTGGCGAGAATCAAAAAGCGGTCCTCGAGACCAGACGCAATTCGAGTTGTACTAATACGCTCTAAGTGCATTGCGATCGAGTCTCAAGACGCGCCGACAGCCAGCTGTACGTACGCTTGTTGACTCATAACTGGTTTGAATTGTTGTACGTTGACACGAACGCGGCCCTCATCGATATATCCTCGGAAAAGGCACGAAGCACGCGTTTACGGAGAGGTTCACGGATCTAAATATTTTTCGCAGTATTTCGGTTGCGAAGAAAAAAAAAGTATTCGGTATCCAAACGATGGCATTTGAATAATCGGCTTCAAAACTGTGCACGTTTATTTTGTTGTTCCTTTCTTCGCGAGTTTTAAATACGATTAGTTATTATTAGTACAAGGTTACCGTGAACATTATTCGAAACAAAATCGATAAACGCAAAATTGAGTTAGAAAAGTACTACAAACCAATAAAGATATCGAGGTTCTTCGTTAAGGAAGCAAACGTGACATCTTCGGACTATATTCGATCAAGATTGATTAAAAGCTAAACAGCAACGTTATCTTACTAATGCTCTAACCAGTGATTCATTTTAACGACACTGTAAAACACGTACAACCGATAAAATAATAAAATAATAGTAAAACGATTAACGACGATTGGCCAAGATATAAACAAGCATAGTTACGGTCAATTGCAAGAGTTAATCGTGTTTATGTACCGGCGCAAATATGTTCGATTCAAGATGATCGAGCCAAATCGAGGCACCGATAATTGATTATTACGATTTTTTTATTTAGAGACTCTAAAGCAACTCTAGAACAATCGCTCTATTTCTATCATCGATCCCGCTTCGTTCGATTGACTCTTACTTTAAAAGAGAAAAAAATGTAGACGATTATATTTTTGCATTTCTCGTGTGTGTAATCTTGTGAAATAGATTTCTATAGGAACTAAAATTCTATTCTGAATGTTTGCTTTTAGCGTATGTTATTAGAACGCAAAATAAAATGTTCGTAGTAGAGAAACAAACAAAATTTTTTCTATCTTATATATATATTGTCACAATGCTATGTAAATGATTTGGGATATGCTTTTTCGGTGACTTAAATTTAGAACGTGTCGGGTTGTCAATGTTGTCAAAGCAGACGTACACTACTTCTAAACAACGTTTCGATCTATACTTCAATTTTATTTACGTTGTTGTTGTTGTTCTGTCTCTTTTGAAAACAATTTCGCGTTATTGTACCTTCAAAGGCTTCAAAATACGTTTACGATACTTTAATAGGACGGAACTTCGACAAGCAAAACTGCAATCGTATGGTCGTCCATGTGAACTATACAATTTTACGATGACGATTGCAAAAATAAGACTACCATTTGAGCGCATGCAAATTTACAATTTAATCAATATTTTCACACCAGCGATAAACTTGTAATGTATCCTGCATGTAACCTGATAACGACCAAAAAGTGGAAACGAACGAGATACGTTTATGCGTAAAAGAGCACAAAACCAAGACTCAGTAAACAAAAAGTAAAATGACCGAGCAAAAGAATTATAAAGTTGGAACACGTGGTTTCTACATACGCGTAGGGATCGCTTTTTTTCGAGAGTAACTCCACAGCGGCGGATATATTCTTTAATCGAAAATGTATGGAAGCATCCATTTAACCCAACAGACATTTTCGGAACAAAAGTACGGTGTACAAAACGCATGACAACGAATCATTTGGTTGAATAGAAATATAATTTACCTCCAGTGAGTACCACTTTATACAGGCGTTTCTGCTCCATGTTGAATGTACGGTTTTAGAGCCTTTTTTCGGTAATCAAGTCCCACGAGGTATTTCGAATCGATGTCGATGGATGGATGGATGGAGATATGGTCTTCGTCTGGCACGTGAATGGTGTCTACGGTTGCAATAAATACTACATAAACACTTCACCGTACATTTCGATATGCCGCGGAGTCAAATACGTCGGAGACATGGAAATAAAGCGATGATATCTCGACGCAGAAAGACAGTAAACTGCCACTCTATGTAGCAGACGTCTGCCTCGAAATGAAGCGAGCCGCGGGTCTGGTTAATCGGGTTATGCTAGTCTTTCTGTATGACGAACATGCGCGAAACGGAAATATACGAATCCACGAGGCGCCGTTTACGAAACTACCCGAACAAAACTGAACATTTGTCCTCTCGTTTGATTCCCGGCGGTTAGTCGTTAGAAATTTCGAACTTCGTAAAAATGTTATCGATCGAAACCAGCTGTTATCTTTTCAACTTTAATAACAATTAAACGTGATTTCAAATTTCGTAATTGAATGATTTACAATTTACACGAATGTAACAGATTTATCGTGAATAACGAAGCATATCGATTATTTATGGATGCAATTTCTATCCTATTTTTCAAACGTAATATATACGCGATCTTTTTTTTTATTAATAATTTTGCACACAACACATTTGATTTCGGTAATAGAAAGAAATATCGAGACAGTTTATATAGCACCTTTTTATCTTCCCATCGGTCGTTACTTGTACAATAGCTATAAATTACATCGACCTCTTTTTAAGCATACAATAAAACGTTTCCACTTGTCGCAACGAAATTAATTTACAATGTTTTCCTCTGCAACCCTCTTCTTAAAAAATCAGTCACAATGTACGTCTGTAAAATATATTTATTTCCGCAGCAAGATATTATGCGTTTTTGTTTGTTCGAATACAACCAAAGGATATAAGCATCAATTTACATAGTCTGGTTAGTTTAATTCTAATATTTAGAATTATACGTGTATTTTATCTTATTAAATCGTACTCGATTTCATCGACAACGTAATTTCGAATTCTTTTTTCTTACGATCTTTTACGTTCTTTTCTTTCCTTTCTTTTTCTTTTTTTACATTTGTTCGTAGTGACTGAATTCAGTGAAATATTGAAAAAACGTTATCAGTCTATGAATATTCTATGAGCAGACAGCAATTACCTAATTGTATCTTGTCGTTGACATTCCGTGACCATCGTGTGTGTGCGCGAACGCACTTAAAGGCATGAAAACAATCGCAACGCGCATACTACATAATACTTTCACCGTTGTTGTTAATAAGATAAAGTGGAATTAATATCCAGACCCTCGAATGAAATCTTAATTGCTTCGTTAATATTACCAATTTAGATTTCAATATAGTCTTTGCACAGCTGTTTTAAAACTCCTGTGCCTGATAACTGAAGTCGTAGCACATGATGGTTCCAGGCATAACCGCGTATTTCATTCCTACCGAGTATTTTGTTTACATCGCTTTCCAGATACATGGTCGAACGGGCAACCAGCCATTTGTCCCACGTGTAATTACAGCATTTACAATTCCGATTTTACATAGAGTACAGCATCTTTTTACAAATGTTTGATCATAAAATTTTTGCAAGCACTTTCTAGTATCAATAGTGTTGTATTAAATATAATATAGGATGTGTTGTGAAGAGAAATAAACAACTTTAAGAATATCTCATCTTGATTGTATTCAATTTTCTATTTACAATCTATCTTTCCTAACACGCACGCCTATGGTGCTCCTCTTTAAATTTCGATAAATAGCACCGAGGATTGAACAATGAGAAGAGAAACAACCTTTGTGTCTACTTAAGAATAATTCGCGTGCATTTTGTATGCGAATACGGTTCGTTCATGCATAACTCAAGTAAGTAAGTACGTTCGAATTGCTTACCGTAGGTTATTAACGTATCGCATACAAAAGTGAATGCATTTAGTTTATCTAATTTTAAGGCAAGAGTTCCGTTGCGTCTTATACAAATTCAGAAATAATTTGTCATTCTCTTTACCATCATTTGTTCCCCAAGGTTCTCTTTCGTGATAAAGTTGTGCCTACTAAAAATAATTACATGTACTTTGCATCGCGTACTTAGTAAAGTAACTTTTAAGCTATTTTGTACTCCGAAAATTGGTACGCAAATACGTTGTCTGTTTGATATGAAATTCTGCTTCAGAGAAACTGCGAATGCAGAAAAAGGCAACGTTCTATATCGTATTATTTTGTGCCGAAGGTGAAGCAATATCGTTAAAGATCTTTTTTTTTTTTGTTCTTTTCTTCTTTTCTTTTAAGGTGGAGAACCATCTACAAACGATGATTTCAGTTTCGTAACGAAATTTCTTCGTTTCATTTATTTATTTATTACTTTCTTTTTTCATTTTATTTTAAATATTCGATGACATTATTCGATTTCAAATATTTTTATCGACGATATAGTTCACTTAATTTAATTCGTACAAGAATTGATGCAGATAGTAAGAACTGAAATCCAATTTTGAATTCAACTAGAGATTTATAATATTCTAACTTAGTTTATAACACCACTAAAAAAGTATGAGTCATATAATTGCTGATTTCCGATAATCTGTTATTCATAATCGCAGGCCTGCTTACATTTATTAAAAAAATAATCTGCAATATAATGTAGACAATAAATAGATATTGTGTAATTAATATTCTTATCAATAATATCGTCATAAAAAGGCTATCATTATTGCAATGGAGCACTTTCTGCTATTCAATTTCCCTGAATAGAAGCACTGAATAAAATTATGTTTTACTTCATATAAAAATTAGATTTAAGACTCGACTGAACAAATAAACTTATTATTCCGCCTAAAAATTTGTGTATAATTTGTACTGTTGATCTGTATATCCGAAAGTATACAATTTACTTCTTACAGTTGTAGACTGAGTCGATTCATATAATTGTTCATTTTCTTTTTGCGAAACAATGATTATTATAAACAAAAAATTTATCCACTACTAAATATATATAGATAATAAAAATTACACTGTATTATTATAATACTCTAGATAAATTTCCTCCTCATTATATAGAATTCAATACTAGCTGTAGTTAAAGTAAAACAATATTTTTTGATGTTCTTTTTTGACATGTCATTATTTTTCTATCTTTTTTTTACTTCAAGATATACATACGCCATATTTTAGCGCAAAACTAATTTTGCCTAAGCCCCATTCATTATTGCTTATTTACATCTATATATGTACATATACAAAGATATAGTAAACATTAGTGGAGGACGTCTTGCGATACAAATCAAGAAAGAACAATATATGGCTGTTTAATTTATATATGTTATTGTAAGGATTCCTGTTGCGAGTGCATATAATTGGAAATTAGTGAGCATATTTTCGTAATATTATATATCATGCAGTATAATTTTTGATTAATTATAAGAACTCGCTATATTCGATTTATCCGAAAATTCAAGTAGAAAATATGAATCGAATAATTGAAGTTCGGATAAAAAAAGAAATGAACGAAAGAAAGATGTGTTCATGAACACAAACAGTGATTCAGATACAAACATAAACACATAAAATAAAATATTTGCTACAAAACATGATTTAGCAAAAGAAAAAAGCAGCTTTGAAATTTTTGCCAACAATAAAACTTTCTATATAAAAAGTTTTACTTGCAACTTTCGTACCTACAATTTTATACTCGTTTATAAATGCAAACAAATTACAACAGAGTTTGAAAGAATCAAATTTTTTTTAGAGATATTGTATACTATCCGTTATACAATCGTTAATTGCACAATATAAATAAATTTGAAGAAAGTGATCCATTGAGAATATTTATTATATTAATTGCCCAACTACGTATCTTTTTATAAAAATATCGTAAATAAATTATGGCAATAATGTTCAACAATTACAATATTCATGCAATAAATAACTGGTAACAATGATTGAAGTGGTAACATTTTGAATATGTAGCAGATATTGAAAAGATTTTTTAAATATTATGCATCATACTAATCAATTCTTTGCACAAATTTTAGAGGTATACCCATGTGAAGTAATTCATCCTGTGATATATACATTAAATCTGGATTGTAATAAATTAATGCTTGCCAACATATTTCCGATAATTTGGGGATTGTTAACCAAACAGAATGAACTGCATCTGTTCTTGCAACCTGTAACAAAATTGTTCAAAATAATTGAAAGGTTATAGCGTGTAGAAATAAGAAGCTAAGGAAATAAGAAAATTAACCTTATCATTTTCTTTAATAATGCCACCAAATGTATACATTCTTCCTTCTGGGGTAAGAGCTGCAGAATGAAAATATACAGGACATGGAAGTATACACTTTCGTAAACATGTCCACTGCAGAAGTTTTAAATCTAGTCTCCAAACATCAGAGAAGACATGCTCTCCGTTATATCCTCCAGAAATTACTACCGATGTGTCACCTGTTTTCTCATCTGTGTATTGTACAGACCCATGACAACGTCTAGGTTGTGGTACTGTATTATCATCGTTATCACCGTAAGTGTTTAATATTATCCATTTATTTTTATCTAAGTCAAAAGCTGGGATTTCCTAAACAATTGATGCAGCAATTATACATTCCATATTTAATATGATTAAAAAATTTCAAATTTAAGTTTAAATTTAAATTTGAAATTGCAAAGCTGAAATTTTGAGAGATTATATTAAGCTATACATACCGAGAAACCATAAGCATCTGTAGCTGTTCCTCCTCCTAAAACATATATGTATTTTCCATCAAATGCCAATTCATGTCTATATCGTCCTGCAGGTTCACTCTGATCTCTTCCAGAACATATGTAAACAATGTCCCAAACGCCAGTCCTAAGATCAAATCTATGAATATCACAAGTATATTCGTATCCTGTAGTACCACCAATAGTATATAAGCATGCCCTATGACATATTAAAGCTTGTCCATATTGGGGTTCAGGGAAATCTCCCTTTGCTGGAACCATGTACATATTGCCATTATTAATATTGCACACATAAAGATGATTACTACAACTATGTCCAAATGGTACACCAGTTCCACCATAAACCATTAGGGCATTGCCCTTTAAAATCACTGCATTAGATGCTAATTCATTGGGCATATTATCTTGTCCTGGTAAACGCTTCCATTGTTGTGTAACAAGATTAAACTTCCAAATTTCCTTGAAAAGTGGTTTACTAGAAATCCATGTCTGGTCATTTTGCATTTCAGGGTCGGTATCAGAGATACATGGATTAAAACCACCATAAGAATATAAATTCTTATGATTACAGACTATTCTGTGTCCACTTCTAGCTTTTGGGTGTTCCAAGCTATGTGCTTCATGTTTTATGAACACAAATGGTTTGAATGTGTACATGGTTGTCAATTAATTGACAATAAATAGTCAATTTCTAGAAAGGTAGTTGAAAGATACAACTGTTTCCCGTTGGGACTACTATAAGATCCAAAAAAATTTGCTTAAAAAAAAACATGTGTAACATTCATACATAACGTTTTGCATATATTTGAACGGTTTACTTGTCACGTTGAGGTTTATACGTTAAAATAAATGTCGTACTACTTTGAATAAACATGTGAGCATTGTCTCGGTGCGCATAAGAAATTTTCAACACAGACATCTTGCACGAACTCTACAATACATTTGATGTACTTTTCTCACATCAATGAACATGGCGTAAGGCAACAAAATTCTTCATTAGTTTTCTTGGTGATCGTTTACATAACGAACAAAATATATTCAATTTCACTTCAATTTGTTGTTTCACTTTTAAGCAACCTTTTCTTTCAACTATATATATATACGACTGAAAAATTATGCTTCATTTAAAACAGCAAACTTCTTCTTTTACGTCTATGCAGTAATACAGCTGCGACTGCGCAATACTGATCAGCTGACTGATTATATTCAATCGTATTCATCAACAGCTTATTGTGCACATTGTTTCCAGTTTATATAAACAATAAAATATCATATAAAATTAAACTGTATCTTTTATAACTATCGTTTAGTATAAATAATGTTTATTTAATTTTTAAGCAAGTAAATCTAAACTTCTCTTCCTGTCCTTTCATGGTCCATATAGTACTTCCTACAAAACGCTTTTTTATTATTTTATTTGCAATATATGAAAGGGTTTGTTTTATATTTTATATAAGTCCAACAAAACAGAAAGAAATACCCTTCTTTTCAATTATTTACAATCTTTAAATTTATGTTTTAAACAATTTACACGAAGAATTTGTACGCCATCTATTCATTACATCTGCAAGTATGCATGAATCCTCACTTTATTAAGTGTCGGTAAACGTTTTTTTTTATATAACATATTTTTTAATTATAACATATAAATTACTTATAAAATAAAATGATTGATTAATTATATATGATTCTTCATTTCGGTTGTACCGTATCATTTTTTAGGAAAGACTTCAAACGCTTTTTGGTTTCAATTTCTGCCACATCGTGACGTATCTAAAGAACACGAAGGTTATAATTTACTATTTTTAAATTATTTGTTGTAACATTGAAAACAAGTAGTAGTAGCATTTGAGTAGCGACTTTTGCGAGTACAGGACCAGTCAATTTATCCGGGACCATAACATTATCCTCCATTTCTTCTTGTTCATTTCTGGCATTGGCGTTTGTATATACTGTACCCCGTGTTAGGACTTTAATGCTATCGCGTGAGAGTGCCGGGGCAATTAATGCCGCGAGCGGTACGCTTTCGTTAATTAAACCTGTACAAAACGTGGAGAGGGAAAAAGAAAAGTTACGAATGTCACGGATTACAGAATATTAATTTAAAATGCGTAAAGACCTTGATTATTAATTCTCTTGGTCTTGAGAGAGGCACACATCTGTCCTACTAAAATTCTCTGGGTGTTCGTCATTCTTTGCAATATTACATGATTTGCGTCTAAATGGCCAAGATCCTGGGCAGCTTTCCAAGTCTGCAGCCACATGGAATAGGAAAAACAGCCGCTATCAGATCTTTTCCTTTTGAATATTTCAAAGTTTCAGATGCCGTTGCAACAACATCCTTTTTTCCTCTGCTTTTTTTACTCTCTCTCTCTCTCTCTCTCTCACTTTTTCTCAACAAAGTCCTTACTTTGGAATTCGAAGTGCGTTTAGCGAGACCACTTCCTGAAACTCTCCGTTGCTCGGCCGCTTTTATCTTCGAGTTTTTCCTCAAAATGCGCCCTTGCTTCGTTTCCGAGAATTGCGTAACATTATCCTCCTTTGATCCGTCATGGTGATCGATACCTTTGAGACGGCCTTTACTTTTATCCGAACGAGAAAAACTTCTGCCGTACCTCGACACGTTTGACCTGGTTAAATTTAACGTTAACGCCATCAACCGCGGACACGTTTCCTATAAATAGAACGATTTGCATTCACCTTTTATCAACGTACGTCGCGTTCGAGTTGTTCCTCGGGTTCCCCTTCGTTTTGCTATTCTGCTCGTCCGGAACGGACAAATCCCACGCATTTTTGTATTGTTCTGGTACGTCCATCGCGTCGACGAATATGTTGTTTCGGATCTCGTTGACCAGAGCGTCCAGACACGGAAGCGAGGGTATTTCCAGGGTTAGCGCGATTATCTCTTTCTCGAGGATCCCCTCGAAACGAAGGTCTATCTCGTCCGCCATCGTGGCTGCTGAGACCACGAAGCTCTCCGGGGAGGAGACCAACGACTGACCCAACAGGGATTGCACGAAGTTCTGCATTTCCGTGCGTAACAGCATCCGGTTGATCTCGTCCGTGTCCATTGCGGTGTCGATTATTTTCTTCGCTTTCTTAGGGTTCACTTGCTGAAGTATCTCGTACACGGTCTGCACCAGGGCTTGGAGCTGGTAATTCACGAGCACCGGTACCACCTTGTAATCCTTGTTTCGCAGCTCGATACTCTTCACCGGTGCGTTCAAGTAAATGCATTTCCTGCATTTTCTGGCGGTCAACTCAGGGCTCAGAGTGGCGGAGAGCAGAGAGTTGGTCGACGGCCGGCTACCAAACGTGTTACGGAAAACGGACCTGGTGCTGGACGTCTTCGACGGTGCCTCCTTCATAGCTTTGAAACTAGACTTAGCGGTGACAGGATTCTTGGGCAGGGTATCGGAATTCTTTCTTCGTTTCGATTTCAACATGGTGATGTCGTGGTTGAGCTTGAGCGAGGAACTGATCGCGGACTTCCTCGACGGGCTGCGCGTCGATCTCGTGACCCAATTCCTAGCCGACAAGTTCGTGGTCGCTCTGCTCAACATATCCTCGTTGTTGTTGGTGTTGTTGCTGTTGTAGTAGTCGTCGTCGTCGTCAAGATGAAACGACAAACTGATCTCGTCCAGCCCGTTCAATCCGACGCGTGCGAACCGTTTTCTGATCACACCTTCGGCTAGGGCCTGCTTGATCCGCAGCTCGTGAGAGGCGCCCAGCAAAGAGTAGACGTGCGGCGAAATCGAGGGCATCTTCTTGAAACCGTGCAACGCGATCTTCGTTTGCTGAGCGTTGGACGACAACGCTTTCTCGAAATCGGCGTCGTTCTCCATATACTGTCTGTACTTCTCCTCGAACTCGCGGATCGCCTGGTCCTCCAGTATCTTGTTCCGCGGATCCTCGTGCAGCTT
This sequence comes from Tetrapedia diversipes, assembly GCA_033822845.1. Lineage (NCBI taxonomy): Eukaryota > Metazoa > Arthropoda > Insecta > Hymenoptera > Apidae > Tetrapedia > Tetrapedia diversipes. The sequence goes on along the minus strand of JAOPTO010000943.1, from coordinate 37,743 downwards.
CGTGTTCGACGGGACCACCTGTGTGTCCACCACGTAGCACGGTATCAGGTTGTTCCACGCGCCGGAGAAACGCCTCTTCTTGGCTTCGCGGGAACGATCGTTGGAAGTTATCGTTAATGTAGGAATGCGATCGAGTGGATGAGAGTTTAGGAAAATGTGAAGAGTGGTTGAGTCGGGCGATAGCCGTGTGAACGTAGAATGTTTGGACTCGAGTGTTTCTAAAGCGCGAAAGATGAGCACTTGAGAAAACTGAGCGACTAAGGAATTTTGAGGTGAACGTGACCGAATGCATCGAGTGAGAAAGGTCGACAAATTTGAAAGAAAGGAAACGATGACGGGGAAAATGCAAGCGCGGGGTAGAAAGAATGTGATTGTGAAAGAAACAAAAACGTCGAAGTTGCTAAATTGAAAAATCGTCTATATACTTTTAAGTTGTTAGGATTAAATTATTTTAAATACATATGATAATATTCTAAGCACATCGCTTTATCTTACTCATATCTGAACCCTACCATCTCTCTCTCTCTCTACTAAATAGATAAAAGTAGTATTTCCTATATTAACTACAAGCGAGCCGATTTCGATTTCCAGGAAACTACGTACGTACGCACCTTTCTCCAGCAAAGGTGTGACAGGTCTGACGGCGGTGCAGTCGTTATTGTTCCACTTCGTGCAGTGGGCAGTCAACAGGTGGAGGCAAAGAACTTTGTCGGGATCCACCTCGCCTTTGGTGAACACTATGGAGTGCACGAACTCGTACGAATCTTTCGGCGTCTGCTCGGGCTTGATCGACTGGCTACTGCCCTCTTTTATGGCGCCCGTGCAATGATAGCAAAACCCGGGGTTATGCGTTTCGTACATGCGCACGTTTACAGCCTGCGCGTCAATTACTGTGTCCGCAATTAGATCGGAAGATCGGACGATGAACCGCGTTTCCGCTGATTGTACGTCTGCCGCGCGTCACTGTCGGAGCACACGGTCAAGTAACCTAATCTCTGATCTCTAATATCGTGGAACACGACCAAGTAACTGCAAATTAACCCTTAAACGCATGATTTTTTCTTACACCTTGAGAAAAATATATTACGTGAACATGTACATGCTAATGCAGGAAAAAATAAGGAACAAATTCTTTTTTTCAATTATTTTTTTCGTAATAATTCATTAAAAAACCTTCTATTGCATGCATTTACTAGAAAATAACACTGATAAAAATACAAATACATTATTTCAGAACAAAATAACTAAACTCAAGATTGAATGGTTGTGTGAGAACCCATATACGCGTTTATAGCACAGACTGAATGGTTATGTTAGAACCCATATACGCATTCATAGCGCTGAAAGGGTTAACGAGCGCGAGGGAAACCGTGTGCATCTCTGACAAGTGTTTCTTTATCTAATGATTTCCAGGAGACCTTACGTTTGACCCCATAGACGGTTGGCGAGCCTCCAGGTTCTTGTGACGCGATCGAAACCGGTGCCTCGCAGTCTCTATCATCCTCAGATCAGATTTTTCCACCTTCTCGAGTTTCAACAGTTCTTGCGCCAACTTTTGCCGGCTAATCTCGTTCTGTTTAGCGAGTTTGTCCTGTAGCTTCGCGTTGGATTTCATGGTCGTCACACGCTTATAATTTTCGTGTTCGCTGAATAATTTTGTTCGCTGCGGATAAACAAGGAGGCACGTGAGTGTGGGAGAAAAGTCAAGGGTGAAACAGCCCCGCATTCCTTCCGCTTACGTTTGATTGTGCAGACACGTGAACGTAAACGCGTTTCACTTCATATCGGATAATTCCTCCGTTCGGTTGGTACTCCGATTTCCCTAGACTTCTTATAAATTAAATTTGATTTTAAAAAACAGATTAACAGTCGAGAGAATTTCTTTGTGATATCGCATTCGTGTGATATCTGTAACAATGATAATAATGATTATAGTCCCCTAATGTCTCGTTATGATATCAAATTTGTAGAGCTTAGAAGAATCGTTACTGACCTATGCTTCCTTTACAAATCAATTCATGGGCTAGCGAATAATCCGGAAATCACCTTATGCATTAATTTCAATGTACCATCTAGTCACACTAAATTGTCTCTTCTGTTCTATTTTTCTAATCTTAAGGATTATGATCCCTCTTGTCGAATTTGTACACCTGCGAATAATATCGGCACATCAAATGATTTTTTTGCAGTTAACATTAATGTATTCAGATCGCAAGTATACAGATGCTTATCCTGTTAATTATAATTTTACTATGTATATACGTTATATCTGTCTTTTCTTTTTAATTACTTCTACTTCCTATCTAGCACTCGCTGTTACTTTGTTCACTCTTCTCTGTTTTTATGTTTACCTGTAATGGACATCTGCTCGTAAATAAAGTAGAAAAAAAAAATTAAAAAAGAATAATGCACAAAGAAGCTTAGAAATGTAGTTAATTACGAATCAGCTGAGCCTATTACGTAACGCATTAAAATATTTGGCACGACCTGCCCAGAGGTGAACTTTCTAATTGGCTTCCGTTATTTTTAGGTTAAGAAATTTATTTGTCACGGGCAAGAACGCATAACAGTGGCGACTTCGCGACGTTGGAACCACTGCGATCGCAACGAGCGTAAATACGTGCTAATCGTGCCAATTGTAACTGATTGCTTTTCTTTGATTCTTTGTGACAGCTACGATAGTGCACGACGCGACAATTCAATCTTGAATGTCATACGATTACCACGTCATAACAATGGCTTCCGTGTATTCGAAAACTATTGTTTCCCATTGAAAAATCTTATATTTACACAGCACACGTACATCCATAGCATACGTATTTCCTATGTATCGTCATCAATATCGATTTGTCCTCGCGCGCGTTGATTGACATGCTTCATAAATAGTACAGAGAGGAGCACAAGTTTCGTAATCGATCTACGCACAATCGATCGTTCTATCTGTTTTGTAAGAATCACTGGACTTTCGAAAATCTCCGTTACTATTCTATAGGTAGCGCATTAAGCTAATTAACAGAAACTATGTCGTATCAGTTGTCTGGAATTTAGAATTTCATTAAAATAAAATTATTTTGTAATTACGTATGTCTATGCTCGTTCAAAGCTGTATCGAAATAATCGATAAGAATCTAAATAATTCGTATGGCGTCGATGAAAGAAAAATTTAAATCGATATGATAATGGTCGAAAGAAATATTCCGGAAATGCAAAACAACGCCATTGTTGATGCCTCGATAAAGAATGCTCCCTAATTGGTTGATCCGGTGAGTGTCGCGTAATACGATGCCGCTGATTGGTCGAACGCTCGGTTAGATTGGTCGGGATAGATCGCGCGCGTCGGTTACATCAGTGTTTCGACAACGAGCGTTCGTTCAAGATTTGATCTGGTTTCGAGATGCGTTTTGTTTACTCGAATTTCTCTGTGCACAAGCTGGGCGCGAAGATACGAGAGTGACGAGGAGGCGCGCCGCAACGGTTAGGAAGGCCGGCGGTGTGACGGGCCGCGTGGTAGGAGGTTGCTGCGATTCAATTTCAGTCGAAGCGCGCCAGGCAGACCGAGCGCCAGCAAGAACCGGCTGTTCTCTTTTCCGCACCTCGTGCCTCGCTTTTCGAATACCATCGAATCTGCTGGTGTACGCGCGCACCATACCGCGTCTCCCTTCGTTCGACCACACGGTGTGTTCGTGAGACTAGGATGCACGTGTGTCTGCCAGCCAGAGGGGGATGCCTGTAGTAACGCATGTGTGCGCGCGACCGAGAACGGCCCTCCAGCATCCGAGCAAGTGTTTACGTTGTCGTGCGTGTAACCCAGCGCGAATAACCGTTGCTCAGAAACCAGTGCTCCTTGCGTTTTTGAACGTGTTCGAAAACGTGGTACGTCAACGACCCAGTTTCTAGAAACGACTGTCGAGTGACGGGGTACCCGGGAATGACCTTTGACTCCAATCGAATCGAATCGAATCGAATCTGTAAAATCTGTTAACGACTATTCGAACCGCGTCGGTGCCCATTTCGTTGCAACGTGACGGTGAGTGTGTGTGCGTGCAGGAGTTTGGAAGCGAACACAAATGCCGGAAGTGCCAATGACGCGTGAAGGATGCGTTTGTTGATACCGAGTGGACATATGATGTGTTTGGACATGAACAGTGAAGAGGTCATCGCATACTCGTGCAATTTTCGATCTCATATGTTGGAGAGTTTCGGTAATTTGCCGATGGGCTTTCGCTGCGTTATGATCGTGTAATCTGTGCGAGCACGTGACACGGGATGCGATTGTTTGCCGCCATGAATGCAAGGGGATAAGGAAGGACTCATGTCTCTCAGAATGGAATTCGGAGGCTACAAAGGTACCGGTCCTCGTGTTAGGGTGCGACGACGCGCGGAATTAGGCAGACGGCTCACCAGGAGGCTATCTCTGGTTGCAAAAATGCCAGCTGCCATTCTCAGCAAAGCGAATCCACCTGAACCAAGGCCAGTCGAGATCACGGCGATCGCCCCTGACAAGACACACCTCACGGTGAGTAAATTACATTTTATCCTTTCTCGTTTTTTGCCTCGTTCGAGGTATCCTACTGCGTCGTTTAAGCTGGCGAAATTACGAATTCGAGCTGGATACCGATACGGTTCACTTGGCCGTTGGTATTTAGCTTGCAGGTCACACGCGCCAATCCACGCGAAGCAATAATTTAGCGAAGAGCTCGTAAACGGTCGGTCGCCGATTCGACTGTATCGCGTTGATTGTTACGAACTTTGTCGCCCCACGTATCTCTGCCGTAACATCGTGGAAAAGCTCGAACCTATATTCGACCGACACGGATCCTCGTGTTAGAAATCGAAACTCGGCGTATAGGGTTCGAACGATTAATGTACCAACACGTAGACCGTGCACCGACTACAAGCCGCCGTACATTCTATACAGGAGTAAGAGGCGTTACCTTCGGTATTTAAGCGCTCTATAGAAACGTTGCACGTCATTCTCCTCTCGCGTGCTCGTATACGCTTTGCCTCTTTCTCTTTCCCTCTGTGTATGGATGCATATATGCATCTACTCTTTTGCTAACTTTTGTTAACGGTCGACGGGCAACGTTTATTACAGACTGTACGCTTAATTATCTCCAATGGAATTAATGAATGTTTGGATTCTAGTTCGATCGTGTATTTACAACATTCCGTCTAGTAGAGTCTATAAGTTTGTGTCGATTGGGCAATATAAGCCGGGGACTTTTGATTCACAATCGCTTTTCCCTCTATTCTCTAACGGTAGCCTATCTCGTGTAAAGAAGATCGTAATCTTTTTGTGCTTCTTCGAATAATCATTGTTCCTTTTTCTTCACCTTTTTACCACGGATCTCAATCGATTGTGGGAAGAGAAACATTCTCAGCTTCCGAATAGCGTTTAATATACGCACACACACACGCTATAGGCATGTTTACACGTGCGTATAGTGTGCTCGCGAAAAGAAAAGTGAAGGCGTCCTGTGTATACGTATGCACGATGGCGTTCCTTGAACTCCACCGACTTCTACACGTAATCGTTGTAAGAAAGAAAGTGTGCAACGTGATCTATAGCATAGCACTTTCTAGCTGAAAATAAAGTGTATTTTGTCCCTGTTTCAATTTTTACAAATTGAAATACATATGTGATGTATTGATCTCGTGATCGAACACCAATTGAAGTTGTATGGGTGATCGGATACGGACAGTTCTATTTCTCAACGCACGCGTGCGCGTGTGTGTATACAGCTATACTACCGGCAGAAAATTTGGAAGTTATATAGCACTTGAGAGATAGGCTGTCAACCAAAATAAGCAAAGTGGCCATTTATGGCTCGTTATGCGTGGTATGCGGTTAAAGCAATGAAGTATCATACAGTGAGTTCACTTTAGCGTTCCTTGCACTTACTAGGTGTCGTTAGTAAATGTGTTGAGAGAAATAAATGTAGCTATAAATTCGTGGAAATTATTACGGATATATAATATATGTAGGATAAATTAGATTGGAAAATGAAGGAAACGATATAACCAGATGAAAATTATGCTTTTAAGTTTCGAGTGCAAAAAAGAATTACTTGAAAATTTAGCAGCGTAATCAATGTTATAAAACAGTCTTTGCTATTAGTTTTGCCATTGGTATAATATCGCCGATTTTTTTTTATTTCGACGTACAACCCAGGTTCTCAAACTTTCTGCCTATAGTGTACATTTCACGCGTTGATCACATGCATACTGGGACTCGTAGCTACCGTGTGGACTAGATACCGAAGTGTTTAGACCGGAATGATAATTTTTCAATTTTTCAGCGGATACGTATCGCGTGGTCGATTGCACAAAGCCGTCGCACGTGCGCATGCGTAACTACGTATCTAACAGCCCCACGGTTGCATCGCGCGGATAACTGTTATTTCCAGCGAGCTTTCGCGCCTGTTTATCCGATTTGCAAACAGAAAACTCTAATTAAATGGTAATGCGGCATAGACCAGTATTTTTCGCCGTGAATTTCTCGTCGTCGGATGCGTTCTCCGGGATTTACGATCTAATTGCCGGATAATTTGTAGCCCCGATTCCCCGCGGAAGAAATAACTCTTTCCGTTGTCTCGTTAAGTCGTCGATACAGCGACTATGTCTCTCCCTCCGCCCTCCGTCCGACCATCTTTCCGCGACCGATTTTTTCTCCGTTTCATCGTTATTGTCGGAAGATTTACACTAGCCTGCCGGGTCCCCGTCCGGCAAACGAACGTTGCAATTAAACTGTCGTCGTTTTACGATGCGCTCATGCTGCGGGCCCCGTTGTCAATGGTCACCGTGTTATATAAGAGCGAACGCAGACGACAAGGGTGTTGCTGCACAAATTGTAAAAACGGATCTTTTGAGAGGAAACGTATCGTTGACCTACAGACAGTGAGGTCGTACAAAATCAGCCGCAAACAGGGGCGGAGCCGGAAGCCTTTCTTGGAGGGGGTGAAATACGTAAAGATACATACGTTTTTGAAGTTATAAAATATAAACTAAAATAAAATACAAAAGGATATATAAGAGGAACACATACACGTATGCACATACACTACCGGCCAAAAGTTCGGAATCATCCAGAGACTTTACGAAACATTTGAATTTAGAAGAAAAGGAGAAAGTTCTTCCGTGAAAAGTAAACCACGATAAAAAAAATTGTTAAAAATAGCAATATTAATTTTAAACGAACAATAATTCTTCGCAAGAGATTTGATATGGCTACAATTCTGAAACTGATTCCAAACTTTTAGCCGGTAGTGTACATATCTAATAAGTTCTTCAGAGTATCGCGTAATATTTAAAGATTTTATTATTCACAACATATTTGAAATATTGTTACACGGACGTAATTATCGCTGTTCGTTGATTACTCTGAAAATCGTATCGCAATTTATTATGTAAATCGAACCACTCTCCGGGTATAATCATTCTGACCGATTGAGTCAGCCGGCGTTGCCCATTACACGCACAAACACAGATATTACGCGCCACTTTCTCTCTGCGATTTCTTTGCAAATCCAAGTTGTCGAATCGGAAATAATTATTGACGAGCAAAAAGAATCGGGGATCGGTGGCCTTCCAGGCGTGCGTGTACGTACGTACAGTAACGGACAAAAGTTGGTTGAAAATCAATAAATAATTATATAATTGCGGCATATGATGGTCCTGTGACATTAGGGTTATCGTGTTATATTTCATAGATTGTATATAATCTGTTCGTATTCTCTTTCCTTTGTTTCTACAATCTTTTGTTACCGTTTCTTGTATTCTGTTTTATATGGTTCATCCCAAAGCACTTTTATTAAACATATTTGTGTTTCGTACATATTATTGGAATTTACCACAATCCTTTTACCTTAATATTCCATCAAAGTTCAAGCCAAAATTCACCAAAGGGTCGAAGAAAATAAATTAATTAATTAATAAGAAATAATAGTATCAATAAAATTTGTATTCTATATTAATAAATAAATCCTGTTCTACCATGATGACGATAAAAATGAATAGACAAGACAATAGTTGCGAACCATAAAATTATCTTTTACATTGTCCTGTCGTCTTAAACTTTTGTCCGCTACTGTACTTACTTATACGTATTAATCGAAGGAGCGACTGGGAGGGGGTACCGCGCGATTACACGCGAAAAGAAAACAGGTAGGATCGCGAAACTCTAACGATCTTCAAAGCACGGTCCTTAATTAGTTAATGAATCGCTATTAAAGCGGGACCTTGGAGCGTCCTTGAGTCCTCCGTGCGCGAGACCCCCTTTTTTTTTTCGCCGGCGACCACATAATTCTGCTCCAATTAACATGCTTCGCGGGATAAACCGGGGGCTATAGATTAAAGGGAAAACACGCGTGCACCGTGTACACGATCCAACGTTGAACGGCAGCCACTTTCTTCGACCAATTACAGCCGCCGCGCTATAATATGTCGCATGACCCCGAACTTATGGTCGGCGGCGTGCGTACACTCGGTGATGGGATCAGGTTCAGTACTCGCGTTTCGCTGGGCGGGATTCCAGAGCGGTATTTATAAAGGACGATATTTTGTTGGATGTATGTGCACAGTATGTCGGAAAAATAACGGTTTTTAACACGTTCGTCGCCATGTCACCCAAATATGGGTGACGCTCTTTTTCTTAACCCTTTGAGTGCTATGGGCGCATATATGTGTCCGACGAAAGTTGCTCGTAGGGGCTATGGACGCATATATGCGCTTGTTAACACATTGTATGCCGGTGGCATCTGAGGCATTTAAAACTGTAGGTGAAGAAAATATTTAAAATTTTATACATTATTGTAAAACACTAAAATTGGTTTGCATATTCATTATATGCAATTTAACGATAACGAAAAATAGAAACAAACAAATCGCCAAACAAAAGAATGTTGTATTATCGCAAACCCGGCGCTAAAGCAACAGACTTCCAAACCCGCGTTTTCGCGGGGCCGGCATACAATGTGTTAATTTTTGTTTTCTTCGTTAATCTTTTAAGAGTGCTATGGGCGCATATATGCATCCAACGAAAGTTGCTCGTAGGGGCTATGGACGCATATATGCGCCATTGCATACGCAACGATATATCGTCGTTCGGTACTAAAAGGGTTAAACGCTATAACTTGTCAACTTGTTGCTCGATTTCAATGAGGTTAGTCCCGTTTCGTAGATAACGGAATATATATAAGGTAATTAATATCGTTGAGAATTTTCAATAAGAGAAATAAATTACAATGTGTTGCTCTGTAAAAAGAGATTAATTTTATTTTCATAATCGTTACATCATTTGCAATGTATACATTTACCTGTAAAAAGAGAAACGACAATTAAAGTCTATTCTCTATTTTGTTATCCTACAACGTTTATAAGTCTCTGTCTCCTTTGTGTTATAAATTATAATTATATTTCTGTAACCTAATGTTATTCAGCACGTATGTTATCTAACTATCTCTCGATATCTATATCGATATCTATAAGTGAAGACAGCGTAATTCTCTTACATATATATTGTTGATTTGGCGTAGAGATAGGAATGAACTTGTTGACGTAAATGTGCAAGGTATCTCGGTTTATCCTACTCACGAACTGTTCGAAAGCATTCGATGAAATTGCAATTTGTTCGCGATCACCGTCTCGGTTCCATCTCTGTATCGCGCAGCAACCATAACTGGCCACCGCGATCGATACTTATACATCACGATCCTCCTTTCGATCGACACGTGAGCACCGCTCAAAGGTCATTGACGTTCCGCTCGTGGAGCGCGAAATTCACTTTCGACTTCGAGGATCGAGGGGCATCGCGGCGACCATCGATCCTCGTGCCGCTCGTCTAATGGGACCGGAGAAAGTGACTGCTCGAATCGGCCGGGCATCCCCGTATTTAGCCGGTCCCCGGCCCGATTCCTGCTTATTACAACCGTGTACCCGTTTATTAAGCTGGAAACGTGCAGGAAACAGAGCGACCGGGCTGCTTTTGCGTTATCTCGTTAGCGTATCGATTTCTTTCTTTCCGTTTGTGGTGACACGGAACCTCTGCGGGTGTTCTAAAGGGGCTGCATCAAACACTTTACTGCAGGACCTGAACATCGGCCCGTCATTAGGCCCAAACGGCCAGCCAATCGTCATTGCCAGGGGTGTTTGATTGCAGCCTCATTAGAATCCGGAAAACACTCGCAGAGAGTCCCTTCCATGTCACCACATTTTCCTCTTCTCGACGCGTTCAGGGAATATAAAACTCAAACTTCCCTGGGCGCGACACAGTATAATCAATCAATCGCAGTATAGCAGTCTCAGTATATCAGTATAGCAGTCTCAGTCGCAATATATCAGCATCTCAGTATATCAGTATAGCAGTCTCAGTCGCAATATATCAGCATCTCAGTATATCAGTATAACACAATCCAGATCAACCTTGTACCGTACAACAAATAAACATACTTTACACGTTCGTCCGATAAGTTTTACTTTGGATATTACGGTCTTACGTGTTCGCAACTTTTACCTTTCATTAGTTTATCAACATTTAGGCACGCACAGTATCGAATATTGTTTTTAAAAAAAAATATTCTAAAAAGATTCCCAGAAAAAATTTTACTCAGATCACGGAAAAGTGTTGAAACCTCGGGGGTTGATTTCGCTCTCTTTAAAAGACTCCTCCTGATGAAAAAGAAATTGTTCTACGCATAAACAGTGATGCAGGATATACACGCAATTTTTCATTAAAATTAGGATCGGGTGAATTTTCTTGTAGTACAGTGCACGAATACTTTTTGGATCCACTGTATATGCAGTAGCGAACAAAAGTTTAAGACGAGGGAACAATGTAAAACATAGTTGCATAGTAATATGCAAATATTGTTTATCTATTCATTTTTATTGTCGTTATGGTAGAACACTGTTTACTGATTAGCATAGAATACAAATTTTATTTATACTGTTATTTCTTATTAAACAATTAATATCTATTATATAATTATTATATAATATAAGTAATTCATATTTATTATGTAATTATTATATAGTATAAGTAATTAATATTTATTAATAATATTATATAATTTAGTAATTATATTAATTATATAAAATAATTATTAATTTATTTCCTTCGACCCTTTGATCTTAAACTTTTGCCCGCTACTGTACGTAACGCTCGAATTAGATACCAATCGCTGTTCATCCCGTCCGATTAACCATTTATCTCACCGGCGATGGATCGATTCCATTTAGCGGAGCTCGAGATTTCATCCTCGCCTCTCGTCGCGCACCTATCAATTATCGTCCGCGCGCCGATTTCCGCGGCGGCGAACGTCCGGTTTGCTTCGCAAGTCGGCATATCTCGCGTGAGTCAACGTCAAAGCCGGGGGGACAAAGAAACACGGTTTGTGTAGAGCGCGGTGTCAGTTTTGTTGCGGCAGAAAAGACAACACGGACAGCAGCGTTGTTTCTCCGGCTGAACGTAATTTCCGGCATGCCCGTTGAAGCGACGACCCATTTCCATGGACCTGCGTCGCAAGCGCGGCTGCTCGATTTCATATTTAAACAGAAGACCGTGTTAACGGTACAATGGTGATTTAGGTGAAAATAGACGGGATATCTTGAACAAGCACACGGGGGTCTTATCTCGAATAAATAATTTGTCGGTACGAAGTAGAAATTGGGGTACGGTCGCGTTGGTGCGCTCGCACGCGTGTTTTGACCTTGTTTCACGGAACATTTGTTAGTAACCTTGGCGAAATATCCGGGTCTTCGTTTAGGCAAGAAATTAACATTGAACCAACTTGTAAAACAGAAAATTAACCCTTTGCACTCGAGAGGCGACTGTTAGTCGTCTAGTGATACTAATTTCAAAAATTTTCAAATTCGAAATATTTACTAAGGTTAGCCTGTGTTAAACGTTATTTAGTTTAGTTAAGTGATATACTAAAATTTACAAGTATAACTATTTAACCTTCGAGTCTGACTAATAAACAAACTGACTAAAGTCTGAAAATTTGCGAAACTATCAGTTGATGACTAACAGTCACCTCTCAAGCGCAAAGGGTTAAAGGTATCAAAATACGAAATCTATGAATCTATGAATCTATGAATTGGCTAACGTTTCGAAAAAGTAAGCTCAATGTCAATGACAAACTACTCTTATACTAATGTGCAATAAAACCAATTTGTAGCTATGGAGGCCAGAGCCCTGGGAAATGGCTGCAAAGTTGCATATCCAAAAAATGGAAAGCTTGCGAGCAAGCTTGTGGGTGTCAGGAACGTCAGGAATGACGACATTCGTAAATCACTAAACAGGAAGAGATTATTCCTTTAACAAACAAGCACAGAGTTGGAATCGACAACCAGATAAACTCACTAACAACAAACTGTTATGTCGACACAGTCAGTCCATTAATAAAAGTCAATAAAAATTATTGGGAATAATAATATTGGAGATTATGGGTTATAAAGGGAAGAAATAAAGATAACTCTCCTTTTTAAGAATTTACTAAACTTTATTTCTAAAGGAAGGTATATGCTTTTTGAACCCGATCTCTACGCAGCGAGAGGCAAGATTCGAATGAATATAAGAGACTAAAAGACACATTTAGGGTCCTCTAATTCTTAGACACAGCGTGGTAAGGGTAAAACACTTCATTTGTTCCTAGAACTTCTTCAGCGCATAGCTCGACCTCATATAAATATTTCTTCGAGGCGATTGATTGTTGTTTATTCGTTGGGATTATGCAGAATATACAGAAAAAGTTAAAGAAATCACATATTTCTACTATTGCAGATTATGGGTTATAAAGGGAAGAAATAAAGATAACTCTCCTTTTTAAGAATTTACTAAACTTTATTTCTAAAGGAAGGTATATCATTTTCGTACTCGATCTCTACACAATAAAAGACAAGACTCGAATGAATAGAAGAGACTAAAGGACAGAGTTCGTTAGGGTCTTCTAATTCTCGTACACAGCGTGGTAATGATAAAACACTTCATTCGTTCCTAGAACTTCTTCAGCGCATAGTTAGACCTCGCATACATATTTCTTCGAGGAGATTAGTTTTTGTTTATTCGTTAGGACGTATTTTATTTCCAACGGATACCTATTCGGAATCGGGTCGCTCGTTCTTTCCATCCATTCGCTTCACTTTCTTCGTTCGCCTTGATTTGCAAGATAATCGGGAATTCCGAAAGTCGTGTCCGTAAATCTAGAATGAATCGCGCCGAACGTCCGAGGCTAATGATCACACGGTGTCGTAATTAAGCGGACTCGAGCGGATTCGTTGGCGAGATCGCGAATTTTAGATCTCATTCCGCTCTGATTGTCAGAGTCACGCAGCCGTACGCTCGCTAATAATGCGACAGTCGGAACGCAGCCACGGTAAACACACGGCTCGGTATTTTATCACGCTTGACCGCGACCGAGAACAGGGAACACACGTGTATCTGCTAGAAAAATAATTGAAGACCAACAGTTTGTCGGATTATCGCCGAAGGAGGAACAAGCGATATCTCCAGACGCCAGTCGTTCATTTTCTTCCTTTTCTACGCGTTCTCCGCCTTCCCTGCTTACCTTTTAACGCTTTAACCCTTTTTCGGACGAGTGTCGGATATATCCGTCCAACTCTCGCGCTGCGACTGGCGTTTGTCTGTCGTAAACGACACGTATAAGATACGCATGGGTATACTAGCCTAAGAAGTCAAATTGGCCTAAATTTGTTTGTTTATGACTTTGTTAGATTTTATGAAAAACTTATTTAAATACAGCTTTAGTTTTTATAACTCAAACGCGCGACGTGACTATTTTCTTTACTGCTCCGTCCGCAGAGGGTTAATACTAGATTTATTGACATTTCTTGTGCATCCTTTTCAATCATCGCACATATTTTGAAACACCCTCCACACCTGAGACAACTACTGTAAGATCGGTGTTTGGTGATCACGGTATGGGTTAATTAACACTATTCCTACCATGACCGGTCAAATGACCGGTTTTAAAATTTCGATTAGAATTTCATAGATACAATGTAATTGAATCGCCTTTAAACTTTAGACTTTTTCTCAAATATACGTATAATACATTTTTTAATATTCACTTCTTTTTTCATTGTTTATTTTCTGAGAAAAATTTGCAGTCTGTCTTATGTGGAAATGTCGCGGTAGGAATAAGTTTATATGAAGTGTCGGTAAGAATAGTGTGAAATAAACTAGGAGAGGAAGAGTTGCCGGTTGGGTCTGGATAGCTTAATGGTTAACACTATTCCTATCACAACCGGTCAAACAACCATTTTTAAAATTTCAATTAGAATCTCATAGATACAATGTAATTGAATCGCCTTTAAACTTCCGACTTTTCCTCAAATATACGTATAATACATTTTTCAATATTCACTTCTTTTTTCATTGTTTATTTTCTGAGAAAAATTTGTAGTCTGTATTACGTGGGAATGTCGCTACTACTACTGTATTAATACTAGATTTGCAGACATTTCTCGTACCATCTTATTTTTAATATACATGTACTAAGAAATGGTCATACATCATATAGAGTTCGAAACTTCAGAGCTGAGAGGGAAATAGATTAGGGTATATTCGTATCAGTCGATCAATAAAAGTCAACAAAAATTATTAGGAATAATAGTAATTGTTTTTACAAATTTTGTTCAAAAAATCGGAAATCCCTCAACTTAGCGTTAATGGAATCTCCGGAAATTCCTCGAGGCGATAGGGTCCAGACGGAGGCCCAAAGCGAATCCCAAAAGTTGTATACAGTGGGTGTTGTCGAAGGATCTTTGATCGTCCGCGAGGATCTATTAATGTTCTTTACAGCTGCTTTTAGGGAAACATCCCTATCTTCCTTCTCGCTTGTGAAACGCATCCTCCCGCCGACCGTTACGGAACTTCTTTCGCTTCCGATACGATAACGATCGGTGTCCATTCTTTAGCACCTCGAAGCGAGCCTACCGTGTCCCGATTGTAAACGATAATTCCTTAGGAAGAAGGATTAACGAAGGAAAGTTCTGCGGCAGCTTTCTGTCCTGCTCAAGCAAAAATTCGCCTGATTTCCTTTTACAGTAGCGGACAAAAGTTTAAGACGATAGGGCAATGTAAAACATAATTTTACGGTTTGCAAATATTATTTATCTATTCATTTTTATTATCATTATGATTTATTGATTAGCATAGAATGCAAATTTTATTAATACTGTTATTTCTTATTATTTAACTAATATTTATTGTATAATTATTATATAATAAGTAATTAATATTTAACAATAGTTATTATTATGTAATAAGTAAGTAATATTTAATAATTATTATTATGTAATAAGTAATTAATATTTAATAATTATTATATAATTAATAATTTATTCTCTTTGACCCTTTGATTTTAAACTTTTGTCCGCTACTGTATCCCTTCGTACCAATTCTCGTGAATTAAACAAGAGCGAACGCACACGAGGTCGCAGCTCCTCTTGGTTTTAAAATTGAATTTTCATGAAGAGCATCCTAGATTATCATTCCGAAAATACGGTAACCCCGGCCTCCGTGTGTGGTATCTCGAGATGAAACAGAGGCTCGCGTGCGGTCGTCTGGGAGGAAAGTAGGTTGCATGCGACCGAGCAGCCGGACGATTCCGTGGAAGATATCGTCCGAGCAAGCTGAATAACCGCCGTTGGAAGTCCACGAGGCTTTCAGGAAGTGATTCACGCCAATGAAGCCCGCGAAGCTTTCACCGGAACGCTTACGTCACTCGCCGACGAGGTGACGAGCCGTGACCGATCGGAATTATTGCTAATGCGATCGGTATTGGATAGGTTGCTCGAAATGATTGGGAGCCAATGAACCCGATCGGGCTGTGGAATTCTTTCCCGAAGCTAGTTGTTTTTTTTCTGATTTGTTAACACTAGAACTACCGACGATTAAAACGCACCTACGTTTGCATGGGTGGTTGTTTGTTGCGAAAGAAGGAAAAGGAATGGGAGACGGTGTTTCGTCTGGGACCTGCTATTGGGGACTCATCGGTAAGGCTGCCTAGCAGGCCCATGTCTTAGACCCAGGGATAGGAAGGAACAGGTCAGAATTCGTATATGTAGAAACAATGGCGGATTCGAGCACTTGCGAGAAAGGTAGTCGGTAGATCCCTTCTAGTGGCGAGGGTAGGAAGGTCGCAATGCATTGTAGAGATGAAATTGAAAATAACACAAAAAAATACCGAATACGTAGAAAAGAAAGATTCGTACATATATGGACAATACCTGATAAATGTTACTTTATTCGTCTCACTTTATAATTGTTATCCGGTATATGCTATCAGAATAGACGATACTCTACGGATTATACGATATATGTGTTACTGTATAGATGTTACCCTATAAATGCACTTCAGTGATATCACTCTAAGGATATTACCCTATAGATAGTAATTTACACACATCGCTTAATTTAGCGGACATAAGTTTAACACTAGAACTACCGACAATTAAAGTGTACTTATTTGCATGGAAGAAATCGAATTGAAAATAACACAAAAATATACCGAATACGTAGAAAAGAAAGATTCGTACATATGTGGACACTACCTGATAAATGTTACTCTATTCATCTCAGTTTATAATTGTTATCCGGTATATGCTATCAGAATAGACGATACTCTACGGATTATACGATATATGTGTTATTGTATAGATGTTACCCTATAAATGCACTTCAGTGATATCACTCTAAGGATATTACCCTATAGATAGTAATTTTCACACATCGCTTACTTTAGCGGACATAAGTTTAACACTAGAACTACCAACAATTAAGGTGTACTTATTTGCATGGAAGAAATCGAATTGAAAATTACATGAAAAAATACTGAATACATAGAAAACAAATCTTTATTTATACTTTCTGTAGAAAATCATAGTAAATTTTGGAAGTTTTACCATGGTGTATTTATAAGGTTGCTATGAGTAATCACCAATTGGTTATTTTGACTGCTGTGGTAGTTCTTGCGTTAAATCATTTAACACTGGGAACTAATGTTTCCCAGCGTTTTTATTAAACATTGAGATAAGTTTCAGTCGAATAAAATATTGAAGTTAAAAACAAAAATGCAAATGGATCTGTCTTTTTGTTACGCACTGTATTAAATAGGAGTGAATTCTTTCGCGAAGCTGGTTGTAAACCAGTTTCTTTCAAACTCTGCGAACGGATCAATGGAACATCTGCATACTTCTCGACGGATTCTAAGAAACTCTTGCTTAACCGGCTCCAATGGCCGGATGAACTATCAGTCGGTTAATCCGAAAATGTCAACATAACGCAAGCTTCTTTATAAAATTTAAGGAATGTACGTCCCGTGAAAGATACAAAATTCGACGGTTATTTAAATGACAACCAATACGAAGAAAAAGATACAGTGGCTCCAAAAAGTATTCGTAGACTGTATTATAAGGAAATTCATCTACTTCTGAAATTCTGATTTCAATGAAACTTTATGCGTGTACAGAGCATGGTGTGTCCTGTGTAGAGCAATTTTTTTTGGCGGCAAAATATTTTTCAAGGGGGCTGGTAACGAATCTCAAAGTTTCAGCGATTTTTCACGCTTTGAAAACAAGCTTTTCTGTGTTCTTCTTTTATGGCAGAGCGATAGAGTATTAAAAAGTAAACATTTTCTATTTGAAAGATTTTGTTTCATCAAGTACTATTACAAAGTTATCTTTAAAAAATAAGAGAAAACTCAGAAATTTCAACGCTGGTTTCACCTCTTTAACACTATTCCTACCACGACCGGTCAAATGACCGTTTTTAAAATTTTAATCAGAATTTCATATAGATAACATAATTGAATCGCCTTTAAACTTTAGACTTTTCCTCAAACATACGTATAATACAGTTTTCAATATTCACTTCCTTTTTCATTGTTTGTTTTCTGAGAAAAATTTGTAGTCTCCCTTATGTGGGAATGTCGCAGTAGGAATAAATACAGGTAAAGTATCGGTAGGAATAGTGTTAAAATGGCATTTAGATGAAAAGAAGAGATTAACTCATACGTATACTATTACGATCTACATTCCAACAAAATTTTATCAAATACTTCTATCAGACTCAAAATTTCAGGGTTAAACGAATTTATTTGTGACAAATAGTGTACGAATACTTTTTGGAGCCACTGTATATCTAGCTGAACGAGAATGAATCATTGCGACACGTGTCGATAATTGTTTTGCTGATCGATCTTTTTTCGTGTCTACGAAAGTTTAAAGTTCGATTTAAAGCGGAGATCGAATCGTGAGTGTCTATCGTAACTCGAAACAATTAAGAGGAGACAGGGTTGATCGAAGCTGTAGAATCCTTTCTCGAAAGCAAGACGTTTGCGAATTTTTCTCATTCAAGAACAGTGGCGAAGCTTCAAGCCTTACACGCGCGACGAACGTAAATAATATCTTTCGCGTGTTTTCCAGCGAATACGAATAATTAGAAGGTGACGTCCTTGACCGAGTTGTAAAATTTCTTTGAAAGATAGCAGCAAAACGTTGTCCTTCAAGTTCGACGAGCCGACCAGCCTGAGTATCTTACGCGCGTTCAGATAACAGGTAAAACGCGAACGGTTTACTTTTGCCATTCACACGTCGCCTAAGCCGTGCCGCGCTCGAAGGTTACCCGCGAGAAGGAAATTCGAACGCACGAGCTGAACCTGTGCACACGGCTAACTTTCCCGTCCGGTTTTCATCGTGGATAATAAATCGTCGCCCTAAGACATCGGCATCCTCGCGCATTAACGTAGACGCTGGTTGCCTGTTGCAACCGGCTAATATTATTTAATTTTGTCGAGGTGAAACAATGTTTATTTATCCTTCGCGGAGAAAACTTTACGTACTAAAGACATTGGGAAATAATGGATTCCCTTTCCACCACTGTTTCACTGTACGCCCTTTGCCCCCCCCCCCCTTGCCCTTTTAAGGTTTGGGGACACGGCTAATACTCCCACGAATGTCTTTTTAATTCTTATTAAATACATGTGTAACTGTTCCATCGGAACGGTATCCTAAGATATAAATAAGTTATTATTATTTATTTATTTTTTTTAATTAAGGGCTTAACGTCGCACTGACGGCGCGGTCATTAGCGACATAAGTTATTATTTTGTTTTCTACTGCAACGCATAATTTCAAACATCAATTATGCATTCAGTTAAATAGGCACAATTAATTCAGCTTTCAGATGACTACATTTTGTCGAACTTCATGTAAACTTAGACATATTGTTGCATTCAACGTTTGTGAAATTCATTCTATGTATAGTATTGTGTAAAATGGGCTACTGGCCCGTCAAAATAACGATTAATGTTATTATTATTATTGTTATTATTAGAAAGAACGAATAATGAAGAACGTTTCGTTGACACAACGCATTTTATTTAACCATTTCTTTCAATCAAAACAAAGTTCCACAGTGTAGATTAACCAAAAAATAAATTACAAATGAAATACTACGTAAACGCAGCGTATCTCTTTGATAAATTAAGGGATGAAACTACAGGTTCCCTTTTTTTACCGTGATCTCCAACTGGAAATCGAGGTACGCGCAAAAATTTGATGAAGTCTGTTTTTGACCGGAAACGAACAGACACCGCTGTTCAGAGGAAGTACGATGAACGAGTGACGTCAGCAGCGTAATCCATATCGTGCTTGAAACAACTTATAGCTCGTTGCGGTTATGATTGTTGCGCAACGCTCGGCTAAGGTGGATTAACAGGCGTGTAAGGTTTCGCGGGATTTCTCGGATTCCATTCACGTAGGACGTCTCCGGAGACAAAATAGTTCACAGCGTCGGTATCTACGAAGTCCCAACAAAGGTCCCTAACGATGGTATCTTAACACTTAACCCTTTCACGATGGGTGCCGCATATATAGGGTGTTAGGTCGAAGTTGGGAGAAAATTGAAAGGGTAATTCTATGCAACATTCTAAGACGAAAATCAAGAGTAACAATATTGCGTTTGACGCTTTGTTTATTAGTTATAAGCAACTAAAGGAACGGGCTATTTTGCGCCTGAGAGCAGGCAACACGGTAAGTAACGCCAATGGCTATGCAGTGCCCTGTTTGCCTACTCTCAGGCGCAAAATAGCCCGTTCCTTTAGTTGCTTATAACTAATAAACAAAGCATCAAACGCAATATTGTTACTCTTGATTTTCGTCTTAGAATGCTTCATAGAGTTACTCCTTCAATTTTCTTCCAGTTTCGTCCGAAAACCTTACAATTGTAAGCAGTTGAAGCGCTCCGGTTACCAATGACCACTGTGGCGTCACAGGAGAAACCGTGGCCGGTTATATATGACCCACGTGACAGTCATAGAGTTAATACAGAGAGGCGAGAAGAAGGTTTCAGATAATCAGGGATTTAACTATCGTATTGTCTCCCTCCCCTTCATCGTTCTCGCGGACGCGTTACGGCCATGTTACGCGCGCGGGTGTTACATAAAGGGAAAAAGGTTCCTGCGTCACGCTATTGATCTTGTTCCGTGCGAACTATTTCAATCGACCCGCCAACGGAGTTCCGTATGACAATAAATTGGAGCAAATACGTGGTATTGGTAGAGTAAGCGATAAATGAAAACACTCGTCGTCGACTGGAAACCGTATTCCATCGACGATGCTTTGTTGTACAGATGTTGCTACGGAGCTTAGAGAAATATTGGCAGTTAGTTCAGAAGCGATTATTTTCGCGGAAAATAGTTGACGTTATCTAGAGTGGTGGGAGTTTTCCCAACTTTAACCGTTACAATGTTTCTCGGTGAATGTAGAGTGATTTCTTCGGCGAGAAAACGACTTTTTTCACGTTCTTAGGTCTACGTCAGGACTCATCATTGATACGATAAAACAAATAGGTAAACATTTGCCAACAAGGGACGATGCGAAATTTCGCGAGGACCTAATATCAAAAATTCTCTTATCCACCTTTGTTTAATCTCTTAAGTCGAAACCATTCTCGTGACCTTTGAGACGCACAATAATCTATATCACGACTCGATCATTGATCGAAGTCAGCCTGAACCTTGGTCAAGATGTCGCATCATCTCGCACTGCCGTTGCAACACGCGAATCCCTTCCCTCCGGTTGTCGGCGTAACGATTCTCCCACGCGTCCAGCAATCGATCGTAGTACCTCTCCATCGGCAAAAATCTGAAATACTTGTACGAATTCTTGGTGGGGAACAGTTTCTCGAACTTGTCAGCCTGGCTGAACTCGTCCTCGAAACGGATCAGCTGCCTGAGGTCGTCGCCGGTCAGGTTCTCGAGGATCCAATTCAGATACTCCTCCCTTTTCTCGATCGCGTTGATCTCGTTCTGTTTCGTTTTCTCTTGAAGATTCAACGCCGTGCTGTACAGCCTGTAATCGTACGCGATCGGGTCGTACTTCTTGCTGCAAGCACCGGTGCTCGAGATTTGCTCGTGTTTGGGGATCTGATAGCCGGCCATGTTTAAGATGTTCTTCACCAGTGGGCCCTGCGAGGAAATCGTGAAAAATTGACGTTGGAGGATGTATCGAGTGTTATACTTGGGGGTGTGATCGAATGCAGCACGATTCTGAGCGTAGAGCGTTTCTTAGGCGCAAAATTAGACATTGGTACCTTGAGATGAGCAAGGAATTTTGGGAGGTCGAAGGTTAGAGCGAAAGAGAGGTAGGGATGTGAGAGGAGTATGCGTAAGTTGCTCTTGCGAGAGATTTCAGAGAATCGTGAACGAGAATTTTGACTATTGAGTGTTTCGTTGAAGAAACTTTATTCGATAAGAATCGCGCCGTGTGTATAGAGGTTCTTAATAAAAATAGAATATATATTCCTCACGTATTGTATTAGCAACGCATACTGTAACGCTGACTCGGACGATGTGCACCATAAATAATTGATCGTCGAACGCCCCGCGTGCAGTTTCCCGTGCATCATTGCAGAGGAATTCGAAAGTTCGAAATTAATCGGTGGCAGGCGTGAACGATCGCGATTGGAAATAACTATCGGCGAGCCCGACCTCGTGGGGCCTCGTTACCAGATCGAGAAAGCGGCGACGCAAAAAAATGAAATTCCCGTAAAACACGGAGCCGCGCCCTTTGACTAACCCTTTGACTAAGACAGATTTTAAGACGCATTGGTCGTACCATACGGTAGGAATTCTGTTATGACGTACGCCGAGAACTTTGGATGAAATTTTGGGAAGGGATGCAGTTTTGTGGAAACATATTTCAGTAATCGAAAAACTGAATTTCACTACATTCAAACAATATTATTTATTTCTTTGTATTCTGAACCGAATTGCTACTGTAAATAATAAGTCACCTATAGGAGTCTTTCGTGTCAGAAAGCCAAACCGTGTCGAGCGCCTTTAGGCGCCTTCAGTCTTAGGCAACTGCAATGGGATAAGTGCCTATAGACGCTCTCAGTGTCACAAACTTAAAATTTATAAGCGCCCATAGGAGCCTTTCGTGGCAGAAAGCCAAACTGCGTCGACAGCCTTTAGGCGTTCTCAGTCTCAGGCGATCGCAATGGGATTAACCCCTTGCACTATTCGGAACCTCGGAAAAAGTCAGACCAAACGCGGCTGCCTGAATTGTCGCGGTGAAGGACGAGCGGTGGAGCGCGCGTGCCGAAACTTGAGACCCATTTTATCCACGCGATGGAACTCTTGTGAAATTCAAATGAATTTGAATCAAAAACTTTTATATATACTTTAATTATCACATAAGATTAAAACAAATTCTGAATAAGTAATAATAATATAATTAATTAATAACGAAATAAAAATATGTACAAGCAAATCCGCGGTAGTAGTATTTGAACTCAAATAAGTTTTCTGATCATCTCACTAATATTAAACCTAAAACTGAAAGACACAATATAAATAAACAATTAAATATCAATTTTGCCCAAAATTAAGACCACGAGTCAGACTCGTGATATTCATGTTCGGCCTGAAATGTCGAATGCGAGTCAAGTTCGTGATATTCATGTTTGGTCTGGAACTGAACAACGAGTCCGACTCGTGACATCCATGTTTGGCCTAAAATTTTCATCACGAGTCAGACTCGTCGAAATAGTGCATGGGGTTAAGCGCCTATAGACGCTTTCAGTGTTACAAACGCAAAATTTATAAGCGCCTATAGACGCCCACGATAGTCTGGGGGTTAAATTCTGTGGTACCTTAATGGCGGTATCGAGCGGCGAGTCTGTCTGCAGCGACGGCAGGGTGTTGACTTCGAGCAGCCACGGTCTTAAACTCTCGTCGAGGAGCACGTCGAACCCGTACAATTCGTAGCAGGTGTAACTCGAGATCAGGTTCTCCGAAATGGCCGCGTTCATGGTCGACTCCGCGGCCACCATCGTCTTAACGACGATGTCCTTGATCCGGGTCCAGAGATTGTCCACGTTCACCTCTTCCTGGCGCAGGTACGTCCATAAACTCGAGAACGACCACTTGTGTCCTTTGAACGAGTTCACTCCGTCGTTCGTCACGTAAGCGGGGTTCTGTTTGTTCACGCTGCTGTTCGTCAGGTGCATGTACTTGTCGCTTAGGTTCGTCCCGTGAATGTACCTGGACGCGAAGCATCGCGATGAGACAGCGTAACTATTGTCGCCACGTTACGCGTTTAGATACTTATCGGTTTCAGCTTATTATATAACTGCTTATTGTTGCTCACTACAGAAAGTTCATAGTAAATAGGGACACCCTATACAGGGTGTTCGGACAGCCCTGGGCTTAAATTGAAAGAGTAACTCCCTAAGACATTCTAAGACGAAAATCAAGAGTAACGATTTTGCGTTTGAGACTTTGTTTACGAGTTATAACTAGTTAAAGATATCGTTTAATCCGGACCGTTCGACTCTTGAGAGCGGGTAACCGAGGCAACTCGGTCGGTAACGTCGCTGAGTCTACAGTGACGCTCAAGCGTCGAACGGTCCAGATTAAACGATATCTTTAACTAGTTATAACTCGTAAACAAAGCATCAAACGCAAAATCGTTACTCTTGATTTTCGTCTTAGAATGTCTCAGGGAGTTACTCTTTCAATTTAAGCCCAGGGCTGTCCGAACACCCTGTATATGTTATGCATAAAATTGATTATATCTTTATTGCAACGTTGAATGCACGATTTTTAATAGTCCAAGGCTTTAAACAAGATGATTTCAACGAGGTTTTGATAATGTTATATGCTTAACCGTCGGAGTAAAAATTACGAGGAAGTCTATCAGTGGGTCATTTTAGACACAGACACTCGCAGAAGTACCAAGATCGGCAAAATCACCAATTCATAATTTTTTTAAACAAGCTTTATAAATTTAATTTCGTTTTTTTTACTGTAAGCAAGCATACAGTAGCGGACAAAAGTTTCAGACGACAGGTCAAGGTAAAATATAATTTTATAGTATGCAAATATTATTTGTATACCTATTTTTATCGTCATTATGACAAAAACACTATTTATTGATTAGCATAGAATACGATTTTTATTTATCGTGCTATTCCTTATTAATTTATTTATTTGTTTTCTTTGATCCTTTGGTCTTAACCTTTTGTCCCCCAACTGTACATGTATTTTAATCGTCAGTAGTTCCAATATCAAGTTCTTAGTTCGTAGGCTGTGTCTAAAATTTAGTTTCTCCCTAAAGAGACTCATCGATGACTTTGCAAACGTACTTAGGAACGAGACTGTGCATAAGTTAGAATACGGTTGGTCTAAATACAATCGGTAGGATATCTAGGAGACGTCAGGGTTCATGGAATTACCTGACCGAGGCGAAACGGACCAAACCCTCCTTGTAGATGTAAAGCCTCATCGGATTGACGCTCGTTAGAAGCACGTAAACTCGCAGATCGAATTTCAAGCCGTTAATGAGCTTCGGTTTAGTGATGTATCGCTGTATGACGACCGCGTGCCACTTCGGGATCTCCCACCATTGATTGACTATCCTGATGCCCTGACCGCGACACGAGGACGGCGGTTTAATTATCCACGTGGTACCAACGCCGTGTCTGTTCCACATGCTCTCGAATTTCTGCAACTCCCTCGGCAGAACGTACGTTCTCGGCATGAAGCTGTACTCCCTGTTACCGAACTTCCTCGACATCTCGTTCAGGATCATCCACAGCAGGTCTTTGTTTCCTATGTTCTGCGATCCTGGCATGTTGTTTACCTGATTGATTTGTAGGAAATTTTTTATTTTTATTATTTAGTAGAGTGGATGGTAGTAGGGCTCAGGTGTACGTGAAAGTAAAGTGAAGTTCTTAGAAACTATTAATATATGTATATTTAAAGTAGTTTAATAGTAACATTTGCGAAAAAGATCGTCAGTTGATCTCTCTTAGTGGCGAGGGCAGGAAGGTCGCCACATAAGAATGAATAACGATGGTGTTTACACCACAAAATAAAATAAAATAAAGTGCATAATGTAGTAAATTAGACAAATTTAGATAACAGTTTACAAAAAGAATTTACCGATCCAGTAAAGAAATCTAACTCAGAACTGGTCTTTTCGACAAGTGTGTGCAGATACAGTTTACAGGATCGGTATTGGCGTTATCTGGTAGTGTATTTGCATGGCAGGAATATTCGTGATCACCTCAGTGATCTAGTAGGCGAATAAAAGTTAATGGACCCCCCCCCCCCCCTTTTGTTCGTCACCAACGAAGAAAGTTATTCAGGCTTCCTTGCCCACGAAGCGACGCTTCGATCCCATCTTCGTCTCTCTCACGTTACCCCGACGCGTCCCTCCGCGGACAATATCGCCTCTTGCAATAATCGTCGTCACCTTTTGGAAGTTCTTCATCCGTCGATACTTCGTCGCGTCCTTGTTCGACAAGTTCCACACCCCAGACCAGTCGCTTCGTTTGTTCACCACCTGGTATCCGGAGCTGATCAAGATCTTCACCAGGATCTTGGGCATGGACATGGAGAACTTCCATTTGAGAAACTGCGCGAAATCCCTCGGCACCTTTCTCGTGGGCGTGCAGTCGTGACTTTGGAAGATCACGTAAGGCGGCACGTACGGGAACAGGCTTCTTCTCATCGGCAGGGGAAGTGCGTCCACGGCCTTGTCCCCTTCCGCCCGTTTGTCGAAGATGATCTCGGCTCGTTTGCTCGCCTCGCTGGCGTTCTTCGCGTTGTTGCTCTTGTGCCTGGTCAACAGCCGCGTTGCTGCCTGGCATTGTAACACGTCCGCGGACTTGGCCTGGTTGTCGCGGATCGCGACAGGTCGGCGCAGGACGTCGACGTACGATTTCGGCCGCAGGAAGAAGATCTCGGTGAGCTTCTCGTAGGTTAGCCACTCCTCGTCCATGTCCGACTGCGAGTCGCGGTTGATCATGCCATTGGACGTGCTGGTGGTCGCGCATCGACTCGACACGCTCTCGAATCTTCGTGGATCTGGATGGCCGAGATCACCCTGCATCGTGATTCCGGGATACTCGTGAATATTCCGTTCATTATCGTTCAGTGTCCATGTGCACTGGAAATTTTAATAAAAAACACCATGATTGAACGTCGCGTGGCCGGCGCGAGCTGAAGTCGCCTGCGGAACTCGTTCCTCCCGGTCTCGCGTGGTCGACGGTACCTATCGACCGTTGGTCCTCGACTAATTTATCGGGCATTCTGGTGTCGGGGGGATCGGTATTATAAGGCTGCGAGAGCGAGGGTTTTCGGTGAATATTTATATAACGAGCGAAAGGGATCGCGTACGTTAGTTATTCTTAACCCTTTCGTTACGGGTGCCGACTATGGTCGGCATTCACGCGACGACCACTGTGTCGGGTGCTGACTATAGTAAATTCTATTTTTACTTGTAATAATAGCAAAATTTGTAAATATGTAAATAACTTCGCGGCGCAGTGCCCCGTTCAGTGGCCCCACTGAGCGGACTGATAGTAACGAAAGGGTTAATTGTTTCAACGAAGATCGAAATTCTTTGTCGTTCTCAAGTAGAAATGTATTTGTAATGTTGATATGCACAACAATGGGAATATTGCTTATAATCCCATTCGGGGTTAAATAGAATAAATAAAAGAAAAAAAAAAATAGAAAACATTTAGGAGTATCTAATATATTTATACCGATATATTTCTCAAGTGCATTATCTTCCTTGTGTAATATAATAACTGTATTTATATTTATTTTATTTACATAATACTCTATAACGTTCAGAAGGCTTTTCAATGTGTTCATACTATTATACATATTTCTCACGCGTACCGCATTTCTATTGTATAAAATAACAGACACCATTTATACCTAGTTTATTTACTTATATTCGTACCAGCTTTTAAAAAGAATGCAACGCGTACCGCATTTCTATTATATAAAATAACAGACACCATTTATACCTAGTTTATTTACTTATATTCGTACCAGCTTTTAAAAAGAATGCAACGCGTACCGCATTTCTATTATATAAAATAACAGACACCATTTATACCTAGTTTATTTACTTATATTCGTACCAGCTTTTAAAAAGAATGCAACGCGTACCGCATTTCTATTATATAAAATAACAGACACCATTTATACCTAGTTTATTTACTTATATTCGTACCAGCTTTTAAAAAGAATGCAACGCGTACCGCATTTCTATTATATAAAATAACAGACACCATTTATACCTAGTTTATTTACTTATATTCGTACCAGCTTTTAAAAAGAATGCAACGCGTACCGCATTTCTATTATATAAAATAACAGACACCATTTATACCTAGTTTATTTACTTATATTCGTACCAGCTTTCAAAAAGAATGCAACGCGTTTCACTGATGTGCAAATACCTTACCCGGGGACTAACTCCACTCTATTTCTATCCGTGATTAGATACGAGGGAGAGAAGCAGGGGAGAGTCCATTAAGTCAGCCTCTGTTCACCTATTTCCTATCACCGCGAACAATGCCGCGATTGATTCGACGGCTTTCCGCGTTTGCGTGCCAGGCGTACGTTTATCTTTCTGGGAGGAGCGGCAATAAACACGCAGCTGGTTTATGCGCGTAACGCGCTCCATGCACACCGCGAACAAACGCGTTCTTTTGCTCTTGGTATACCGATGGATGCACATCGAACGCATTGCTGGGTTTCTGTAGAGCCAACGTTCTCCAAACTTCCCATTCCGACACTTTCGCAAAATTTCTTTGTCGTTCGTTTAACCCTTTGACTGCCACGCCGAAATCACATGCTTCGATCAGGTCGCCATGGAAGTACACCGCTAAATGCAATATTTCATAGAAATTAATTTTTTATTTTGAATGTTCTAATAAAAATTTTTAATCGCTCAATGGGGTACTTTCTACTTCAAAGTATCCCCTAATTAGCGGTAATATTCAAAACGCGTTAATTGTCAATTTTTATTCAACTCTTTCAGTTGTAAACAGTTGAAACAATAATCACCAAGTCACATGTTTCGCTTAGGACGTCACGGAAGTACATCGCTGGATGCAATATTTCATAGAAATTAATATTTTATTTTGAATGTTCTAATAAAAATTTTTAATCGTTCAATGGAGCACTTCGTACTTCGAAGTATCCTCTAATTAGCGGTAATATTCACAACGCGTTAATTGTCAATTTTTATTCAACCCTTTCAGTTGTAAACAGTTGAAACAATAATCACCAAGTCACATGCCTCGCTTAGGACGTCACGGAAGTACATTGCTAGATGCAATATTTCATAGAAATTAATCTGTTATTTTGAATGTTCTAATAAAAATTTTTAATCGTTTAATGGGGTACTTTCTACTTCAAAGTATCCCCTAATTAGCGGTAATATTCAAAATGCACAAACTGTCAACTTGTATTCAATTCTGTCAATTGTAAGCAGTACAAGCGCTCGTTATCAGAAATTATGGCAGTGGTAGTATTTGTCAAAGTATTAACCGCGACAAAATATGGGTGCAAAAAGAGTTTTTCGTTCTTACTCGTATTTATGAAAGTCTCTTTTCTTCCAAAATACGGTCCACGCGCAATGTGTACACTTCCTGTGTACAAGCGGACCAAACCGCCGTAGCGAAAGGGTTAATGATAATTTTGCAAGATTAGGACTACCACGGTTTGGAAAACGCTGCTCTCGCGCGTTGAAAGCTTCAAGATAAGGTTCTTCCTGTAACGCGAGGAAAAAATGAGAAAAAATCGCGGATAGGCTAGGGCGGGTCCCCGGTCGGATCGGCAAATACGCCTATCGTTCGCCCATAGAGCTCTCCGTTCAGACTCTAATGGCGATGCTGTCCGATGCTAATTTGATTCCCGTGTAGCGCAATCACGGCCCTGATTGCCGATGTTACGCGCATCACGCGCATTCCTGCGTGTGCGCTAGTTGCGTTCTCCATCTTGCACGATTAATTGTTCGCGGTGCGTTCGCGTGGATTGCCACTGCCCCTCTCTTTCTCTTTCACGCGTACACATTTGCTCGGCTAATAACTTGTTCTCTTTTACCCTGCTCATATTCGTACTCTGTTTCTCTCTCACTGTCTCACTCTTACTTTTTCCTCTCCTTCTCTTTCTCTCACTCACTCGCTATCTTCTATCTTTCATTCTCCTCTCTCACTCTTCTTTCTTTCACTCTACTCTCATTCTCTTTTCTTTCTCATTTTATCTCTATCTCTCATTCTCTCACTCTCTTTTCTCCCTCATTTTTTCTCTATCTCTCACTCTCTCTTCCCCTTCATTTTGTCTCCATCTCTCACCCTCTCTTCTCCCTCGTTTTCTCCCTATTTCTCATTCTCTCTTCTCCCTCATTTTGTCTCTATCTCTAACTCTCTCTTCCCCTTCATTTTGTCTCCATCTCTCACTCTCTTTTCTCCCTCATTTTTTCTCTATCTTTCACCCTCTCTTCTGCCTTATTTCGTCCCTATTTCTCACTCTCTCTTCTCCCTCATTTTGTTCCTATCTCTAACTCTCTCTTCCCCTTCATTTTGTCTCTATCTCTAACTCTTTCTTCCCCTTCATTTTGTCTCTATCTCTCACTCGCTCTTCTCCCTCATTTTGTCCCTATCTCTCACTTTCTCGTTCCCGAGAAGGAATGCGAGTCTCGTGCGGCTCTAATCTGCGCTGTGCACGCGCGCACAATGCTACACACCGGACAACGCGAGTGCACTCCCCGAGCGCTCGCCCATTCTACAAAGTGTAATAGGCGCGCGATAGGGTATAACGTGCATTTGCATACACGATCCGCGGCACGATCGAGAGCACGAAGAGCGCAGAGGGGGGCTCGTGCCGCTCTTCCGGCATCCCGCGCGCTTTCGGCTTCTTCAACGGTGCGTTATCCTCCCCGCGAACAGAGATGTCGGATAAACGCATGATTTAACGCTAGAACTACAGACGATTAGGATTTACTTATCGAAGACAAAGAAATCAAACTGAAAACTGTACGAAAAAAATACCTAATACGCATAACTTTTCTCGCCAAAAATTAAAAAAAAAATTTGATAGTTAATGGGTTAATAGAATGGAAGAATTTGTGCGGCTAATACAAGCTGTATTTTTACCAAATGTCATTCTATCTGTTTGTGAACAGAGAAAATACTTTTTGGTATCAGTAACTATTAAAATAACACAGAATATTGCTAAACAGTATCTAATAACAGTACCAGCAACTAATTATTTATTTCTTTATTTCTTAATGAGAAAAATTCATTTGACGTAGAAATGAGTTTTAACGTGTACCGAAAACGGTATCCGTGACAAGAAACGTGTTAACAGTCTAACGGGTGCATCGTATGGTATTTATTAGATTTCGAGATCGGTACTCGTGTGACGTGTCCTATTGTTTCTCCTTAAACCCTTTCACTCATGCTTTTTCTCAGACCGTTACGGTAAATGTCGTTTCTGGCAGTTTTACGCCCCGTTACACGCCCCGCGCTGATAATATGAAATATCGCGATGCCGCCTAATGGTACACGCGCGATACACGTACTCTCCTACACTTTCACGGTCCGCGTGGCAAGCATAATGCTCGACGAATTCCGTCGCGCGACTTTTCAAACGAGAACGCGTCGCTAATACGTTTCCGTTATTGACCGGTGCGGTTTATGCCCGCGCGTGGGCTGGAATTTAGAGGACTTGGAATTTTTTCCAGTGATTGGATAAAATTCGTGAGAGCTTGCGCAAGATGAGCTGTACGATGGAATTTCGAGAAATCGAGAAATTGAGGATAATTTATGTCGAAGACCGTGCACATGTTTCGGTCGAAAATCATTCGCCTTTCGGTGTACGCGCTTGAAAGTTAAAAAATCCCTAGGAGAGATCCGAAAAGAGTTGAGAAATTGAGAAGAATTAAGATCGAAGACCATGCACATTTTTCGGTCGAAAATCATTCAGCTTCCAGTGTACGCGCTTGAAAGTTAAAAATTCTTAGTAGAGGTCCGAAAAGAGTTGAGAAATTGAGAAGAATTAAGATCGAAGACCATGCACATTTTTCGGTCGAAAATCATTCAGCTTCCAGTGTACGCGCTTGAAAGTTAAAAATTCTTAGTAGAGGTCCGAAAAGAGTTGAGAAATTGAGAAGAATTAAGATCGAAGACCATGCACATTTTTCGGTCGAAAATCATTCAGCTTCCAGTGTACGCGCTTGAAAGTTAAAAATTCTTAGTAGAGGTCCGAAAAGAGTTGAGAAATTGAGAAGAATTAAGATCGAAGACCATGCACATTTTTCGGTCGAAAATCATTCGTCTTCCGGTGTGCGCGCTTGAAAGTTAAAAATCCCTAGTAGAGGTCCGAAAAGAACTGAGAAATTGAGGATAATTTATGTCGAAGACCGTGCACAT
Source organism: Tetrapedia diversipes (assembly GCA_033822845.1). Lineage (NCBI taxonomy): Eukaryota > Metazoa > Arthropoda > Insecta > Hymenoptera > Apidae > Tetrapedia > Tetrapedia diversipes. The sequence continues at coordinate 5,972 of JAOPTO010000943.1, read as the reverse complement.
TTTTCAGTCGAAAATCATTCAGTTTCCGGTGTGCGCGCTTGAAAGTTAAAAATCCCTAGTAGAGGTTCGAAAGGAGTTGAGAAATTGAGAAGAATTAAGATCGAAGACCATGTACATTTTTCGGTCGAAAATCATCCACCTTTCGGTGTACGCGCTTGAAAGTTAAAAATTCTTAGTAGAGGTCCGAAAAGAGTTGGGAAATTGAGAAGAATTAAGATCGAAGACCATGCACATTTTTCGGTCGAAAATCATTCGCCTTCCGGTGTGCGCGCTTGAAAATTAAAAATCCTTAGTACAGGTCCGAAAAGAGTTCGTTTAATGGTAACTTTCGCGAAATCGTGAAGAAAGAGGCTGCTGCAGGGTTTTCCAAGGATGTTCGTAGTGGTCAATGAAGAATTTGATGAATCTAACCAGAACCTAATCAAAACCTAATCTGTCCTCTTGCGAAACTCGAGCGTGTATAGAACGAAGGAGGATGCAATCGTGTTAAGGTGAATTGAGGGACAAAACTCAAATTTTAAGATTTTTTAATTCGTCTCGAAAAATTATAGAATTTTATAGATTATAACATTCGAGTCTTCGCTCTGGTCTTCTTTCGCTGCATCTAGAAATCGACGCATGCCTGAACGCGCGTTCCTGTCTGCCTGCAAAACAGTTTCTTAGTTCTAATTACCGTTGTATCCGCGTCAGAAATACGCTGTTTCAGTCGAAGTGAAACACTGTTGTTCTTCAATAACCACCGGTTCCCATCGTAGTAATTAAAAAGCGACAGGTCGCCGGGGAATCTCAGATCGGCCGATTCTTCACCGGTAAACGTCTCGCAAAAGGAAAACGTGCTCTAGAAAGTGGCAGAGATACTTACAATTCGTGTATCGCTGATTCTTCCATCTGTCTCGAAAGGTTGCGTTCATTAAGGTTTCGCGATTGTTGTCGGCACCAATTAAGACGGTCGACTACCCCGTCGCCATTGATTTATTTGTCTCACGTTCGATTCGGTTCAGCGTGCCGTGCGCTGCCGCTTTTTCAGATCTATTTTTTCGATTTTTTTCAACTCTTCCGTGCGATAAATCTCGATAGTCACACCGTATAAACTTTATTACTGAATTGTCCGGAAAGTTCGTGCCGATTTTGAAAGAGGATCAAAGCGCGATCGAAGGGGATTTAAATTTTAGCATACGTTTATCAAACTCTGCAGGTGCTATTCTTTTGTACAACCTTTCTCCATCTTTCAGGCAACTTGAAAATTCCATCCTTCCAGAATCTCTTAGATTTTTCAGCGAAAAACGTTTCTTCTTCTGCATTCGTTAAGAATTTTATTTTATATTTTGTAATAAAATACTATATCATTTAAAAGCTGCGTTAATTTCCTACATTTTATTGTATTTCATTGTTATATTAATGTTTTACAAATAAAGTTATCGCCATTCAAAGTATTATATACACCTAGTGGTGTATGAATACTTTTTTCGGTTACTACATATCCAATTCGTTTATTATACCCGGAGCCCAGAGCACTCGGATACAGGTTAGGTTCAGGTTAGGTTTTTGCTCCAGCCTATCAAAGATATCTGCCAGACTATCAAAGGTTTCGCACAGCCATCAAGATGAATCGTCCTGCGTGTAGGTGCCGACCGGCCCGTTTCGAACGCCTCCATAAACAGAAGGGAATTCCAGCCGTTGTTCGGTGTTCCCGTAATTTCGCAGTGCATCCACGGCTGCATTCTGTACCCGCGATGCATTAGCGATGTCGCAATGCCGACGTATACGTATTGCACGCAAGTGCGCGGCCGTTTCTCTGCACGCTTCGCGGCCTCGCCGAAAGAGAGTTCGAATCTCGAATGGTCGCATCCAAATGGCCAACGACAGTTCGCCGTTCTACCGTGTATATCTGTATTTCTTTTTTTTTTTTTTGGGAAACTCCGTTCGTCTCCCCTATCCCTCCACCTCGTTCGTCGTTTTATCCCCGACAGTTCTTTATCTTCGAAGAAACTATTCCCTGTACCGCGTTCTGCACTCCCGGTGCATTCGTGATTTCGCAACGCGGCTCGTGATACATACATGCCGCGAGTGCACAGGGTGTCTCTTGTGAAACAGGCCACGTAGGCTAGGAAAACAACCGAGAGCTTGTGCGATAGCGTGGTGGAAAAAAATGGAGCTTCTTAACCCCTAGACATACGAATTAAATGGAACTTGATGCGACCGAAAAATATCATTTAACACGTTGAACGCCACGTCACCCAGATATGGGTGACGGCTATGTTTCTTGTAAACGGTTGACACTTTTCTAATTAAAACAAAATTTTGGAGGTAATTTATACTAATTTTATTTGTAACACAATTATGATAAGTATACACGATATACAATAACAATAAATTATAAAGTAAATATAACATTGCGCTGTTTACACTCCGAGTTTCGGGTTTAGGTCTTGGGAGAAACTCCACCGATTTACGCTGGGCGTTCAACGTGTTAATTTCGCTCAACTGAACGGTTACGTGAAGGCTGAGAAAGAGTATATTTTATTTTGAAATTTGGATTTTTCATTCAGATTGATGTTAATAAAGAACATCTAAATGATATTAAAAAATAATAATCGACGCACGAGTGAAGCAACTATGTAATCTAATTGTATACTGCACGGCGTCCGCCGAAAAAAACGCTTGACGAGTCTGACTCGTCAAAGTCTACAGTGGCCCGTAAAATGAATGACGAGTCAGACTCGTCATTGTATGTCAAGGGGTTAACGCTTTACCGACCGCTAGTGGTTCAACATACTCACTCCTGAACGGTTCATTTTAACGTGGATACATAGCGAATGATTTTATTATTAAACGATATTTTCTTCGGGTAATTAGTAGTTTAACCCTTTGCACTCGAGAGGCGACTGTTAGTCGGCAAATAATAATTTCGTAAATTTTTAGACTTTAGTCAGTTTGTTTATTGGTCAAATTGTCATATATGTAAATTTTGGTATATTACTTAATTAAACTGAATGATATTTAACACGTTGAATGCCATGAGGGTCACCGGTGACCGGCGCGCTCAAATTAACAGAAATACATAAGCTAGAAAAATGTCAATACTTATCAATTTTTCATTATTGTCATATATGTAAATTTTAGTATATTACTTAATTAAACTAAATGATATTTAACACGTTGAATGCCATGGGGGTCACCGGTGACCGGCGCGCTCAAACTAATAGAAATACATAATTTAGAAAAATGTCAATACTTATCAATTTTTCATTATTATCATCGTTAATGCCATGATGTAAAGAAATTAATGCAGTAAAAAATATCTGAAAGTAGTTACACCTATTTATGGTAATTAATATTTCAACAGTATGTATGTATTGTATAACAGAAAATTCATCGTAGCGCCACGGGCAAACCCTGTAAAACTGCCGTGGCATTCAACGTGTTAATATAGACTTTTTGTCGCATTGTCGCACTATAATATAATCCATTATTATAATTTTATGTGCTCCAAGGGCCCTGACTCGTTAAATAAATAAATAAATAAGTAATCGGATAGCGTCGCATCATAGGCGAGACACCCTGTATATTTTCACATCGACAGAAAAGACAATCACGCTCGAGAGAGTCTCCCACGCTTAGCGAGGAGATAATCCTTCGAAAATCAGTCTGGCCGGGAAAAAAAGCGAAGCGTTATTAACGACCAACCGCGTGACGATCCGCGATTGCTTTCTACGAGTCGCAATGATCGTTCGCTCGGTCCTCGACGTTTAACCTCGTTCACAGGCCGCGGCGCCTCGAAATAGGGGTCGTCTACTAGGGAAAAAATATCAGTGACGCTGGCTGACGTCACTGTTGCATCGGGATCCACGATGATGACTCCGTTCTTCCATTGATCGTGGCTCGCCGGTTAACGAAGGGGGATAAGAGGTTGTGTAACGGTGTTGTTATTACCGCTTGTTGCTGGAATAATGATCATAATAAACGCTTGTCGATTGGACGGGAAGAACTGTCGGTGACGGAACGACTCTTTCAACGACGACCGGGTATGTATGCACGTAGTCAGGGATTTGTAGGTCGATGTGTGTGTGTGCAATAATCGCCAGTACCGAGCTGGTGATAACAATATAGGAAAGGTTATAAATTAAAAGAAAAGTGAATAAAGTTATAAATTGTAAAGCCTTTATTTATGTCATAGTTCACGATTTCATTTAATGTGGTCGACTGACTTATCTGTAGCACGCAGGGAAGTTTGGTTTTCATATTTCCTGGAAAATGTGGAGACATGCAAAGGACTCTGTGAGTGTTTTCCGGATTCTAATGAGACTGCAATCAAAGGACGGGCCGATATTCAGGCCCTGTTGTAAACTGTAATGATTTCCTTGTAATTCTCTAATGGGTTAATCTCGTAAAAATAAATAAATGAACATAAGCATGCGTTTGCATAAAATTCGCAAGAATAATCATCATAGAGGTACCGCAGATTTGTGATTGACACAGCGTTTCGATGCCCGCCCCTCGGCCAGGGGAGAGCATAATTTCCAACGCAACGGTGCAAGCTTCTATTAGTTGACCCCGATTCCCTCGAAACCTTTGCATCGTTAAAATTGTTTAGCAAACACAAACGTTAGCCGTTGCTGATTTATTTAGCCGGATGAAAGCAGATATGCATCGGAATCGAGAAGCTCTCTTTCTCTCTCTCTTTCTCTCCCTACCATCTCTGTGTCTCTCTCACTGTCGACCGCGTAGGCGAATATTTGTTAACGCGTTTAACGAGGAGAACACCGTGGAGTACGGCGTCGCGATCACGCCGTTTATTTAACGTTCCGCGCGCGGTTACGATCGATCCTGCGTGGATCGTGATCGTGCAACGGTATTTCGCATACAGTGACCCCCTGTTAATAAAGCCTCTTGACGAACGATCTCTTACGAAACCGTTTAAACTGTGAAAGGCGCCTTCGGTTGTCGTTACTTTTTCTTCGGGAAATGCTTTTACGCGCTGTTTTTGCGCGCTGAACTAATATCAGTCGGTAGCAATGTCCCGATCGACCGTGCAAAATTATTGTCGATAACTTTTTCTGAGCTACGTGCTCAATGAGAGTCGGTGTACCCTGTTGTACTCTTTACAAGAATTAACACTATTCCTACCACGACCGGTCAAATGACCGTTTCTAAAATTTCAATTAGATTTTCATATATACAACGTAATTGAACCGCCTTTAAGTTTTAGACTTTTCCTCAAATATACGTATAATACATTTTTCAATATTCACTTCTTTCTTTATTGTTTAGTTTCTGAGAAAAATTTGTAGTCTGTCTTACGTGGAAATGTTGCGGTAGGATCAGGTACACGTGAAGTGTCGGTAGGAATAGTGTTAAGTAATCTGCACTGAGAATTACAACATTTTCTCAGATTGTACTCGTTTTATTTAACTGTTTACATTCGAAAATGTATGAAATTAGTATCATTTTATCATTTTTTTTATCAAAGTGTTAACTCTTAACCAACCGAATAGGGAGATCTCCCATATTTTTACCATTGATTATAATCACTTTTGTCATTAGTTAGTCTTGAACTAGTTCACAGTAGTTCATCGACTGCATTCTCTGCTTTTCCAAAGTACAATCTTTAATCAATTCAACACCAGTTCCAACTTCTCGGTTCACTCGTACCTCCGATACAACGCGAGAGAAACGAACATCTATTTGCCAGCGCGTTTGGTACAGATACGGAAATCGGCTCTGCAGGATCTCGATTCTAAGAAACCGCGAGCTTATGTCTACACCGGATGAAGAAGGTCGCTCGAGGATATTTCGGTTGATCGCGCGTTCGTTCGTCCGCCAGGGAACACACGGTGTGTACAGGTATTCGAAATAGCTTCGCGAAACGAAATTCAAGGTGAAAGTGTCCAAATGCGGTACGTTTCGTACAGTAATATTGGTGATTCGATCAGGGTGATTCAACGCAATAACCTATGCAGTAAAGTCAGCAG
>JAOPTO010000942.1:0-141114 GCA_033822845.1 Tetrapedia diversipes | reverse complement strand
CGATTTTGTATCAGGAGAATATGAGTAACGAGGAGGTGGCATAATTTTTGCGCTTCTCGTGTTTCGTTTTTCCTAAAATCACGATTTTGTATCAGGAGAACATGAGTTGCGAGGAGGTGGCATAATTTTTGCGCTTCTCGTGTTTCGTTTTTCCTAAAATCACGATTTTGTATCAGGAGAATATGAGTAACGAGGAGGTGGCATAATTTTTGCGCTTCTCGTGTTTCGTTTTTCCTAAAATCACGATTTTGTATCAGGAGAACATGAGTTGCGAGGAGGTGGCATAATTTTTGCGCTTCTCGTGTTTCGTTTTTCCTAAAATCACGATTTTGTATCAGGAGAACATGAGTAACGAGGAGGTGGCATAATTTTTGCGCTTCTCGTGTTTCGTTTTTCTTAAAATCACGATTTTGTATCAGGAGAACATGAGTTACGAGGAGGTGGCATAATTTTTGCGCTTCTCGTGTTTCGTTTTTCCTAAAATCACGATTTTGTATCAGGAGAATATGAGTAACGAGGAGGTGGCATAATTTTTGCGCTTCTCGTGTTTCGTTTTTCCTAAAATCACGATTTTGTATCAGGAGAACATGAGTTGCGAGGAGGTGGCATAATTTTTGCGCTTCTCGTGTTTCGTTTTTCCTAAAATCACGATTTTGTATCAGGAGAATATGAGTAACGAGGAGGTGGCATAACTTTTGCGCTTCTCGTGTTTCGTTTTTCCTAAAATCACGATTTTGTATCAGGAGAACATGAGTTGCGAGGAGGTGGCATAATTTTTGCGCTTCTCGTGTTTCGTTTTTCTTAAAATCACGATTTTGTATCAGGAGAACATGAGTTACGAGGAGGTGGCATAATTTTTGCGCTTCTCGTGTTTCATTTTTCCTAAAATCACGATTTCGTATCAGGAGAACATGAGTTGCGAGGAGGTGGCATAATTTTTGCGCTTCTCGTGTTTCGTTTTTCTTAAAATCACGATTTTGTATCAGGAGAACATGAGTTACGAGGAGGTGGCATAATTTTTGCGCTTCTCGTGTTTCGTTTTTCCTAAAATCACGATTTTGTATCAGGAGAATATGAATAACGAGGAGGTGGCATTAATATTTTTGCGCTTCTCGTGTTTCGTTTTTCCTAAAATCACGATTTTGTATCAGGAGAACATGAGTTACGAGGAGGTGGCATAATGTTTGCGCTTCTCGTGTTTCGTTTTTCCTAAAATCACGATTTTCTATCAGGAGAACATGAGTTGCGAGGAGGTGGCATAATTTTTGCGCTTCTCGTGTTTCGTTTTTCCTAAAATCACGATTTTGTATCAGGAGAACATGAGTAACGAGGAGGTGGCATAATTTTTGCGCTTCTCGTGTTTCGTTTTTCCTAAAATCACGATTTTGTATCAGGAGAACATGAGTTGCGAGGAGGTGGCATAATTATTGCGCTTCTCGTGTTTCGTTTTTCCTAAAATCACGATTTCGTATCAGGAGAACATGAGTTACGAGGAGGTGGCATAATGTTTGCGCTTCTCGTGTTTCGTTTTTCCTAAAATCACGTTTTTGTATCAGGAGAACATGAGTAACGAGGAGGTGGCATAATTTTTGCGCTTCTCGTGTTTCGTTTTTCCTAAAATCACGATTTTGTATCAGGAGAACATGAGTTACGAGGAGGTGGCATAATTTTTGCGCTTCTCGTGTTTCGTTTTTCCTAAAATCACGATTTTGTATCAGGAGAACATGAGTAACGAGGAGGTGGCATAATTTTTGCGCTTCTCGTGTTTCATTTTTCCTAAAATCACGATTTTGTATCAAGAGAACATGATTCAGTTCAGATTTTTGCCTAATATCTCCATTTTTTAATTAGTTGATGATGTAATTATATTTCAGCATTTTTTGGATTTTATGTCACAGTTGTTAGTTTACATGACATTGAGAAGTTGAATTAAGGTATCCATATCCTTGGCATTTAAGTATTATGTATTTCTACCGCAGCCTTAATTTATATCGTGTTTGTTTGTTGGTAGTATGCATATAACAGTAAATTTTTCATTAAAGATGTTAGTTTATATTACACCTGAATAAATTGTTCACTTTAAGTGTAAAATTTGTTTTGAATATTAGTATTGAACAATTTCCAAATTTTTATCTTTCGATCTTCGCGTTTTTGTTGTTCACGAAATTGTTAGGCAATAATCGATCCCGTTTTGATCGTGGTGTTACATCATCGACCGTTTACGTCGATCACGGGGCAGATAATCGGACTCGTTTACCAGGGAGCAAATGCTTGGTGGTTTCAATGATGTAACCGAAAGGGATGGGAACCGTATAGTCCCGTTAGGCAGCGGGATTGAAAAGGGGTTTGTATAGAAACAGAAGAAGAAGCATTGGTTGAGGCTTGCCGGGAACTGGGTCAATTTTTGTTGCCGTGCGATGCTGCTGCTGGGCTAACCCTTTTTCCCGGTGTATTGGTGCGACGAGGAATGCAGAAAGAGAAACAAGAAAAATGTATCCGTCGATGATATTTCCGAGCTTTATCGACGCTGTTTCAAGGTCCACGTTACACGGCGATAATTTATCGCCTATCGTTTGCAGAGAGGCAGAAATCGACGCTTCCGGTTAGGTTCTGCCTGCTGAAATATTAGATCCCGCAAGAAGGTCGACGTAGATCCTTTCTCAGAGAAACAAATGCTGGCATATCGCGTAGAAATAGTAAAACCGCGATCGAAGTCCTCGATCCTCTTTACTGCCCCCATCATTTATGACGTTCTGATGTAGAACTTTGACTTCCGATTGCAATACCTCGCATCGCGCTTTACGACCCCCTACCCGTTTCCTTATAAAAATTTGCCCCTTCGTTTTATATCGTTCGACAAGCGGGACCGCTTCGTTCCTGTAAAACGGTGGTCGCGGTGCCACGGTACACTTGAACGGATTTACCGCCAGCAAATTTTGATCCCTGTTGACGTTTCGACAGAGTCGGCTGTTACAACATTCGGATTCCCTATGGCGCGTGTTGTAGAGGGTTAACCGCAGGGGTAACTTGTACAATCTCACGCATCAACACCTATAATCTGATAAATTCGCTGTCGCATTTCGCTGACGCCCAAGATTTATCGTAAATAATTTCAGGCAGGCGATACAGGGGATAAGTTATCTAATTTTCGCACCGCTGATAATTCTTAACCTTCTTCATTGATTGAAAAATTGTTGCTTGCATAAAAATTGTGTGGAATAAAAGTTCTTACGATTATTTATTATTATTAATTTGAACAATGGCAAAAATATGGCAGTACACAGTAAATTCTAATTCAACTGTGCCACGCGACTTTATGTTTAATCCTCAATTCTTTTTACGACTTTACAACTCAATTTTCTATTCAACACTGGTCCCTTTTCTCTTTCGAGGAAACCCTTATAGGCTTTTTCCTCTTTTCACCCCGCGCTCATTAAACATTTGCCGACCTATCGGTGAATTGTCTGTCGCTAAAAGATTTTTAGCTGTCTAATCGACCTGTACTTCCACTTTTTCAGTCATTAAAACTACGATACTACAATTGAAAGTTCCATAATTTATCTACCATCGTATACTGCGGTACTTTTTGATGGCATGTGAATTATTTCGTGTGTGCAACACGTATTTAAATAAAAACTAATCGAATTCTTAAAATTTCCACTAAAACAGTGAACTTTCCTGTACTGACGAAACGCATAATTCTCTGCACCACGATCACGTAAAACGTAGTGTAGTATTTAAACAATTACTAGACCATTAAACCCAACGCGAGATGACATTAGATATTCGCCATTGTTGTTATCCTGCCCCATTAAAACAGATTTGCTGCCGCTATCGCTACACTCTGGTCATTATTCGCGTGTGTGCGACGCTTATTCATCAACTGAGCGGATAAATATGCGCTCAACCGCACCGTGTCGAATTAAGCAGCGGCCAACCGGACACGAAACGCACTGTTCGTCGCGCGAAACGTGAACCCACTGGGAAAAGCGACGAAGGAACGATCGCGCCGCACGTACCAGCATGATGTCCTGCGGATAAAAGCGTGGAGCAAGTTCAAGGGAAAAGCACATCGAGGAGCGATTACGGGCTGTCCGTCGGCTGGAACACACGGCTAACACACTTATTGTAGAGGTGTATCGATAATCCCTTGACAAGGTTCGACCCGGGCTGCATTTACCCCCGACAGCGTAGCACGTGACCTCTCGATCCTCCGAATCCCATTTTTCTTCCGCCGTTCCACCCTCCAACCACCCCTCGCCGTCGTTCCCATCCTTGCGTCGTTCACGTAACTGCCGGTCTTTTTAGTTACGGCAGTCAATTCTTCGGTAAATTTCCGGAAGCGAACAAACGGAAGGAGGAAGAGAGAGAATGTCACCGCTTTCTTTCTCTCTTTCCTCTTCCATCTCTTTCTCTCGCCCACACAATCTTCCTCTTGTTCTCTCTCACCCTTTTCTCGCTATCTCTCTCCCTCTCCCCTCTCTTGCTTTATTTCTCACTCTCTCTCTTTCTTTATTTCTTCCTACCTCTCCGCTCCTCTCTTATCTCCCCCCTCTCTCATTTTTCTTTTCCTTTCTCTCTCTGTCTCTCATTCTTTATCTCTCCCTTCCTCATCTTTCCTCTTTCTCTTTTTCTCCTTTTTTCTCTTTTTCTCCCTCTCTCTCTTGTTCTGTTTTTCTCTCTTATTCTCCCTCTCTTTTTCTCCTTCTTCCTCTCCTCCACTCCTCTCTCCTCTTTCTGTATCATTCTCTCTCTCTCCTCCCTCCTCACTTTCTCTCTCTCTCCCTCTCCCTCTGTACGCGAAACAACGATAACGACTATCCGTTTAATTTCTGCGGCCACTGTGTACCGTTTCGGCTTTACATAATTAATATCCATGGAGGGGGCGTGGTTTCGCACGCGATTTAATTTCCCATTGTATATCGTCGTGATATAATACAAGAGCCTCCAATTAGCGTCGTTCAATCAGTGCGTAGGTAGTCCCCGAGAAAAGGTAGGTGTTCCTCTCCTGCCGATCCTCGACGATCTCCACCCTCGAGCGTTAAATAGCGCTCTCGCTTAGTCGATTGTTGTAATGCAATTCGCAGAGTGCTTTTTTTTCAATAAAGCTCGATTCATCGTACATGTGATTACCGCCGCGATATCGCGTAATCGGATTAGCCCGGGCATCAGCGAGCCCGTCATTTATCGCAATATTGCCCGATATCGGTAATTTGCGATCGGCTGCTGCAATCATGGGTCGGCCCGCGGACCATCGTTTCCTGGGACACGTGTTTACAAAGCCTGTGGCACGGGAGGGGACCGTTTCAGGGAATTTCTGAATACACATGCGCGCACGCTGCTAACCTATAAGTCATGGGTTGCTTGCGAAGGGTGTAATTTAACGTGTACTCAAGTTTGATAGAAGAAAAGGGTATAAGAATGACTGGAATTAAAAAGAATAATTGTAGAACGATTCGATTGAAATATAGACATTTATTTGCAATAATATACATTTCATGTATGGGATACAAAGTATTGTGTTTTTTACAGGGAGTGATAATAAATTTTCGAAAATTAACTTACATTTACTTAGGTAAATTTACGAAGCTTTTATGAAAAATTACTCTGGTAATTGTAGCCTTAAAGAATGAAGCCTATACCTATATTCAGTTATAATTCTTTGGATGTCCTTATAAAATTATGAATTTGCATGAATATTCATAGTCTGCCAATAGAGTCTGGAATACAATACAACTAACACTCTCATCTTTAATATTTAATTCATTGTAACGATGAAAGTATCATTAAATGGCAATCGAAAGGGAATAAAAGTGTTCGTTAATTCGCATACAGATACAAAAAGAGAAATATGCAAATACATTTTTCGCAACCATTGTAGAATTGAGCTACAGTTTACCAGTCACAAAGACACGGTGCATCGTGGTCTGACGTCCGTTCCGATAATTCCAGCTCAAAGTCGACACCACCTGGGTGCGTGACCGGGCGAGCTCTCCAAGTCTGAGTAGCAGCTCTTCCTTCGCGCGAAATTTCCATAATCGATCAAGTAGTTGGTACGTTCCTACGGGTGAGGGAAGGGGGGATGGGAACGAGTTGGTCGTTTCACTTTGCCTCGAAGTATCCAGCCGCTTTGCATGATCGCGAAAAAAGCGAGGCTTCCTTTGTATGCCATCCGTTGCATCCTCTCATCCTTCATCGTGCTCCTTCAACCTTTCCCCTTGCCCCTTCATCGTTGTTCTCTATTTTCTCACCCACTTCTTGCCTCCTCTAACACACACTCTCTCTCTCTCTCTTTTCCACACCACGCGCACATTTCGTTACCGGCACGCATCCGTCTCGTTCAATCTTCGTCCAACCCCTTCGTTCCCGCGCTCATCCTGTTTCCGCCTCATCGAATCACTTACACGCTCGCCCGTTTATTTACCGGCACGCTCATTTTTATTCGGTCCTCCCCCGAACATTTGGTAGCTCTGTTAATCAGTTAATTACCGGCTGGCCCGCTTTTTGCCCGGCTCGCTCGTTTAATCATCCGCGTGACGTCTACCGCCCCTTCACCACCTTTTACCCAGCTACTAATTCGTGTCCTCTCACCTTTTTTCAACCCGTGTCTTTTGCCGTGGATGCAAATCATGGTGGTTCGATTCAGTCTGACTGGGTACGATCGAACTACTGAGTCTGGCTGGGAAGAAATGTTTGCGTCGCTAGATTCTTTGGAGTGTGAGAAAGAAGTAGTAAACACGACGAATAATGAGTGAAACACAAGATCTGTTTCGCAGGGAGATTCTTGTTTTAAATTGTATTTCTCGTCTGACATATGTGGGAAATTTCTACTTTACTTTATTCAGTAGAGTTAGAGGTGTGAACAGATGAGGTAGATGACAGTAGAGGACTCAGGTGTGAATAAAATAAAGTGCAGTGATTAGAATATTAATAGTATGTATTTAATACAGTTTAAGAGTAACAACTTAAACGATTTTTCAACTTAGCAACTATAACGTTCTTATTTTCTTCTTAACTTATAATATGTGAGGTGTTGAGGGCAAAAATTTTATTTTTAATTTTAATTTTTGCCTTTTAATTTTATAACTCTTCGATGTAACTTTACCTTTAATTTTATATAAAATTGATAACACGGGGCGCTACCTCAAGTAATGGTGCTCTGAAAAAATACATTGCATAATGTGTGGAAGGTTTAAAGATAAATTATCGTTACAAGAATACTAATGCATTTAATCCTTTGAATCAATGTTATCGACGAACATTAACACATTCGTTTGTGATTCAATGGCGATTTTCCAGAGACACAATATCGCAATTCCTACATTGTAAATCGTTGATCGATCAACGAACCGCATATAAACGAATGCTAGCATTCTCGTGGCAATCGCAGTAGCCGTATGAATAAAGTTCAATATCAGTGGTTAGCTACGAAATTGGTCAGACATCGATGTCAGTGGTACGCTAGTCGTACGCGGATCCTGATGCACGAATCGCTTTGCCGTGTACAAATGAGAAATGTGCACCGACAATGAGAAAATCATGATCTGCACCAAGACGGATGATATCATTACCATACTGCTCCATATTCTCGGAGTGTATCTGTACCGAAGAAGATCATGCGTCCGCTAGTCCTGACTGTTCCGTTTCGTTCGTTCCAGTTCGCGTATTTCTAAATCGTCCCGGCAATTACATCGTTATGTCCATACTGTTCAATTAAGCCTGGCCCAGACGAGGCGGCCAATTAGGCGCTCGAGGATTTAATTGCGTCTGCGCGTAGATATCATCCCCTTGCCCCCCCCTCTCTCTCTCTCTTACTCATTCTCTTTCCCTACCTTCCTCCCTCTCTCACTCATTCTCTTTCTCTGTATTTCTCTTTCTCTCTCATTCTCTCTCACTGTCATTCTCTTTTCCTCTCTCTCTCTCATTCTCTTTCACTGTCGTTCTCTTTTCCTCTCTCTCTCTCTCATTCTCTCTCACTGTCATTCTCTTTTCCTCTCCCTCTCTGATTCTCCCTCCCTCTCATTCTCTCTCACAGTCATTCTCTTCTCCTCTCTCTCATTCTCTCTCGCTGTCATTCTCTTTTCCTCTCTCCCTGTCATTCTCCTTTCCTCCTTCTCATTCTCCCTCTCTTTCTCTCACTATCATTCTCTTCCTCTCTCATTCTCTCTCACTATCATTCTCTTTTCCTCTCTTTCTCTCACTATAATTCTCCATCTCTTTCTCTCTCTCTTTCTCTCTCTCTCTCTCTCTCTCTCTCTCTCTCGTGACCGCGATGAAGGTATTTTCGTGCGTCGCGGCTTCCGCCGGAAGTTATCGTCGAACGCCGCCATACCGATGGTCAACCGGCCAGGGGTGACTCTCTCTGCCGCGCTGCACCATTCTCAATGGCACGTATAATTGATGTGTGTATGCGCGGCACGACGCGACGCCGCGCGCCGGCCCTCGGTGTTGATACAAATTGCAGGGAAACTTGGAATTATTGCCGCCGACCGTGACACGGAGCGCCGATAAAACGTTTTAGTACGCCAATTACGGCATACGTACACGCGGGCAAATGAAGCATCGACCGGTTTGTGAAAAAAAGAACAGGGGGCCAGGGATAGGGAAGATTGGATGGGAGGATTCCTAGTTTATGCCAGGTGCCGGTTCCACGATGGAAATACGGATTTTGTGTATTCTTATGCCCGCCGTTTCTACTACCTTTAACCCTTTCGCTTTGGCAATCCACTGAACGGAAGCATGCGCTAGAAATGTGGAGTGTGCGCGTGGTTTTTGCATATACGGTTTCCTAAGTCTTAAACGACAACTGTGCTTAATAAAACAAGTATAGTTTACACTTTTATTATGAAAAGTCTTATACACAATTATATTAGTTATTCTAATAACATTAGATCAATTACAGTTTACATATTTTTAGTTATTTATATATTTACAAGATGTCGGATATATCCGCCGCGAGGATGTTGGATATATCCGGTGCTCGAAGTGAAAGGGTTAATGCTGTTAATGTATATTAATTTATATTAAGGGTTGTTGTTAATGTATATTAAGGGATGGTTATCGTAGTTGAAACGTGATTTCGATGAAGAAGCAACGAATGCTTGCTCCCTATATACGTTAAGCTCGTTAATACGTTTTAATTCGGAGATTACGATTTATTTGTACGTTACATTACATATTTATGAGTCGTTTGTATTAAAATTTATGAATAATGCTTAATACACGAATGATGTATATGTATACGTTACGTCGGTAAGCGGTTCCATCGGTCAAGCGATAACGCATTAAGCGATCGGTATAAATAAATGATAACGAGCTCGAGCCTTCATTTTACGGGCCGCAAATAACGATAATTTAATCCAAACAGTTGATATCCGCACGCCCGTTTTCACCTGGTGCATTTTGTTTGCTCCACGAAACTTCCTTTCGCTCTCGACTTCGTACGGTTTCCGCTTCTTTTTCTTTTTTCCCCAACCGTCTCTCCCTCTACTCTCGTACTGGATGTGGTTGCGTATAAATATTCAGGTTTAATTAAACCGCCGCGTATACAAAGCGCGTTGCTGCGTGTGGCCCGCGAAATAAAATGAGATCAGTGTTAATGCTCTCGGGAAACGCACAATCTTGCATTCGTTAGGACGTAAAACAGCGCGCAAATCTTGGACAGCGCAAGGGATAAGGGAGTAGTCAAAAGTAGAGAGAGTAAGTAAGTAAGAGAGAGACAAAGAGAGAGAGAAAGTGAGAGAGAAAGAGATAAAGGGTAGGGAGGGAGAGAGAAAGAGAGACAGTGAGTGAGTGAGTGAGTGAGTGAGAGAGGGGGATAGAAAGAGAGTGAGAGAGACAAAGGGAGAGGGGAGGAGAAAAAGAGACAAAGAGTGAGTGAGTGAGAAAGAGACAATGGGAGGGAGGGAGAGAGAAAGAGAGAAAGTGAGTAAGTGGGAGAAGGATGAAGAGTGAGAGAGGGGGAGAGAATGAGAAAGAGAGTGGGACAGAGTGAGAGAGAAAAAGTGAGTGAGTGAGTGAGAGTGATTGGGGGAGGACGAGAGAGAGAGACAAAGAGATACAGAAGGAGAGGAAGAGAGATATACAAAGGGTGAGAGGGGTAGAGAAAGAGTGAGAGAGAGATACAAAGAAGTGGAAGCGAAGAGCCGGTTAAAATACAATTAGTACAGTATGGTTTCCAACAGGATAGTACAGTCAGACTTATTGCTGCAATCATTCTCCGGTTACGCAATATTGCTAAACACCAGACTCCGCCGCCAACGGCGGCCGAAATGAAGCGTGTTCGTTACACCGTTCCCACGGAACGAACTAATAAAGCGGGCGAACTATGAATTATTCCTGTTCAATTTGCATTTCGATTAATTAATACGTAAGCCAACTTTCGTCGAACTTCAGCCGTGCCCGCCTAACCCGTTTTTCCTCGGAAGACACAGGCCGCGGGGGATGGGAAAAAGTATATAGCGAAGTCGTAAAATCGGTTTCGATCGTTTCGACAAGGGAGTTCGCGAAAATACGAGCACCCGGGGACCTAAATCCTCGGTCGGGGACGTCATACTCTTATAAATTCTGTCAGCCTTTAACGTATTCAGTGCGGCACCAAAACTCGGAGACGGTTTCGGATGACGCATAGTGAAAAGTGTATATTGCCTTGGCGAGTGCTAGAAACGGCTGCAAAATCGAGGGAGGATACTTAACACTTTGAGTACCGGGGGTTCGCGATCGCGCTCTGAAACATTTTTCAAAATACTACAAAAATAATATATACTTATTTATTTTGCGATCCAAATTATACTCTAATATGTTAATATAATATGTACAAATTTCTAAAACAATACTTTAAGATTGACTTTGATACAAAACATTTCTCGTACCACTGCAAAAACGAATAAAAACCGTCGGTATTTTTCGCACATATATGGAAAATGTCTCCGGTACTGAAAGGGTTAAAATTTTAAACAGTTAGACATTGTAGGGCAACCATTTGATGTGAACGAGTGTACTGAAAAAAAATTTGATATTTGAAAAATTGTTTTCTTTTATCCACGTTACATGAAAAACATGGACATACGTCACTTATCCCAAAGCATGTAAAATATTTCTGTGACACGTTATGTATGTTCAATTATCCGCATTGGATGAAAACAGTGCTTCCCTTTTAGCCTGTATTTTGCTTCGACTTCTATTACTTTCAATTACATCCACTTCGGCTATTATTTTCGTCTATCAAATCGCGAATGATGGTTTTTCATTTTTGTACAACTCGTATCTCTTGGTTCACATATTATACGGTCCAGTTGGGTCCAATTCTTGCTGCTGCTGCTGCTGCTGCCGCATCAATCAATGCCACCGTTCGATGCTTCAATTTACGACTTTTACACACTTCCTCCGTCGACTGTATCCCGCAGAGCTATCCTATCTGAACAGCCACGTTCTCCTTCGATCCCGTTTTCCCTCCAAATCCCTTCTAAATTTCTACCACTTGAAATTTCTTTGCCCGGGCCGCTTATCCGCCAGCTACCCGTGTTCTCGCGAGCCCCAAGCTTCGAAAGAAGAAGCCTCCGCGCAAAAGGCGTCGGAACTCAGCCACTTAAGTATAGTTAGCACGACTAGAGCCCGGCTACGTACACGTATACACACACGGGTGGCGAGGTAGACTTGCAGCAGGGCAGACGATACCCAGGGAATCCTTATCCTTCTCGTTTCAGCATTCTCTTTCACCGTTCCTCCTACCATCCACATACCCGTGTCTGTTTATCTCTCTCTTCTCTCACTTCATTCTTCGATCTCTCTCTCTCTCTTTCTCTGTTTACCCTCGCTTGTGCTTCTGGTTTTCTCACTTGATTCTCCGATCTCTCTCTCTCTCTCTCTTTCTTTCTGTCTTTATCTCTATCCTTTCGTCTCTCACTTGTTTCTCCAATCCCCCTCTCTTTCTCTCTGTCTTTTTCTCTATCCTTTAGGCTCTCCCTTGATTCTTCAATCTCCTTCCTCTCTCTCTTTTTCTATCCTTTGGGCTCTCACTTGATTCTCCTCTTTCTTTCTCTCTCATTCTGTCTTTATCTCTATCCTTTCGTCTCTCACTTGTTTCTCCAACCTCCCTTTCTCTCTCCCTCTCTCTGTCTTTTTCCCCATCCTTTCTGCTCTCACTTGATTCTCCGATCTCTATTCTCCCTCCCTCTTTCTCTTTCTCTCTCTCCCCCAGTCGGTCGGCCTCTAGTTCCCTCCCCCCGTCCCTCTTCACAGCCCGGACAATCCGTAGTGAGCCACCGGCGCCTCTACTCTCGACGGCGCCCCGGGTCGTAATTAGTTTGTGGCTTCACCGTAGTCCGTCATCCCCCTACTTTAACCCCGATGAAAGAGGGACGATGCTCTGGCTTGTTCGCTGGCTGGCTGGTTGGCTGGTTGCCTGCGTCTGGCCAATCTACGATGCTGGGAAAGAAACGGACGAGCGAAACCAACGTCGACGACGACAACGGCTATGCGCGTAGGTTCGACGTCGCTAAGAAGCTAGCAGACTACATAGCGTCGGAACGAGAAAAGGCTCGAGACGAGGTTGCAAGGGTGCTGTGTCGCTGGAAAATTAATAAATGGAGAGGGAGCAAGAGGGTAGCGAGAGAAAGGGAGAGGGTTGAGAACTCTCAGGGGCAGGCGGGCTTGTAAACATTAGCCAGCCCAGTTTTGGTAACACGAATCTCAATGGGATTTAGCCAGGATTTAGAAAGGGATTAAACGTACACGTGCTGTTGTCAATCAGACCGATGAAAGCACAGGGGAGCTGCTCCCTGTTCGGTTTATGGAAGGATTTGAATTTCGTTTGGTCGAAGACATGTTTCAGTGGTGATCACGCGTTACGTAATATTTATACGCACGCATTTTGTGAACGATTTAGCAGATTAAACGTCAATTATCATTTATCAGGTTCGACGTTCTCGTATCGACGATAAATCGTATTACACGGTTCGTTTCCGGCTCGCAGAACCAATCGAACTGGCTCGCCAGCTGTATTATATACGCGTGTACCGATACGTTCACGGGATCGTTTCATCCCAGTTAACCGATAGTTTCTCAAAAGCGTGCTTTAGAGCGGCAGCAAAAAACAAGTAATTAAACCGCGAAAGATCGAGTAACAATGGGCCGTCTAAACGGCACCGTACGGCTGATTTCCCAATAACGACCTATCGATTTCGCACAAAGAGTGTATAACACACACCGCCGGCACGCTCACCCTTTCCGTGTGTTTCTATGATTTATCAACGCGCTGCCTCGAGCACCAGTTAATCGAATTAAAAAAAGAAAACGTCAGGGTCCCCATTAAATCCGTTCTAATTAAATATCTCACGCGATCTCCCATCGATTTCCCGGGATGGCTAAGGGGTAACTGCATAACCCCCACGGTTATGTCCCCCTGCTCCGTCCGTCGCATAATTTCCGCTGTCAGGACGTGTTCATGCGTGTGCATGCGTGTGCGTGCACTTAAGCCCGACGGAACGCGATATCAACTCTCAATCAATGCAATATCGCGTCTGTGGGTAGAACGGGACGAAATACAATTTTTATATTCTACACAAACTCACTTTGTTTAAAACTAACATGTAAATTATTATACTTAACTTATATATATTTGTATTGAAAGATGTAAATACAAAAAATGATTATCTCACTCTATTCTTTCTCTTTCTCTCTCTCTCACACACACACACTCTATTCTCTCTTTCACTCAGTCACTTACTTTATTCTCTTTTTTCTCTCTCTCACTCTCACTCTATCAGCTTTTCCTTTCTCTCACACACACTCTATTCTCTCCTTCACTCACTCAGTCACGCACTCTCTTCTCTCTCTCTCACTCTATTCTCTCTTCTTTTCTCTCACGCACACTCTATTCTCTCTTTCACTCACTCACTTATTTACTCTCTTCTCTCTCTCTCACACACACACTCTCTCTCTCTCTCTGTCTTTCTCTCTTTTACATACAGAGCCTACTACACTTTGACTGGCTCTCTCTTTTACTGACTCTCTTCGACTGACTCTCTAGGACACACTTCTCATCATACATAATATATTTATTACTAAATAGAACTCTCACATATTACATTCACACCATAAACTACCTAACATTAGACCAAAAACTTCCACTCGTTTAAATCCATCCACACTCTTGTACTTAAAGTCACCGCAAAACATGAAATGACCCCGCGCTTTTTCGTAAACAGGGAAGGAATATATCTTACAGCACCTTCAACACTCAATGTCCTATACGTTCATCTGCCATACTTACCCATCATTGTGAAATAAGTAATGATAATAATAAAAAGATATTAGAATTCTGCCGGTGAAATCGATCAGAGGTATCGTTGGCCACCGATACGCTTTCCCACGGGACAGCCGGCTAAATTGTTCCCGAAACGCAGCGTCTGTCACCCGGCCACTTTATCCCTGTCCCCCTTCGCCCTATAGTATTCCTTTCGGAGAGGATTTTCTTCGCGTTTCCCGTGGATCGCCGCCGTGGAGATTTCGTCCGAGTGCAACGATTGCCGATTCGACTGCTATAGTCTATCACTGTGCTGTCCAAGTTAAATTCCGGAGCCTGGTGGATCTCTGCTCGTGCTATAGAGGGTAGCTGAAGAGGGAAGGTGGACGAAATAAGAGTAAGTAGGGAAATAGAATAAATTTCTTTCGATGCTTCGTATTTTAAGACGAACGATTTTTAAATAACAGTTTAAAAAGTATGATTATTATTTTTGACTATTGTGATTATTATTATGACTACTATTTTGACTGGTATGATTATTATTATTATATTTTTATTTTTTATAAATATGGTAGAATACGTCGACAGTGGTGGATCCAAAAGGGGCGACCGTTTCTAAGAGTAATGAATTAAAAATTAAAAATATTAGGTAACATTTTGAAAAATTTGTTAGGTACACGTTTAAAGTGCTATCACATGTTCATTAATGTGAACTTAATTATTTAAAGTTCAGAATACCACATTTTCGATTTTCAATTACAATTCCATCGAACGCGGTAGGTCTAAGTAGTATAGATCGAAACTGGTCAGACAGCGGTACAGCCGTACGCTCGCGTACTTAACAAATATTAGACCACCACTTTCACGAAACCTGAAACATCCAACGTACCAGTTAATACAAACCATGAATTTCATTTATCCTTTTCTCCACACACACACACACACACACATATTATACAAAATACTTTCACCAAACCTTCCTACCCCAGATCCTTCATCCAATACTCTAAGCTTCCATTTCTACACGTTTCTACTTCCACTTACAAAACTACCAATTCCCACATAACCATTCGCGTTCTCTTATCATCCAATAAAACAAACTATCTCACCTTTGTATCACCTCCGTCCAAAGCGACCGCAACGAAAGAGGAAACGTACGTTAGCTTCGTTGATCTCTCGCTGAATACTCTTCGCCACCCCCTGTTATAGCGACGCGTGCAGCCTGACAAAACCAGGGACGTCGAGGGACCACGTTCCGGTGGACAACGCTGGACCAGAGAAGCTGTACCACGATCACAGAGACCTGACACGACCGACGAGGACGTCGGCCCGCGGACAAAGGACGCAAGCGTGTCGCGAGGCAACACACAGGTCGGGGCTCGCTGCAAAACAGGATGAAAGTTTGTCGCGTGGCATGGGAGCAGAGACGGAAGGACGGGGGGCGGGAAGGAGGGAGGAGCAGAGGAAGCAGGCGGAAGAGCGAGTTTAGTAGGTGGCAGAGGCAGAGCCCCGGAGTTGCTTGGTATGGGGTTATATTCATGGCGACAGCGCCAGATGTGCAGTAACGCCGCCTGGACGCCGAGCGTCCCGTTGCTGCTTCCAGCAGGATATTTATCGTGCCTTGGACACGTTACTCGTTCCTTGCCGGAACCGTACGTGCCCGCACGTACACCGACGTGCGGGGCCCTCGAATTCTTCGATTTCCGTTCGATTTGCCTCACGGATTTCACGGTCGAACCGATTCACGATTCGTCGGGGAACGTCGCGAGATCAAAACCGTTACACGACCGTCGACGGTTTTTGATTTTATTGTAATTGATCTCGGCAATGAACGTTGCAACGGTATTATTATATTTACTCGAAGGGGGAGATTGGGATAAAGAGGTTTTATTGGTGACGATTAACCCTTCTGTTTTTGTTGGGTCTATGCGAACAGGAAACCGTTACATGACCGTCGATGGTTTTTGATTTTATTGTAATTGATCGCGGCAATGAACGTTGCATCGGTATTATTTGTTCGAAATAATAGATCGGGATAAAGAGGTTTTATTGGTGACGATTAACCCTTCTGTTTTTGTTGGGTCTATGCGAACAGGAAACGAGGATTGTAATCTGGATATGGAAGATACGTGATCTAGGATTTTAACTTGGTCGGCCAATGTCTGATACAGATCACAAGTTGATGAGAAAATTTTGGATGTCAGTTTTTGAAAATAGGAGAATCATATTTGACCTAAGGTTTAAAATTATTAACGGCCATACCACTTCTACTGAATTAACAATCAATTAATTTTAACCGCCTAGGCACACTAGAAACCCGTTGCTCTTCAGGATACCAACAAGAAATATCGCTTCATTTGGTCCAATTAGCAGGATTTGTGTAATCTTGCAAACAAACACTTCAACAGTGTCGATCTTTTTTCAGGAAACATAGTCAAGTTTAAATCTAGCTTGTTTAAAAATCTCTAAACTACCTGATGTACTGCTTTCTTTTTTCTATCTTTTTATTTCTGAGTTTCTTTACCTTTTGTTTTGTTTTTTATATATTGTGTTTTTGTGTAACTCGTTTGAATACCACCCGGACGTAGCTCTGTTTCATTTCATATTATGTACATTCAAAAGGGCTATACCCGTTTAGTGAATAAATTAAATTATTTTTCGATAGATGTTACAGGAATTACGATGTTGAAATTTGTATATTTTTAGTTTCTCCAAACTTATAATTTTTCAGTAAATACAGAAAATTGAGCGACCTCTTTCAGATAGCCCTGTAATATTTTCTTTAAATAGCTTGTACAGTATTAGACATCTATGTTCTAAAAAATTGAACTTTGACTAGTATCTTAAGTATGTATATCGTTATTTTATTTCTGAGCAAAGGTATTTTATTGCTGTAATGAAAATAAAAACAATTATTTTTATTTTCTTGAGATTTTCTATCACTACCACAAATTTCGATTAACTTTTAATATTTATTTAAAACGCTGAACCTCGAGAAGGGATAGAAATGTTAAACACATGTTCCTGCAGGACGGTTTATCTTCCACGCGATCTTAGTGGATTTACGATGGCACGGTGCTTGACAATTGTTACCCGCCTTGTTCAGGATCCGTTGGGAATATGCGCAACGTTTGAATACAGAGGGTTCCCGTTGCAACAATGCTGTTTCCTCGAGCAAAATGATGCGGGCCGTAAGAGGCGCGCAGGAATAATCGGTATAACTATAAAATATTATTAGAAACCTGCTTATCTTCATTGTACCTAAGCGCGATCACTACTAGGAGGTTAATTTTGTGGAATTCCCTCGATCGCCATTACCTGTACAATTTTCTTTATATCCAGTACATTAAAATTGAATCGTCATTTCAAAAAAACAACTACAAACTTTAACATGAAAGTCCTTATTTAATTATTTCAATTTTTCCCAGAATTCTTCGAAGATACTGCTTTACAAAGGGATTACTACAAATTAATTTAACTTGGTACTGCATCAGTTCAAAGTGAAATTGCTCCGTTTTCTCGTCTCACACGTTGTTGCGTCCTAAATTAGGGTAGAGGTGTGTACAGTAACGACCCTATACCTGTCCAAATTTCCTCGGTAGAAGGGAATACCTATAATACCTTTAACCCTTTGAATGCTATGGACGCATATATGCGTCTGACGAAAGCTACTCGTGTTAACTATGGACGCGTATATGCGTCTCTGTCAAAAGTTACTCACGTGGATTATGGACGTGTATATGCGTTTGTCAATTTTTCCGATCTTTCATTTAGAGCAACACAATTCCTAATAGAGTGACGTCCACGCGAAGCACTTCGACTGGAAGTATTTAGCAGTCAAAGGGTTAAGCAATTGTGATTGGTTCGGGATTGCCGTCACTTTTGGTTTAAATAGCCGAGCCACGGGAAGCATTGTAACACAACTCATCAAGAGAACAACTCAGACTACAACTACTATAAACATTACCAAAAGAACTATAAGAACAATTCAATTCAACTCTATCGTGTTCAATTTGACACTTAAACAATTCCTGATATCAACTTTAATCAACCACTTTTAAAAGTATTTTAAAAGTATGGAAGTATTTCGGGAGCAATACCCTGCTCTCGCAGCTAAATCGACGTACAAAACACCTATGTTCTCATTTATGCTATATTTCACTATTCTTCGATACTCGTTCTCAATATGTAAATGAAAACGAATCAAAGTACATTTTCACTAACACGTACATTTCACCTCTCGAGCGCAAAGGGTTAAGCAAACCCTGTCATCGATACCTGTTCTCGTAAATTTCAAGTTTCGTTCGCAAAAAATTAAGCAAACACTGGAAAGCCTCTTCGAGAAACGTTTCTCCGCCCATTCCCTCACGTTTTTATCATCACCCGATGTATTTCAAGTTTATCGCAGCCAATATTCCGCCGCGAGAAGAACCCGTTTCCGGTGCTGTTTGCGTTATCGTTTACATTATACAGGACGCGGCTGAACGTAATTGGCCGCGGACGCTCGATCGGCGTTCGCAGATTTATTTCTCTGCCAGTAGATTCAATCTGGTTTCCGGGAACCCGTTCCGTCCGCGGATAGAAATTGCCAGCAGCGCCAATAATAATTCTATGAACGCAGCCGAATTTATCGGGACTCTCGCGTTTTTTTTGTTGTCCACCGTTATCGCGATCCCGATTTCCCTAGTTTCCCCCGCCGAATTTTTTTTTCCCCTCTATCTGGTTCATTTCTGCTCGACCAGATCGGTCGATCCATATTTCGCGGCCTGTATTTCGATATGCAGGGCGGCTTGGGGGGCGAAACGGGGGGTGGTGTTGTTTTTTTCTAGCTTCTGCAAATAATCGGGAACCGCGATTTCGAATGGCTCGCAGATTTTTGGGCGATTCAAAACATTCTTGTGCCCGAGCGAAATTTCAACGGCGTTCGAAACGTTACACGATCATCGTTGTCGATCGATTAGAGGTTTCTGTCTCGTTTGCATTTAAACGCGCGAGTTTTAGTATTTTTATTCCCCGTAATTTTTGGCGAGTGTGCGAGAGAGATCTCTGTTTAGTTTGCGTTTAACTGTTTCTGGTACGAAGTGCAAGGAACATTTTATTTATTTATTTATTTAATTATAGTCCTAGTTTTGTTTATTTATCCTAGTTTTTTATTGATATATATATATACAGAGGCTAACGAAATTTTCAGTTCTCTGAGTAAATAAAAAGATTCTTTCAAAGTGATAGCGAAAATAGTATTAACTATTGGGTTGGCAACTAAATGATTGTGGATTGTGTCGATAAATGGTTTTAGCTCATTCTTCCTTTTTGTCGACGTGTTCAAAGCACCTAACCTATATTGTTTCCTTGTTGTTTGAACTTCCATCATTAATTAGTAAGACAATTTTATCGATTATTTATTTAGTTTCGTTTTTATCCCAATTTAAAGATGGAAGAAGAAAACGTACATTTCAGACATATTTTATTGTATTATTTCTGAAAAGGCAGGAACGCATTGCAAGCATACAAGAAGTTGTATGGGAATGAAGCCTTAAAGAAAGGCTTTATTTATTCATTTTATTCCATTCAGTAGTGTTTGAATGATACACCTTGAACTTTCACCTTTAATTAGTAATCGAATTGTGTTATTGTTTCCATAAGCCCTCACAAATTACACATCTATATATTCCTTCTTTATTATATTATACTGTATTTATATATTGTTACTATTAAAATTTACAACAATTTTCCCAGTACGATGGCACCGTACAATGGGAACACGCGGGAACTTTTCAGCGTTTCGCCCGACGTTCCCTTCGTCCCGTTTATTTATTATTATTCTTTATCTTCCGCACGGTTGAACAAACGAATTACGCGGAAGGGTATGCCCGCGCGGCGCTTCCTGAACTTTGATACCTGCAACAAACACGCCGGGCAAGTTTTCACTACAATTGCGGGGAATTTGTTACGGTTCTCGCGCTCTTTTCGCCCTGGAAACGAAGTAAACGCCGGGACAACTCCGCGCGGTCAGTGGTTTACGGCGCGTTTCGATTTATGGGGGTGCCGTGAACTCCTTATTGCGGTTCTGGAAAAACTTCAAACGAGCCACCGCCACACGTACACCCTTAACGTACACCGACTGCGACTCCTCTAAAGTGACCGGCGCTATTATTCCCGATGGAATCGGGACACCTGGAAGGTATTATTCGTTTCACCCTTTGCGGTTCCCGTTGCATTCGCAATTTTGTCACAGTCGGTCCACACAGATTTGCTTAATCGTTCATCCAATTGGTATCGTTTGCTTTGGAAAACATTCATGAGCTTTTGCTAACGCAACGTATTTATGAATTGATGAATGTGTAAAATAAAAGGTTAAACATTATTTAAACATAAACATTATTTTAGTGTAATATTTAACAGATTTTTTTGTGTTCAGTATAATAAACTGGTGAAATTTTACAATTAATTTTAATATTAATAATTCTTTCACAATTAATTTTAATATTAATAATTCTTTTACATTATTAATTGTAATAATTTACAATTAATTTTATAAAGTTAATTTACAATTTAAAATTGAAAGCTGAAAATTTACAAAAAGCTGAAGATGAAAAACATACAAATATTGTTGACAATTAAAATAAAAATGAAAAGGCAAAAACTGGGGAATAAAACACAAATTGAACCAATTCTATAAAATTCCTTCATACCATTAAAAACTAAAAATCTTTAACTTTAAAATACTTTACTAAAATCGTCTAAAATACTTTAACTTTAAAATCGTCTTTGTTTTATCCACTTTGGATAAATTTCAGCTGCGTCGAGAGACGTTCGACATAGGGCCGCAAAGGGTTATCCCTCCGCCTTGTGTTCACGTGTCACACACTCGTGGCGGAAACTTCGTTTTTATGCCAGCAGGAAGTTTTATGATATCAGTGCAAACTAAAGGAAGCGGTAAAGCAGGGAAAATTTAACACGTACGTGCTTTCCCAGTAACAGTGATCTATTCGAAAATAGCTCTGCATATTAAGAAAGATTCTTCTGGGCAAGTTTGTTGTGTATAATGTTTCTCAGTTAGAGTGCCTAGGACGATTGTCGAATTTTGTTTCATACTTGTTACTTGAGCCGCTTATGATATAGTAAGAAAGATATAGTGTGTTTGTGATAACTGAATTGTGTACGATTATGAGAAATTTAAATGTAAATGCAAAAACAGGATGGAATCCCAAATATAAACAAAGTATAAATTGTAACATTTAGAAATGCGGGAAAAGGTCTTAAAAATGGATTATCGATGAAATTTAATTTTAACTTGAATCGTGGATGAAATAAAAGATCATTAAATATCTAAATTCAGTAATTAACAGATTATGGAAACAGCCAATAGTTAAAATTATCATATTCGATCATTACAAAAATTTTTAACTAAAGGGTTAATCGTATTTATGTCCCTAGATTACTCTTTTTTTTTTGGGATACGAAATTTCTGAAAATTTCTAAATCGTCGATATTTACAAGGTCTCCGTTTATGATAGAGGGAAAAGGGGTGCCGAGCTTTAGGGGGCACGTAGCGCGTGTGATGAATGTTCAGTTGACACAGGTCGAGCTGTGTAAATCAACCCTGTCGAGTTATATACGAGATGCTCTGCTCTAACAACGCACGTATCCTGCTTATCTTTATTCCGCGAACGTTATATGGAGATGGGGGTCGTGTTAGTTGCGCCAAATTTCATTATTACAATTTTACAATTACATAGAAGCTCGTAAGGATTGGCCAGTGTGCTTTGTTAAATTTTTTCAATCGTTATTTAAACTATCAACAATATGCACAGTAATCTTGAATTTGGAAACAATCGTTTTAGAGAAAAGTTTGTAAATTTATATTTCTTTATTTGTTAATACAATCTTTTTTTTATGATTGCATAAATAAGAAAAGGGGATTATTAACGATGATGATTTAGGGTAAACGTTCTTTTATCACAAAACATTTAATTCGAATAAAATTGCAAAATATCAGTAGGGTAAGGTTGTTCAAGTCGTACTCCTGAACGAAAAATCCGTATAAAACTTAGGATTTATCGAATAAATAGAAATTAAACGTGTTATTCAAAACTTCTGTTAATATTATTGCTATTTATTATAACGAAATTGGTAGAATACCTGATTAATTCAAATGTATATTTGCTTGCGGTTATATGAGCTGTTGTCTCTGTAGTTTGTTCAAAATTCAAGTGGTACGACTTGAACAATCTTACCCTACATAATATCTTTAGGTATCCAATCACTATAATATGTGAATCAAATTAAGGGGATTGCAAAAATATTCGCGAACGAAAATTGTAGAACGGTTCGTTGATTCAATTATTTATTTCTTGCATGGAAACCCGTTCACTTTTACCAGCCGTCGCGATAACACCGATCCCTTTCATTCGCGTGCGCTTAAAAAGCAGAAACAACCAATTTATCGCTCGGAATGAAAATACATGGTGTATTAG
The DNA here is from genome assembly GCA_033822845.1 of Tetrapedia diversipes. NCBI lineage: Eukaryota > Metazoa > Arthropoda > Insecta > Hymenoptera > Apidae > Tetrapedia > Tetrapedia diversipes. Next base: position 118,392 of record JAOPTO010000942.1, on the reverse strand, counting down.
CCACGGCGAGGAATAAAGCACACCGACAAACGTGCATTCGAACCGAAACACGTTTCGTTCCGTTCCGCGGGCCACTTAATATTCCGTATACAAAACGAAATCGATTTACAAAAATTATCGGGACCCCGGTGAATAACCAACCAACGACCGCGTCCCCATGTATCTTGCCCGCGTTATCGTTCCCGACCGTGCACGCACACAGAGCAGCGGGGCTTCCCGCGGAACGATTTCAATTTCACGCAATAATTGGCGTAAACGCCGCGAATATGGAAATGGCCCGCCGTTTCGCGCGCCGCCCCCCTTGAAGTTTCGGCCAACTTCGCCGAACGGTGCTGGCTGTAATCACTTTCGGCTCGTTCTATGGAAAATTCAAAACGCTCACCATCTCTCCGCCTAGCTCTGAGTCGCTCCTCTCTCCCTCTTTCTGTCTAGGTGTCTTTTACTCTATCCCTTTCGGTTCTCACTTGATTCTCCAATAACTCTCAATCTCTCTCCCTCTCTATGTGTCTTTCTCTTTATCCTTTCGGCTCTCACTTGATTCTCCAAGCTCTCATTCTCTTTTCCTCTTTTCCTCTCTCTTTCACACTCTTGCCCCCTCTCAACTGTGTTCTTTTCTCTATCCTTATGGTTCTCACTTGTTTCTCCAATCTCCTTCTTTCCTTTCTCTCTCTTCCTTTTCCGATCTCTCTCCCCCCTTTCTCTTCCTCACCTCTTTCTTATTCTATGTTTCTTTTTCTCTATCCTTTCTGTTCTCACTTGATTCTCCAATCTCTCACATTCTCTCTCTTTTCCTTTTCCGATCTCTTTCCCCCTCTCTCTTTCTCCTCCTCTCTCCTTCACCACCTTACTCTCTCTATGTTTCTTTTTCTCTATTCTTTCGGTTCTGACTTGATTCTCCGATCTCTCACATTCTTTCTCTCTCTCTTCCTCTTCCTTTCTCCCTCACACTTGTCCTCTCTCTTTCTCTCTGTTTTTTTCTCTATCCTTTCAGCTCTCACTTAATTCTCCAATTTCTTACACTCTCTTTCCCCTGTTTCTCTCTCTCCTCTCTCCCTCTCTTCATATCTCTCCCTCTTTTTCTCCACAGCAGGAAGAAAATTCAGGAAACACGCATTGCTTTGCATACATTAAAACTAAGTGTACCGCGGCGGCATCGCGTTCCTGATATCATAAGTACACGCGGACGATGAATCGCTCGCTGGGTTCCGAGAACAAGTCTTTCGTGCCCGAGGTGGTCGTTTAAATTGTGTTATTGCGCCGCGATAAATTACAACCAACCCCTGGGGCGGAGGGGGGCACAGGAACAAAGGGGAAGAAGAGGAGTCGTGGAAAAGAAATTTTTCGTAGGAACACGCGCTCGCGGGGAACTTCTTCGTCGCGGCTAACGATAAGTTTCAAGCGGAACGGAAAGTGCGGAGCAATCCTCCGGGCACCCTTGGAATTTAACTTCCCTTCCCGATCTCTGAAATCTGTTTAATCTTCGGTTTACCTTGTTTGTTGCTCTGCCCTGCTGCAACAAGCGCCGCTGAAACGTTGAACGCGACTTGTTGGGACAACGGACTATCTACGGTTTACGACCAGGATGAAACATTTTGTTGGTTTTGAAACCTCGAATATTTTTGGGTATTCGCGCGTTGGTTATGATGGTGTCTGAAGGTTTTCTGTATTTGGTCACGATTTTTTTGGGATGAGACTCTGTGTGCGCCGTTACAACGCGTTGCATTCGTTATCAATGATTTTGTGGTTGAAATAATTTCATACTTCGCGTGAGTATGTGGGTGTTACTTCAAATTATAGCACGATCAACAACAGATTCTACCTAGGCTCCTTTAAATTTAAGCAAACTTGTTAAACTTACAATTCAGTTATTTTGCAGTTTAACAAGATTTTATATTCAAAACGTAAAGCTTGGCGTATTCGAAATTTTATAATATAAAATTTACAATTTACAATTCAGATATTTTGAGTGGTACCTGCAGTATACTAAAATATTATTTTACTCTTTCATCTATTGTCAATTGAAATCATTCAAATATGCTTTGTTTCATGAGAGGTAACAAACTGTTACCTTTAACCTCATCCGTGTATCATCTACAAATCCTAAAGAAATCGTTCTGTAGAAACAAATAAAAATCGTTAGGATCTTCATAGCATCCTTAATGCCAATTTTTAAGAGCCACTCAACTAAAATTTAAAAGACCCACGCGAAACAAGGCGCCAACGATACGGGTTAATTCCAACTTCGGTCTTAACTTCGCCGAAGATCGCTAAATCCCCGCGTGGTCCATGTACTCTAACGTCTTCCCCTGTACCGACGGTAACTTCAGTGTAACGCAAAGCCACGACACGGTGGATCGCGCAGTCGGTAGTTCTGACGAATTTACAACCGTTGGGTCCGGCTCCTCTGAAGTTCTCCGACTGTGTAATACTCTTGCATAACAAACTTGCCGGCCGCGTGGCAACACGGATGAGCCCCAGCCCTTGGTTGCTGCGAGCAACAACAACGAAAAGCAGCACGGGTCTAACGATTTCAGTGCGCGTTACTTCTGCACGATTTGAAATTTGAGGCGAGCCCAATGCTCGGGTTGCCGCTTGTCGAGGGTGCAGCGCACGAGCAGCCTCGAAGCTCTTGGCTAGTTCGCCGTCGAACAATTTAAATACCGGGATCCCAAGAATGCCGCGAATATCAAGGGGCTTCTCCAATTACGTTGAAAGCAAGTAACGAGGAAGGGGTCGTTGCGTTCGTAGGGAGTAAAGTGATACGTGAAGCAGAATTGTAAACGGCGAAACGGTACCTGATTTCTTTTCTTACCGAGGGGGCGAAACGCGACGAAGACGAAACATTATAATTGAGAAAGCTGAAACGTTGTTTGCGTCTGCAAATGTTTGCGACGCGACGATGTAACCAGGATGGTTTACGAGGGCGAACGTCGAAGTGGTCCGCTGATTAATTATAACAACGAACTGGCTGGTTTGTTAAGTAACTCGTTGAACCGAGTTGCAGGGAAACGTATGATTTTGGATACGGTGGTCTAACTTCTCTGAGAATGGAATAGAGGATGCTTTAAGCTTGCATCCGCTTTAAAGTTATAGGATAGCTAGTGAAATTTGAGGCATAAATGTAAATATCGGTGGATTACATGCTTAATTATGAAACGTTAGGTACTCTCAATATTAATGATCTCCAGTGATTATCATTGATACTATCTGTTTTATATTATATTAATTACCAAATCTAATAGATATTTATTTTCCAATTCTAAATGCTATTATTGCATTTGTTGGAAATTCGTGTCCTAACGAATAAACAAAAATCAATCGCCTGGAAGAAATATTATATTTATGTAAGGTCAAGGTATCGACTGAGGAGATTCCAGGAACGGGTCAAGTGCTTTTCCCTTACCACGTTGTGCCTAAAAATTAGAGGACCCTAACGAACTGTGAACTTTAGTCCTTTCTATTCATCCGAGTCTATAGATCAGGTTCAGAAAACGATATACCTTCCTTTAGAAATAAAGTTTATTAAATTCTTAAGAAGAAAAGTTATCTTTATTTTATTACTTTTCAATTCATAATCTTCAATAGTATTATTTAATTTGTCACTTCCGTTCAAAGTGTGCAGACATTTATGACCAGCGATATGCTGACTCTAAAATAACTGTTTTCCTAACAAAAAGTCTAAAATAATGTAGTGTTATAATAATAATAATAATAATATTTAATTATGATTACAGAAATATAGTTACAATATTATTTACAAATTTTACTCTTCGCACGATTCTCTACACGGTATAACGTTTAATTCAACTCAGCTCTTTTTGACCAAAGAAAACTATCGTTAGCCCTTGGCCTTTCTCCCACCACGCACCTCGAAAAAATCCCTCAAGTATGGCCATATTTGGGAATATTCCAAAAACATGACCATATTTGAACATTTTTCGAGGGCCTCGCGCGTCGCCAAGGGTTTTCCCCAAGCAAGTCTGAACTTTCGCTGTCCGCCCCTCACTTTCTCTTACTCTATCAAATTAATTACGATACTACAACAAATTCGCTCTAAAGTAACTGTTTTCCTAACAAAAAGTTAGTCCAGGTCGAAGATATGCCGAAGTTCAAGGTGAACAAATTTCTTATCGTTCCTCTTCATCGTCTCACCTTTAAGTTCCACAGCTTCAACGCACATTACAGCAACAACCTCTCACCAATTTACCTTCCGCTTGTAATTACGGAATAACGCGAACGTATACGTGTACGCGTGTGTGTATGCACCATAAACTGTTTCTTGCTGAACACCTAAAAGCTCGCTTAACGCGGGTGTTACTTATGCGTAAGGAGTAGCGAAACACACCGCTCCCTATATATACGCTGTGCTCGTTAATCAGAACGTCCAGCACGTGTTATCGAAACGCGGGCTAGTTTGTATTCGGAAAAGTTATTGCGAAACTAAATTCGCCTGTGCACTCCGTGCTACAAGCTGGATAACGAGCAGCTCTCGGAGGAAAGTTTAACACTAGGTTTACGGGAAATTTAACGGATTTCGAATTTCATGAGTAAAATTTGCATAAATAATTACCATTATTCCTAGCAATTTTTGCTGAGTTTTATCGACGAAGCGATATGAATATACCCAAATCTATTTCCCTCTCAGCTTTTGATATATACTTATTCCTTAACCCCCCCAAGTACTGTAACTCGCAAGACGGTGCCAGAGTTATTTCTGAATCTGATCAATATTGTACAAGGTATTATAAGAAACTGACTTGTGTCGTCTGTTTTGGCACCTTTTAGAAATGGAGGAAAAGTTCATTACAATTATTAAAATATTAATACTGTTTAACTATGAGTAACTGCAACTTTTCGAAGTGGATTAAAATATATCCCACTACGCATAAAAAGCTAAGCAGAATGTGGGATCAGTTCTAATCCACCTAACCCTATAGAGGCATACGATTTTAAAGAAAATAAGAACCCAAGTGCTCAGAATCTTTTTTAATATAAAGAAATGGAAAGAACATTCATTTCAATTTTAAAAATATTAATACTGTTTAACTATGAGTAACTGCAACTTTTCGAAGTGGATTAAAATATATCCCACTACGCATAAAAAGCTAAGCAGAATGTGGGATCAGTTCTAATCCACCTAACCCTATAGAGGCATACGATTTTAAAGAAAATAAGAACCCAAGTGCTCAGAATCTTTTTTAATATAAAGAAATGGAAAAGAACATTCATTTCAGTTATTAAAATATTAAACCGTTTGAACGAGTAACTTCAACTTTTCCAGATGGGTTAAAATATATCCCACCATGCATAAAAAGCTAAGCAAAACGTGGGACCAGTTCTAACCCACCTAACCCCAAAGGGTTAAAGCACAGCTAATGATATTACAAGGAATCTCCTCCGACACCTATTCTCGTGGATTTGTGATGTGTATGCATTAAGGCGATCATCACTTTGCGACTAACACAAATAACGTCGTCACTGTATGCGTTACCACAAAATATTGGTGACTGCGGCACAGTATTCGAAAGATTAATATATGAATGTGACAATATATAATAATATGATATATAAATATTAGAAGCAAACATACAAAAAATGTCCCTAAATCTAGAGTTAACACAGGCTCTTATCAACTCGAGTCGGTAGTGTTACCATTTTTAAACGCAACGATCGCTATATTCTGCGTCTTCCAGCCTGCGATTAACTCTTGTCCATTCTGGAGGTTGTCTGAACGCGAAAAGAGAGGAAGTTGGAAATGGTGAGGGATGATTGGGTATAAAAAGGTAAAAAGAGGCAGCTGAAAGGTAGTAGAAAAAGCGAAGGCATCGAGGAGCCTCCTTACTTTCTGATATCCAATTAATGTTTCCATACAGGGAGCTCTCCCCCCCTCTCGTTCTCTCTTTTACCTGTGTAACCTGATAATTAGCGGGACCAAGGTAATTGGAAGCGAACGCTGAACGTATAATATTCATCGCGATATTGATAATATCGCGCACAGGGTAGCCAAGCTCGAAATGTGTACGCAAGGCAGCCAGGTAGATTTAATGAAAAAATTGTGGCCCGTTTGCACGGGGACGGCACGCTTTCCCTCCTCGTCCTCCGATGTTTCTTCGTTTTTCCCCTTTACTCCTTTCCCCGTTTCGGTTACTTTACCGGCGGGCGAAAAAAATGATTAAATTTTATTAAATCGCGTGACGCGGTGTAGAGCGAGCGTTATTCCGGTTTATGGGGGAATAAAGGAATTGCGGTTAACTCTGTTTCCTCGCCGCGAAATTGCCAATTCTGGATTGCCGGAAAGGAAGTTTTTCCATAAACGACGTGCCGCGTTACTTCCGCCTTTATTGCCCGGCCGGAAAAACCGAAAATGTAACTTCGGAAAATTGAATGGGGGACGTGAAATTTTTATCGCCGCCGTGTAAAGATTCGGTGAAACGTCGCTGCGACAGGCGTTCCTTATGGGAAGCTTTCTTGCGTTCGATACGCACTAGTGTACGGGAAACAGAAATTGAGAATCACTTTTAGAGTTGCAACCGTATCAAACTATTCGATGATCTGTGTGGTCGATTAGAAATTAATGCCGTTAGTGTTAACAACGATTTCCACTATTTTAAATATCACTATTTTCTGTCGAAAAATTGTCTAAGATATCATCTTGGTACAGTATTGTCTCGTTTACGTGGTCGTTCTTGTTTTGTTATAACTACAGCACTGTTTAGTTAAATGTCCACGCTTGAATTTGAAGGGACAAACAAAAACCAAAGGTTTGGTCTGTCGTGATTTACGGTACTGATCGTGGGAAATACCGAAAAGACCATGTTTCGTTATAAGTAGACTGAAGATGTTTATGTATGGTAAATATGCAAAAAGCATATGACATTTATGCACGAAAAAATATTATATAAATATTCTTGGTATTAAGTATATAATTCACCGCTTAAAATATGTGAAATTTTTCTTAACTCTACAAATCCTACATTTTCTTTTAAATAGCACATATTATTTTTTTTAACTCTTTCCCTACAATCATTGACAATGTTTTTTAATTATTTTATAGAGTTCGTATATATTCCTAATGGCCGATTTAATGGTAACTCTATAGTTTTCAATTTTTGAATAGTTAAATCAATTTAACGAAGCAGATGACTCACGTGAGCATAAGATATGCGTATACACGAGAAAAAATATATTATTGCATATGCTTTGAAACAGAAATATGTAAAACATATGCATTATGCAAAAAGTGCGGAATAAAAAATATGTTTTTAAAATCCTTTAATTACAAAACATATTTCTGTCCAGGTCTCGTTGCCATGTCTGTCTCCTATAAAAATATTAATATTTAATAATGAAATATTTAATGTTTTTAATATATGCATGAAAATCCGCAGTCTAGTTATAAGTTAACTCTTGCTCCATAAACAGGCCACTTATAACGAGAAAATATTGCGATCGCCTTTCATTTTTAAATTTACGCGTCTTTCGAAATTTCGAAACGATCGCAAATTTTTAGTTGAAACTGTTTCACACACAGTGAACTGTAACTCATTGGGATTACTGCGTAGAAGATTTAGCTGTTTATTAAGAACCGGAAACGCCGCTGGAAATTTATCGAAGCTGAAAAACGAGAGCTACCCTCCCGTTTAACGTCGGAGTGAAAACCGTCCGGGAACACGGACCAGAGAGTTATTTCTCCAATTATTTGGTATTGTCCCGCGAATTATTTCACGTGCTCCGTAATATCCCCGAATAAACTCGCCGGTGCACGAGTTACCGAACATAAAACGGGTTAAACTTCGTCGGAGTTCAGGCGGATTTTATCAATAACTAGGTTTGTTGATTCAAGACCGGAAAGCTTATCAGTCTCGAAACCGAGCTATATCGCTCTTAACCCTTTCGCTTCGACCGCCGCTTATAGGCAGCATCCAAATGTATTTTGTATTTTAATGATTTCATATTTTAATAATTTTGTATTTTAATAATATTTTATTTTAATAATTTTATATTTTAAAAATTTAAATCTTTTATTAATTTTGTATTTTAATAATTTTATATTTTAATAATTTTATATTTTAAAAATTTAAATCTTTTATTAATTTTGTATTTTAATAATTTTATATTTTAATAATTTTGTATTTTAATAATTTTATATTTTAATAATTTTATATTTTAATAATTTTGTGTTTTTAAAATTTAAATCTTTTATTAATTTTGTATTTTAATAATTTTGTAGTTTAATGATTTTATATTTTAATAATTTTGTAAGCCTTTTCATATTAAAAATGTAAATATACTTATTACATTAGAGCAACGATTATTTTATTCAGCACAGTTGTTATTTAAGACTTAGAAAAACGTATATACAGAAACAAAATGCACTATGCATATTTCTGGCGCATATTGTTGATAATTCGGCGGACTGGACAGCCAAAGCGAAAGGGTTAAAACTCCTCGACCTTTTTCGATTCTTAGTGGTTTCCGGAAATAAATCGAAACCACGATAACGACGAATTAAACGCAACGCACATGCTCCTGCGTACAAAACGGAGCAATTGTGAATTACGTAAAAAAAAAAAAAAAAAAAAAAAAATTGAAACGAGTTACTGTGGAGTTTCTACGAAACGTTAGATAATTAACCTGTTCCCAGGTACCCTTTAAAATACACGGTTCGCTCGCAAACGCTTTTAACATCGCTGATAAATCACTATAACTAACTTTCCGAACAATATAACGAAGCCAACGTAAAACACTAACTTCCTGATACCACGTACCCTGTTTTCAGTTCTACTCGTATCGCGGCGGAACAGTTACCGCGACCAGCTTCGAAACAACATCGGGATCGAGCGGCATAAAAGCGTCGCCACAGAAATCACTCTACGATAACGTCGATCAGCTCGACGAGCAGACTGCGAATTTTTACGCGGATCCGTTTGAATAAATTTAAGCTTGTACGAGTTTAACACTAGAACTACCATAGCAGTCAAAATGACGGATTGATGATTATTCATAGCAACCTTGTGTGTGATGTATGGTATATAAGAGAGAGGGGGGGGGGTGGGAAGTGACAAGTGGAAGGGGGAAAGAGTTATGAAGTGTATAAGAGCCAAATGTCCATGAAATGTGAGTGCACGTGTTCTTATGTAAATTAACTATTAAAGTATATTTAATTATGAAACTATGCATTTTTACTACCCACAATAAATTCAGTTTACCAAGCTTCCAAAATTTACTATGACATCCTGCAGAAGGTATAAATAAAGAATTGTTTTCTGTGTGTTTGATATTTTTTTATGTAATTTTTAATTTGATCTGTTCCATGCAAATAAGTATACTGTAATCGGTAGTTTGTCGTCGGTAATTCTAGCGTTAACCATGTACAGTAGTAAAGAAGAGTTTGAGACGAGAGGATAGTGTAAAACATAATTTTGTGAGTTGCAAATATTATCTATATATTCATCTTTACTGCTATCATGGTAGAATATTATTTATTAACGTAGAATACGAATTTTGTTAATCGTGCCATTTTTCATAAATTAATTAATTTATTTTCGTTGATCCCTCGATCTTAAACTTTCGTTTGCTATTAATTAGTTTAAAAAGTGTCGTGAAAATGATACAACATAACTGACTATTTCCCGAATTACAACAAACACGAGGATTGCCATATTCCGTTAAACTCTTCACCAATCACAATTCACACAACCACAGAAATCCGCTACCATAAAACAAAAACCCTTTGCTCGAAAGAATCTCAATCGCGAGATTCGATTTTTCACCGTCCCGGAAAAGCTACAGCCTGTAATCGAATGCTACAATATTTTTATATCAGAAAGTCCCCCCCAGCTTCCGGTTCCGCAAGACGGCCAGCGCGCAAAGCGGAAGTTGCAGAGTCCCCGTTAACTGACCGACGCGGGGCTTGCTGGCAGGAACAATAAGAGAGGCCGCGAAAGACGGCGAGCGAAGGAGAACAGAGGGTGGGACAAAAAGAAAGTTGGCTTTCATGAACCACACAGAGGCTCGAGTGCCAGAGTATTGTACCTGAGCGAATGTGTGTGTGTTGGTGCGACCCACCCTGTTCGGGAAACGTGTCGAGAGGGGCGGCAAGGGCCGGAGTTATATCGGGTTTCCACCACCTCGGGGCGGACCTCGCTTCGATGCCCGCGTCGTAAACAAGCCGGACAGACCGCACGAGGCACACGGAGGAGCTGAGGACGACGCTGCGAGGAAAGTGGAGACCGAAAAAGAGCGAGGGGGGGATGCTGGGACAGGGTACAGGAGGAAAGTAGCGAGAACGTTTTGAGAACGGCCACTTTCTCTTCCATTCCTTTCCCTCGACCGTATCCCCAGGACCGTTCGTCCTGTAACACGGCGACCTGGCTCCGTGTTCCTTCGTAGGAGACGATGGTGGTCGTATATCGTGATAAATAAATCAGGGAAATTTATTTACCGAATTATTGCGACGCCCTGGGTTCGAATACGGGGAGAAGGTGTTCCGCTTCGACGGAGGATAAAACGATCGGGAACAGTGTGTGTGTGTGTGTGTGTTTGTGTGTGTATGAAAGGGGGAGAAAATGATGGGGGCTAGGGTGTAGGTTCGAGATCCTTTTGTGCGGAAATTAACACCCTACGGCGGTGAATAATTTCGGAAGAATCGAGAGTTGGCTGATTTATTTTCGCTGCCTCGTGCACCGGTGTATCGCGCGGGATGATATACGAATGGTAGAGACGATAATAGGTGGAGACTTATAGGGGGATAGGAATGTTGAAGTGTATTCGAAGAATTTGGTTTGAAGATGCTATTGGGACATTCGAAAGGTTTATGAGAATCTTTTTATGAGTAAATTTTAATTGCAAAGAAATATTTAATGTTTTTTTTTTTAATTATTTCAAGCATAGCTAAAAGTTGTGGAACGAGTGATGGGTATTTTTTTGAAATAATTGTTCTTTTACAGTGGAAGTGTATACTCTAATAAGTAATGTTAATATTGTCAGCTTCGTTATTTTAATATTTATTTAACGTTTCGAAGCAACTTCTTTTTATTTTAAACAAATCGAAGTTATAAACATTTTAAACCCTTGAAAGGGTTAATTTTTGTGATCGAAGGGTTGATTTCTATGGAATAAGGTTTATTCGATTTCAGAAAATTGTGTGGTTTCCTTTAGTTGGCGGTGATTTATTAGTTTAAGAATGTACTACTGCCAGTAGTAGAGGTAAAGCATACCGCGCGCTCAGTAAACGACATCAACGATAAGTCGGACACGAGAGAATAATAGATTTCAACAAGAATAATCGTCTTTCTTCCAAGAATTTTGTACTCCTTGGATCATGTTAACGTTACCGTGTGTACAGAGAAGATTGAAAATCTTTGGATCACAAGTCAAAGAATTATTGAAGCATTTAAAGGAGTAAAAGGTCAGAGTCATTAGCCGATGCTCATGCATCCGTAATTCGACGAACGGAGCTTGTGAAAGCAAGGGAAGTACGCTCGGCTATTTCTAAGTGAATGAAACGAATAAACGAAGACCATTTGTAATTTCATTTTTTACGAAGCCGTATAAATAAAATATAAACGGGAGAACGTCTAACAATTTTCTTAATACCTCCCTAACATCCAATTACCCTAATTTGATCCTGCAAACAAAAATCACAAGAAATAGTACTTATAGATTACCTAATTGAACTTATCATGATAATTTAATTATGTAGAAGCGCTGTACCTCTGTTTTGAAAATTCAAAGAAAAAGAGATTCGTTATGACTACAGGTTTCATAACAATTGCTATAATTTTTATGTAAGTTCAATTAAATAATATAATATGATAAAACGAAAATTAAAAGCCTGGTATATTAATAACGTACAAAAGAAAAATCTGTAAGAAGTTACAAATTTTCTATAACAAATAATATCTTGTAGAAATAATAAAGTAATAATAAAAATTGTTTTTGCTAACGACAACTAACAATTTTGCATTAATTTACACAGATCGTCTCCTGCTTCATTCCGATCTGTTCCATTTTTCACGTAAACCTTATGCATTTCAATTCAACCTTCCTACCCTAAGTGTACCTTCTTACCCGCCAATGTGTACACCTCGCTTTCCACGACCCTCTCAAGCGAACCTGTCATACACCTCAAGCTTTTTCAATCCTCGCTTAACAAGAACTCAGCACGAACTTCCTGAACAACCCAATATCCCCGTACTACCGGGAACACCTCGTAAAGCGAGAGACATTTCCAAAAACTGTTCCGTCCGACGAAGCGTTTATTTCAACCGAACGTTGCGCGTAAAATCGCCATCCCTGTGGTCTCGTGCCGACGATTTTATCCCCTGGCCGGTTGTACGTACACCTACCCCGATCTTGCAGGCCGCTATTGACACGAGAACAGGAGAAAGGCTGCTCTATGTGGGACAGGGTGTAGAAAACGAGACATTTCGCGCGGAATTCTCTGTCCTCTATCCTCTCTCTCTCTTTCTTTCCCTCTCCTCTCTTTTCTCCTTCTGTCCCTTCTCTCTTCTCTCTTTTTTCTATTTTGTATTCTCTTTTTTCTGTATTTTCCCTCTCTCTCTTTTTTCTCTTTTGTATTCTCTTTTTCTGTATTTTCCCTCTCTCTCCCTCTCCATCTCCCTCTCTTCTCTTATCCTCTCTCTCTTTTTTCTCTTTCTATTACTTTCTCTCTCCCCCCCTCTCTCTTTTTCTTATCTTTCTCTCTTCCTCCTCTCTGTCTCTTTTCTCTCTTCCTCCTTTCTGTCTCTTCTTTTTCTCTTTTCCTCCTCCTCTCTGTCTCTTCCCTCCTTCTCTCTTCCTCCTCTCGGTTTCTTCTCTCCGCTCTCTCTTCTCTATTTTCTCTCTTCCCTTTTCTCTTCTTCTCTCTCTCTCTTCTCTATTTTCTCTTTTCTCTTTCTCTCTCTGCTTTATTCCCCTCCCCCCTCCCCGATCCCTGTCGACTTTCCACGGAATTACTTTCGCAGCAGTGCTCGTAATTGTTAACGTAACGTGTTCACTGTTTCCACGGAAAAGGGAAATAGGATTGAGTTTACCTTTGACGTGCAAACAGAGCTTTCAACGGATTTTAATCACACACACGCGCGCCCTCGCCGGCTGAGCGGCTTACATAGAGGCGGATCGTGTGTTTCCACGGTTCCACCTTTTCCTTTTTATTATGTGTTATTGCATACCCGCCTTGAAGCGAACACGTTTTGCCCGCAGGCTTACAGCGTTACAAGCCGCGTTTACACGCGTGTCCATTTTCTACGGCGGCGATACCTGTACGTGTGTCGGTGCCGATACAGGGAGACCACGTAGAAACCGTATCTACGAAAAACACGTGGACGGGGCAAAAGTATATCGTGGGTTCTACGGGGAATAATATTTCTCGGGTTTTCCGAGTTGTGTCAGGCTCCGGCGGAGTTTACCGGTTGTATTAACGAAATGGAGTCGCAGCGGAACGCGTACGAGAGAAACAGCTTATTTCTCTTTCCTTTTCGAGTGCTAGATGATCAAACGTTCGTTATTTTCCTGGCTATACTCGTCGATAATATATAACGTATAACTTGTAATTTATGGTAATAGTGGTTGGTTAATTTTGGTTAATTTGATTTAATTATGGTTAGTTAATTTTGAACCGCAGCGAATATTAAACGTTCTCGCGAACGATAAAAGTAGAAATAAAAATTTCCGTTAGATGTGAACTTTGAACTGTATGGGCCCTCAAGATATCGTGGAAAATATTAGACGTTTGAAAGAGGGAAAAATTTATCGGGGCAAGAAAATTCAAGAAATTCAGAAGTAACGGAAAGCAAAGTCACTGAAGTTACCAAATAACTTGCGACATTTTCTACCGCCTCCCTTTTACGCTTCTATATATCTTTCATGCCTTCAATTTCTGCGTACGATTATTCGACAAATTTCGGTGCACGTTCGCGTCTAAGCTTCAGCTATTTTTTTTCAATTTCATGCATATGGAAATACGGCATCGCGTACGACGTCTAAGTTAATGTGTATTAATTTACATTTTACATTTCCATGCGCGTTCGGGGGCCACTGTTCGCGTATCCGCTCGAATATGCATTAATACGTAATAACGTTTGCTAATTTCAGTTGACTCACCGTGTATTATCGTGGCGGATATTAATGCAGGTCGCGCATTATCATGTACTCACGCTTCGTTTGATATAATGTTTTCAATCTGAGTGTGGATTAATACGTGTAACTATGAACGATTACGATCGTAACTATCTAGGCAAGAGTTCATGCTTCGGGATAAATTGATGTACCCGTTTGTTAAATCTATCATTGCGTTAAACTCCGAAATCCATTGCGTTTACTTCTATTAACCCTTTAACCTACAACTACGGGCATGGCCTCTAATACGATGATCGGGTTAAATATAAATATTATATTAGCGGCGGCGCCCTCCTCAAGTTACAAATATTTGTGGAATATTTGATTAGTAATTACAACCTGATGTGATAATTCTGGTAGATGCAAGTACAACAAAAAGTTTATTTATACTAAAATCAGTAATACAAAGTTAATACAACGTTGGTTTTTATTGAGTTACTAAAACAAAAAGTGATTCACAATCAAAGATGTGTAATAATAAATAAAAATAGAATTTTCTATAATAATAATAATTATTATTACTATAAAACACTTGCTAAATATATATTATTAATATTCTAATCACTTCACATTATTTTATTCACACCTGAGCCCTATCATCTTACTCTACTAAATAAATAAAAATAGAATTTTCTATAATAATAATAATTATTATTACTATAAAACACTTGCTAAATATATATTATTAATATTCTAATCACTTCACATTATTTTATTCACACCTGAGCCCTATCATCTTACTCTACTAAATAAATAAAAATAGAATTTTCTATAATAATAATAATTATTATTACTATAAAACACTTGCTAAATATATATTATTAATATTCTAATCACTTCACATTATTTTATTCACACCTGAGCCCTATCATCTCACTCTACTAAATAAATAAAAATAGAATTTCCTATAATAATAATAATAATCATAAGACACTTTCTAAATATATATTATTAATAATCTAATCACTTCACATTATTTTATTCACACTTGAGCCCTATCGTCTCACTCTACTAAATAAATAAAAGTAGAATTTCCTATAATAATAATAATAATAACAATCATAAGATACTTTCTACAAAGATGAAACTAATTTTTTAACACACGCAAACGATACACCGACACTGATCTCCATGCATTTTTCACGGTTCCGCGGTATAAATAAATCAAGACGCGCTAAAAGGTATGCAACAACGTGGCGAACGAAAGCCGGAGGTGGAAAATTTTCAATCGCAAAAACCCCCGGTGCCGGGGGATAAATCAAGCCGTAAGAAGTTTCATTTCCCGCCCTTCACGTATCTCATTATGCTTAAGCGTAAGTGACATAGCAGCTGGCTGGAAAAGTTCAATTCGGCCAACTTCCATTGTAACTAGTATTTGTACGTTTCTCAAAGTGCGGCAGAAGAAAGCCAGCCAGCCAGCCAGCCGCCAGGTGGGAGAAATTGCGGCACCCAGCAATTTGCGAACATTATCCGGGCGGAGGTACGAAGACGTTTGGCACGGCGGAAGGAAGGGACATTCTTTCGAATTACACCGCCGCCGTTGTCGTCCGCCAGACCGGCGAAATTACATTATCACGGAATTGCGCGGGCCCGGACGAAAACCTGACGCCGGCGAACGCGCGAATTCGTTTGGCTGTGTATCGTCGGGGACGGGACAATTACCGAAACGCGGGAACCATGAGCGAGGGAACGGATGAAACGAAAACGCACGGTCGCGGAGAAAGTTTTGGCCAACTTTTTGCGCCAGAAATTTTGGAAGCTCAACCCTTTGTCAACAACGTAGGTATCGTGTTGCGTTCTAAATTAGGGTAGAGAGAGGTATATACAATGACGACCCTATACCTGTCCAAGCGTTCTCGGTAGAAGGGAAGCACTGACCAACCCCCCTTCTTACAACACCTGTAACACGTTCGTCGTCACGTCACCCATATTTGGGTGAAGCTCTTTTTCTTAAAGTTAAATACTATTTTAAATTGGAATTTTAAAAGGAATTCAATGGAATAGGTATTGAAGTATAATATATATATAAATATAAAATACGTAAAATAAAAATAAAAATTCAAAACTTTTGCTGCTTTTGTATTTGTTTACCCCAGTTTTCTATGCAATCTATACGTTAACCGTTTTCGTACCACGAGTCGCTTTCGCGCTCTTCCGATTTCCTGCCGAGAAAACCCAGCGGATTTGATCGACCCAGACAATTGACAGCGTGCTCACAATTTATATAATACTAATATAATAGTATATATATTAATATAATACTAATATAATAGTATATATATTAATATAATACTAATATAATAGTATATATATTATACAGCGCGATTGTTCTCCTTCAAGTTCTTCGACTGAAAAGTTTTTTTTTGAAAACTATCTGGTACGCAAACGATTAAACAAAACAAATCAACTGTGGCGTTTGAATTTTTACACCTGAACAACTCTCGATTGCAACATTATCAACTTCATCAAGAGGAAACACACTTTTCGCTACACAATACGGTTACAATAAAGTCGGGAAGTGTTTCGAGAGCAACACACCGTTCTTGCAGCTAAATCGACATACAAAACACATCGTTGGATAATATTGTAGGAATGAAAGGAAATTGAGAAGAAAAAGGAATGGGAAAGCGGTGTTTCATCCATGGCTTGCTAGTGGATCAGTAGTGCATCAGAAAGGCTACCTAGCAGGCCCGTATCTTAGACACAGGGATAGCAAGGGACAGGTTGAAACTCGTTTATACAGGGTGTTCTAACGAAGCTAGGATTATCAAGAGTAACAATATTGCGTTTGATGCTTTGTTTATTATTTACAAGCGACTAAAAGAACGGGATGAGAACAGAACAGAACGAGAGCTTCCTTTTCGAAACTCGAGCGAACGATTACTCGGGTTGGTGTCTATTGAAACACGACTACGCTGTTCAAAAATTTAGCTAGACCCAGAAAAAGCTTAGAGAACTCGCGTCCCTTCTGCAGGGCACGGCCGCCCCCCTCTGTCTTCGACAGCTGTCGCGTAAACCGTGGACGTTGAAATAGCGCGGGTCTTTAGTCAGCCAGGGGAAAAGGCTTTTCGCGGGGGTTGAAATTCCTGAAGTTCGACTTTAATGGCGGCGACCCCGTTTCGGGATAGACCGTCTATTAGCGTGGCCTTAATATTTCAAGGGTTTCGCGAGAATTTTTAAAGGAGTGGCTTAACAACTCTACCCCCGCCGACATCGACACCTAAGTTACACGCGGTTCGCGAGCTCGCCTTCGAAGCCGCGTACCGTGCAGAGCTGGAAAGATTGCATCTGAAGGGATTAGGGTTGTACGTTCGTCAGTGGGGATAGGTCTAAGGTCACACGCATTCTCAGTCATAGCGTGCTACTGACCAAACCTGTTACAGCTACTAATCGTGAGAGGAAGAAGGTGAATAACGCGTCGAGACAAAAAGAGATAGCGTGTGACTGAATGTGTGTGGCTGCAGAGATGAGGAAATGTAAGGTTGGGCAGAGATAGTGAAAGACCCCTCTTGCCCCTCTGACATCTCAGGTGTAATCTTTTCAGCTTTACACTATACTACAGGGAAGTGGTAAGATGGGGAGCCTCAGGAATACGGGACTAATTGGTCGTAGTCTCTATAAGCCCATCTTTCTCAACATAATTACAAAAATAGGGCATATAAAAATTTTTTGGTTATTAGTCGAAATAAAAAAGGAATGGAGGATTCGAATCGTTCACGTTCTATAACGAAAACAATTTAATGGTGCGAATGAAGTAAGGAACTAGATAGTAGGTATCCTCCTACTACAGGGAGCTAGTAAGTTGACGAGCCTAAGGAACATGGGTCTAACTGGTCGTAGTCTCTATAAGTCCACCTTTCTCAACGCAATTATAAAAATAGGACACACTTTTTTGGTTATTGGTTGAAACAAAAAAAAATTGAGGATACCAATCGTATCAGATTCCATAACGAAAACGATGTCAATTACGATTCTTTTATATTTATTTTGAAAAAATCCCTCTGTTGGATAGAAAATTAGGAATCTTGGTTTAATTAACCTAATCGATATTTAAATTAATGAATATTCCAGAACTTCTTGTTCCACATTTACATAAAAAAAATCTGATCATGGCACGTCTATTGGTGAAATCCAATATCTTTCTTCTTACGTAAAAATCATTGAAATTAATTATCAATCAGCATAATCAGTCAGTGAACTGTGCCCTACTTCAATCGACTATTTATCCCCTACCAACCTTAATTCCTCCTGTATTAATGCACGTTACGAATGGTAATATCTCTCCTCTTTGATTGCACACTACGAAGATCGAGTCAATAAGCTCGTGTCCATGAAAGAGGGAATTCTGACAAATCGGCTGGCCCAAGTACATACGCAAGTATTAAGGCAGGCGAACCTTTAAAAGTGCTCTCTCCACTTTTATGGCATGCTCTTAACAGTACATAAACAGAGAAATTATCCGTACTGTAGTCAGTACGCCATGTACAGCCATGTACAACCAGGTTCGTAAATATCAGGTCTGACTTGAAACACGAGGGTTGATCCGGATCGTGTGATCGTTAAAGTTCTTATGTCTTGTTCATACATTACATTTGGTTTATTAACACTAGAACTACCGACAATTAATAATGAAATAATTAATAATTAAATAATGAAGAAATACCAAATACATAAAAAACAAATCTTTATTTATACCTTCTGCAAAAAACCATAATAAATTTTAGAAGCTTTACCACAGTGAATTTATAAGATTGCTATGAACAATCACCAACTGGTCATTTTTATTGGTTTGATAGTTCTAGTGTTAAAAGAGTACAATATACAATTTTGAGATGATATCATATTATACGACTAAAAAAATATGCAAAATTTCGTTTAAAAAAATTAATTAAGCTTTCAATTCATCACCATTCCTATTGTATTCATAGATAAACTATAATATCTGTATTGAATATAATATAATCCCCCTTTTGTTATAAAGTGTAATGTCTTCTAGTTTTCTGTGATATACTGTTATACAACTCATATTCAAATAGTTTTGAAAATATTCAAAACTGGTGTTTTAAACCAAAATAGAAAACCCTCTATATATAATTATACAATTAGTGAGATTTGCATTGTAACGTTCAACATTTGAATTCTGCATTCTCCAAACTTCTAAAGCGGATTATAATTCTCCTAGAACTACTTTAATAATTTTCTAACGATTTCTTAGAAAGCGATACTTTTCAACGGGGATGAACTTTCGGATTTAAATCTCTTTCTCTTCCATCCTAAACGGAGAAAGAACTTTTCCATGAAGTGAAATCTCGCGATGATTGAAGGAAGCGAATAGGATCGTTTCACGCGGAAGAATGTGGATACATTAAACGCGAAACGACCGTAGTGAACTGATCTCGCAGAGAAAATCGTTTTCGTGCTCGAAGTGTACACATCATAGCACGCCAACTGGTTCATAGCTCTCGCCTCCTCGCTAAAACTCTTCCGGTTTTCGGATCGCTATTCAATCCTTTTAAGATTCTCTTCGGATTCTAATCGAGTTTCGGAAAAATTAACGTTCCCCTCTATCTAGGCTAGCACTCGAGTTAATATTAATTTATTAAAGTTATTATTATCAAAGTAAAGTTATTATTAACCCTTTACGGTCGAAAGGCGACTCTGCATCTTAAAAAATTTCCAAGTGCAGATGATTGAAATTTCCCAGCATCAGAATTTATTTATACTAAAATTTATTCAATTTAGGTGAATAACATTGAAACTCTTAAGTATGACTATTTGCGTTCAGAAATTCATGAAAGTGGGATCACTTGACAACCTAAAGTCGCTTTTCGAGCGCAAAGGGTTAATCCTCCGTTTCGCAATTTTCTCAACGATTACGCGTCTACAATTTTAATTAGTTGGTTCAAATATAAAATTACTAAAATATTGTATGCAATTCATACTTAATAATCTTCAATTATAATATTTTAATATTATAATAATACTAATCTTTACATAAATATTATTTGCACCGTTTAAAACAAACAACTAAGGCGCTTTATTCGTATGCGACTGTGCGGAAAAAAAAGCTTAAAGATCGTTATTGATTACAAATACTATAACTTAAAAATTCTAATTTTACTAACATTTACAAGATCCAATTTTCTTTTCGCAGAAAAATTTCCATACGTCGTAAAATACCACTTTGACAAGGGCTACGATCACAACAGTTTGAAACCGGTGTATTTCTATCGTATTCCGCGTGTAATTCACGACAAAAGTATAACCGCCGATAAAATTGAAGCGACTCGGTGAACAATCGAACGAGATCGAACAAAGGCTGTGCAACAGCAACGCTCCCACCCGTATTCCAAACGAAAGCCATGCACCCCGGTTACACTTCGATATTTCCCGGCGCGACGTCTTCCCCGGAAACGAAGCGGATCCCCGATTTAAATAACTCCCGGGGCTAGAACAGCGGCGATATTAATGCGATTCCGGGTATCGAGTGAAATATCCCGATCCGTGGCACTCTCGGCGACTGCATCAAAAACAGAGAGTGGCGCTTTCCGGCTCTCAACAGGCGACACTTTTCCCCGGTAGAAATCGGCGGGCACGTATGCAGACCGAATTTTCGAGCGCCGAATCAATATGGCATGCGTCCGTAAAGTAGGACATACTTCCCGATGCATTCCCTCGTGTTCCACCGCCTGTTACAGTAAACAGACCGACGCTGCGTGGCTAAATCGACGAAATTTGCTTCACTTGAAACATTCATGTTGGTTAGGAAAACGTGGACACAGAGAGAGAGAGAGAGGGACAGAGAAAGAGAGGTTTAACGTTGCTTCAGGTTGAAGTAAGTGGAACCTTCTCAGGGTTTCTCTTGTATCTTCGATCTACCGGTCATCCACCCTCTATAAGTAAGAGGGGGATTGGCGAAATTTAGGATTGTTTTCCTTTTTTGGATTGGGTATTGTCTAGCCTCGATTCTTTGTGGCTTGTATGGGAATCTCTTCGAGTTGAAACGAAACACTCTAATTCATTGAACGAGACAAAACTGATGGCTAAGTTATTTGTCTAACTAACATCCATGTTGATTAGGAAAACGTGAACAAAGAGAGAGAGAAAGAGAGGTTTAACGTTGCTTCAGGTTGAAGTAAGTGGAAGCTTCTCAGGGTTTTCCTTGTATCTTCGATCTACCGGTCATTCATCCTCCATAAGTAAGAGGGGGATTGGTGAAACTTAGGATTGTTTGCCTCTTTTGGATTGAGTATTGTCTGTTTAGCCTCGATTCACTGTGGCTTGTATAGAACCTTTATGAACCTCTTCAAGTTGAAACGAATCACTTTAATTCATTTAACGAGACAAAACTGATGGCTAAGTTATTTTTTTAACTAACATCCATGTTGGTTAGGAAAACGTGGACAAAGAGAGAGAGAGAGAGAAAGAGAGGTTTAACGTTGCTTCAGGTTGAAGTAAGTGGAAGCTACTTAGGGTTTTCCTTGTATCTTCGATCTACCGGTCATTCACCCTCTATAAGTAAGAGGGGGATTGGCGAAATTTAGGATTGTTTGCCTTTTTGGGTTGAATATTGTCTGTTTAGCCTCGATTCTCTGTGATTTGTATGTATGGAGCTTTCTTCGTGAATCTCTTTGAATTAAAATGAATCACTCTGATCTATTCAACGGGATAAAGTCGATGGCTAAGTCATTTTCTACCTAACATCCATATTTATCAAACGGAGGAAAGGCTCATCAGTGTTGCTTCAAATCAAAGCTATAGAGACTTTCTCAACGTCTCCTTTGTTCCACCGATCATTCATCCTCGCCTCTATAACCACAAAGCTGTAAAGTTAACCAAGGCCAACGTCCTCCGTCGTTTTTCCCCCTAAGTAAACGTTCGACTGCTCCAACCGGAGGACGAATCTTCGCTTCGCGTGGCTGAAAGTTTCTCCGGGAATCTTTCTAAGTTGAAATGGGCCGCTCTGACCCAACCAATGGGACAGAGCCGACGGCTAAATCGACGTAACCCGACGAACCCGCTTCACTCGGGACGTCTCTCAGCGGAGGAAGAGAAATAGACAGATGGGGGGGAGGAGGAGAAGCGTGGGAGGGAGGGAAATCCGTGACCAGCAGGCGAATTTATTCAACGACGTTTGTCACTTGGCTCGATCGATCGTGGCTTAAGGTAAAACCTTACAGCGGCGAGAGAGCATCGCTTGTGCTCGAGCAGATTTATAGCGTTATCGAGCAGAGGTTTCCACGGTAGGTTTCGAGCACTCGAAAGACGTCGACCGTGGGGACCTTATCCTGATTCTTCTTATATCCCACTTTACCTGACTGCGCCGCGGCTATCCCCCCTCCCTCGGACGCAACGGCGTTCGATATCGACATCGATTTTCTCATAAGAGGTCCGGTGAAACTGATACTCGAGCTCCCCGGAGTGTCCCCAAGCCCTTGAATCTCTTAAGAAGTACTTCCTGCCTGACCGATCTTCTTCCACTTGTCCTTGGAACGGGGGATCGCTCTTAGTGGGTCGTTGCGGAATCTTGAACAGCTCGCCTGGTCTCAGCGTGTGCTCGCCTGGTTTCACTCGGGTTTAACCGTCTGACGTGCTACTTTCTTTTCGGGATTCGGATGTGTTTTTGAGTGTTACGCGTTCGTTGTTGTTTGGAGAATTTAGCTACTAATTGCGACATCTCTCTTTACGTATACAGTGGCTCCAAAAAGTATTCGTACACTGTAGTATAAGGAAATTCATCTACTTCTGAAATTCTGATTTAAAATGAAACGAATGCTTTTCTGTGTTTAAAAGTCGTTGTTAGGGTATTGGGGTGGATATTCTTGGAATCTCTGGTTCTTCGGATATTTTAATATTGCATTACATTAAACGCGAGATATTTTATTACTATTAAATAAACCTCGTTCTACATCGACGTTCGAGTTCTCAGTTTCTTAAAATTGCATATCATTAAAATTTCACGCTCTTAACGCCGAATAAGCAATCGACGATTCTGTTCACTTGACACTTAATCCAAAGTTCGCGATCACGCGTAAAAGTTCGTTTTAATTCAGCATTGGATAAAAGTAGGAATTTGTTCGATATGATATATATATATATATATATATACATTCGACGCTCGGGGATGACTAATGATTGTTGCAAAGACTCGCGAGTTTAAAACCGATAAGAAAAGTTTATCGGGTTCGGTTCATTAACGTTGTTACAGAGCTACAATCTTTCCTGCCTTCTTTCCTGGTATTGAAATAATGCAGTTTGAAGTTGTTCGGTTAATCACGTCGGAGTGTCCCGGGGAACGAGGACAATAAGATTTGAAGCAAACTTAAACAACCTCGCGATCCCTTCCATTGCATAAAAGCGGACACTAAAAGGAGGTTGGATTTAAGCATTCATCAACCCCTTCAAATAGATACGAATCCGTGAGATACTGCAGAAACTTTATGTTAAAACAGATGATAATAAAGTTAACTGCCAATCCCTAAAATAAAATAATTTCAGCGATGGTGACACCTCATGACAAGTCACATAATTAATTCACTAGGCTAAGGAAATCTATTTTTTTTTTTTCTTCTCCTGCGTTCTTCGTTTGTTTTTTTATATATAAACTATTGAGCTCCACGTTTGTAAGTCTTCTCTCTTATAATAAATTTATAGCGTTAAATAAACTATCCCATTACTCTTAACACTTTATGCTTGAAATTGTCAATAATCTAATAAAAATGCATTACAATTATTTTAACTCTTGGAACACTCCATAACCCTTTAGCATAACCATTAATAGAATATGCGCATTTCCAGTCGTACTGAATTCGCAATAAAATTTCTCTTAGCAAATTGTTCTCCATATATTTTACATATTATATATTCAATTTCCTCAATTTCATATATTCCCATAGAAAAGCACCCCCTCCTTTTGCACTCGAGAACCGACTGCTACTCACCAAATAATAATTTCGCAAATTTTCAGACTTCAGTTAATTTGTTTATTAATTATACACAGAGGTTAAATAATCATAAATGTAAATTTTAATATATCACTTAACTAAATTGACGTTTAATGCAGACGAATGTCAGGAAATTTTTGAAGCTAATATCATTAGACGACTAACAATCAGCTCTCCACAGCGCAGAGGGTTAATAATAACAGCAAGAATTTCCATTATAATGGAAAATTTGTCTCAACGTATTTCTAACTTATTCCCCGGTTTTGCTGCTAATAAACGACCGCCGCGCGGAGGATTAAATTACCACGGAATAAAGATAGAATCGTTGCCGCAGCAAGTTTCGCCGTGGAGCTACCACCGTGCATTTCCTAAGCATCCGACCAGCGAGCATAAATAAATCCTTGACGTGGAATCGGACTAACCGTGTCAGCGAGGAGCGACGACGCAGCGAGCCCCTTTGGCTGTGCGGCAAACGTCGAGTTCATGATTCCCAAGACGTGCGGAACAAACTATTCCGCGGGCTCGAGATAAATCACGGGGCCGGGACTTTGTTACAAGAAACTTCGGGGGCTGCTTGATTTTGCATTTGTGCCGATATAATAAGATCCCTCTCTCTGCCAGCGCAGCTCGCTTCCTGTCCTCTCCCCCGCCCCCCTGAACTCCTTTCCCGTCCCCCTCTGTTTCCTTCGTTCACCGGTTTCTGGCAAATATCTCACGTCGTATCGCGATGTACCATGCAAAAAGGGGTACATTTTCCGCGCGAGCGAAAAGAGACCGGGCTGGCGAAAATAAGCGATCGATAAGCGATTAAGAATGCCAACCTCGATCGGTCCCATAATCGATATCCCTTCTTCTTGCCCCGTGACGCTCTTATTTTAATCGAACGTTGATATTCTTGGATCCCCTGTGCCGAATCACCGAGCGAACAGATTCCCCGTACTCTTATCTATCTTGCCGTGCTCGATTTATCCGCCGTTGTGTGTAACTCCCTTCCGTGTATCTGTGATTTCGCGATAACCACGGAAAAATTGACCCTTTGGCAAATTTGTGATTTATCTAATCGGTGCACGCGGCTCGCTTTATTTGAGAATTTTTATAGGTTGTATTTTGAACTCTTAGAGACAGATTGTACTGTAGAACTAGTCTCATTCGAATGTTTCAACTAGGAATTTTATTATCCGAATATACTGTCATGGAATAATTACGTTTTAACCCTTTGCACTCGGTTGTCCCCTCTCGTGGGACATCGTAATTCTAGCATATGATAGTTTCGCAAATTTTCAGACGTTAGTTCATACCCGGACGTTAAATAGTCATATATGTAAATTTTAATATACGATTTAACTAAACTAAATGAAGTTTAATATACGTGAATCATAGTAAGTATTTCGAATTTGAAAATTTTTAAAGTTAGTATCATTGAACGACTAACGGTCACCTCTCGAGTGCAAAGGGTTAATTGTAAACAGTCATGAAATGTAAGTGTTGAAAAAATATAGGATACAGGGACGTTTAAACAGATTGTTAAATAAATGAAGTTTGGCATAAGAAAATGCGATTGCTTCGTTATCCAAAAATTTTGAGGTTGTCTTTTCATTTGTCTTCGTATTAGCTCCGATAATCGAGGTTCTAGTGCATCGAATAGCTCAAGATAGCGTAAGGTGTTTTACAATACATAGAATTCACTATTAAGTTCGATTCAATACTGAAAAGTATGCAGAATGTTCAAACAGAATCGTACATCCCATTCGACCCGATTCTATGGATAACGAGCATCGCGTAGCGCTAAATTTTCCATTATCGAAGCGGGCAGTAAAAATGGTGCGCAAAATTAATCTAGATGGAAGTAGGTCAAAACGAAAACAGGTGCTTGTATCAAATTAAGGTTTTGCTCCGTTCTACCTTTTACGCGAACGCAAACGTAGCATACCCGCGAAAGGAAACAAAGGGGATACTTAAGCAAATTGTTTGCACACGTCGTATTGTCACACAGCCACTCAGCGTTCTACATTAAAGTGTATATTCCTGAATTCGTCGGCGTTTCTTCGAATCACCGCTCGTTAATTAATACGTTGTCAAACATCGACGAAAACTTGCGCTTCGATATGCAACTAATTTGCATATCAACGCCGTTGAAAGAGTCTCGACGAGCATCCCACACGTCCTTCCGACCCAATCGCCTTTTTTTTTATTCCGGATCACCCGGTACAATCCAATTCAACGAGGGAAGCTGTCTCCCTCAACACAAACGTGCACGCATTCGTGTTGTAATCAATCGTTCTCGGGCATTCGGGATGGATTCCCGGATTGACCTCCTTTCATGTTCAACTTATATTTCCTTACGACCTCCCCCGTTTAATTGGACAAATACTATCACGGTCGAATACCGACGCGGATACCGTCTCCCCCCTTCGACTTCGACGTCAACCAGGGACGTCCCCTTTTTTCAATTACCTTTCGGGGGCTTCCGCCACGGGATAACATTTCAAATAGCTGATCGCCTCCCCCCCCCTCTTCAACCCACCAGCGTTATCAATTACAACGCCCCTCCTCCTCCCTGGGAGGGAGAGGGGGAATACCCTCAAGTACCCCGGTCTTCTTTATCTCGCCGCTCGTGTTCCTCGAGTTTATTGTGCCACCAGCTTTTATTCCTGGGTTACATCTTGGTACGTATACAGTCAGTCGGAAAAGTATTCGCGCATTTGTCGAGTTTGAAAGAAAGGAACAATGGTTCTGGAATCGAGGATATTTATGGGCTGAATAAATTTAACGATCGATCCTTTGTTCTTAGATGTACTCGAAATGTACGGTTTTTATTTGTATGCTCGAATTTTAGCTTTCTTTTTTTACTAGCTGCTTTATGAAATTAACCCTCTATGGGCCCGTATAATTTTCAGGTCACAGGTAATTTATTAACATTTTAAGAAACAATTTGTTTTCTTCATGAGAAGGAATATATATATTAATTATATAATCTTCTATAATGTAAAATTGTTTAAACTGAAAAATTGTGTTCCATCTGCATATATAGAATTATAATCGTAGATTTTCCATTCCATAAATTTTTTCGTATTTAAAACAAAAATTCAGTTCATAGAGGATTAAAGCAAGGATGTTTAGAGGTGAATATGAATCAATTGAAATAGCGAGGTTACGAAAATTTATAATAAAAATACAGCCAACACTGGTATATCTAAATCAGTAAGATTTGTCACTATAATAACAGTAACAATTATTAAATCTCCTGCACTTTGATGTACCACATGCATATCTCTATAATAAATTTCGTGACTCTATATCCCCCCCAAAAAACGAATCTAAAACAGATCGTTATTTCTCAAAATTTATCTAGTCTTAACTAACTCAATGAAGTTAGCGTTGGTAAATGATGTTAGTTCCCACTTTAACGTTTGTAATTCGATCAATATACAGGGGACTTTCGCGACTGACTGTAGGCACCGCAACTTGTGCGACATTCGTTTGCTACTTTACCAAGCGTGATGTTCGAAACAATTATACGGGGCGAGGGGGAGGCTGGGCGTGTTTCTGTACAATTTAGGGACGGTACGAACTCAATTTTGGGGATGAAGAAGGTGCTATTAGCAGAACGGTACAGTGATACAGTAATGCAGCGGCCGCGTAGTAATATAGCGGCACGGTAATATAGGTGGTGGGCGGTGTAATAACGATGGGGGAGAAATGATCCCTCCTGTAAAAATTAGCCGAAAATAGAGAGCCAACGAGAGTAACTGGAAGTTATGCCGGGAAAATTACATTTTCCAGGTAAATCGATTTCGGCGTATCAGAAATCGATACCACGGATTTCGAGTTTATTGAAATACGATGGACACGGGATTGGTGACTGGAACAGTTCCACTGTCGGCATAGCGATCTGTAACGAGGTTTATTAGGCCGAAAGTTTATCAAATATAATGGGTATTCAAATTCTCCAATAGGAAAGCCACGAACGGTGATATTTATAGCGTCGGGTCGGGCAATATCGTTCCCTCTGCAAATAAACATTTTTCCCAATACACATAGCGTAGCAGTTTTCATTAAACGCTGGACACTTCAAATACCAAGTAACGAACTTTTTCAACTCGACTTCATCCACAGAAACTGTTCCTCGTCGGTCGAACAGAAGGCTCCATAAATAGCAGTGTTGGACAAAAGTTGTTCCAAATAACGAATGAATTGAATGATTTAGTTATTCGCGAATAATGTTAATTAGGCAGATTATTCGTTAGTCGAAAGTTTTCGAATAATTCATGTTTCTAAGGATGTAGCCAATTTAAACATTTTCATTTATAATATTGTTAGACTTCACGCGAGCCGTGATAGATGTAACATTTACATACATCTAATTTATTACTCTTATCCAATTAACGTTTCATTCGAATAATACCCAACACTGAAAAGTGCAGTGAAACTCTATTTATACGAACCACACAGGAAATAGGTCTAATTAAATAACCTAATCGTTCATGTAGTAGCAGCTACTTCTAATTCGTCCTATCATTTATGATGCTCGTTAATATATTAAGAGCTCTAGTTCGTATAAATAGATTCCAACAAACGGCTCACTCGATCAGATACTCCTTCGTTGACATAAATGGTGTTCGTATAAACGAAATTTCACCCTCGTAAAAATTACAGGCTACGATGCAACCTCCTTCTAAGAACAACCACCCCCTCGAAAAAAAAATTAGAACAAACCCCTAAATTTCTTCAAGAACCCGAACGAACACGCGATAAGAAGATCCCAGAGATGGACGATCCAGCGACGGAAATGCTAGGCGACGACCTAATTCGCCTCGTGGAGGGCGGTATTAAGCAGGTCCACGGATTGCCGGTAATTAATTCGTCGACGCAACGGTAACGGTCCAGGAGTAGGCAGTCCGAGGGATCCTACAGTCGATTCCCGGTTTCGCGTCCCTGTTGCTCGACACCGATCCTTCCTCCTGTTTCATCCCGCTCGCGCAACCTACGCCTCTT
Source organism: Tetrapedia diversipes (assembly GCA_033822845.1). Lineage (NCBI taxonomy): Eukaryota > Metazoa > Arthropoda > Insecta > Hymenoptera > Apidae > Tetrapedia > Tetrapedia diversipes. The sequence goes on along the minus strand of JAOPTO010000942.1, from coordinate 89,332 downwards.
TTCCTCACGAGCCATCGGCGAAGTTCGTTCGCGGGGTGAAAGGGAATAAAGGGAGAAAGACGGAGAAAATGAGGAGAAAGAAAGAGAGAGAGAGAGTAAGGATGAGAAGAGTGAAAGGAGAGAGAAAAATTGAAGGAAAGAGTGAGAGAAAATGAAAAGAGTGGAAGAGGGAAGAAAAATTGAGGGGGAGAGAGTGAGAGAGATTGAGACGAGGGGAAGGGGAGAGAGAAATTTAGAGAGAAAGAGAGAGTGAGCATAAGAAAAGTGAAAAGAGAGGGAAAAATTGAGAGAGAGAGAGAGAGAGAGAGAGAGAGAGAGTGAGAGAATAAGAAGAATGAAAGGGGAGAGAGAAATTGAGAGGGAGAAAGAGTGAAAGGAGAGAAAAATTGAGGGAGAGTGTGATAAAGAGAGAGAGAGAGAGTGGGGATGAGAAGAGAGAAATGAAAGAGAAAAATTAAAAGAAAGAGTGAGAAAGAATGAGAAGAGTGAAAGGGGAGAGAGAAATTGAGAGAGTGAGAAAGAAAGAGAGGAAGGGAGAGTTTAACCAGAGCTCGCTATCGACCTGACGAGCAACCTCGGCGTCTGCGTCGATGTCTGCGTCGCGCAGACGCCCCGGCGCGGCACGGGCCGGGTTCCCTCCAATCGATTTCAGATTTTCCAGCATAACGAGGCCGACTGCTGCCCAAAAATTCCTCCGCGCGCACCTTCCCTCTCTGTCTCGTCTCCTCTGCCGGGGCTGTCAACCCTTTTCACCTTGTTTCTCTCGCCCCTTTCTTGCTCTTTCGCTCCCCCGCCCCCGCCGCTCTGTGTCGTCGCGCTGGCTTTTCTGCGGGGCCATCGAGGTGGCCCATGCCGATCGATTTTCGATACGGATAATTGTGGATCCACCGTCCACCGGTCTCTATTGAAAGTTTCGTTTTCTCGCTTTGCTCTTCTTTTTTTTTCTTCCCTTCTTTCGCTATCTCCGAGCCCCTCGCTCTTTCGCCTCTTCCCTCGTTCCCGTCGCGTCGTCGCGCTCGCGGATTGTTCGCACATAATCCGAGCTCGATTCTTTGACGGGACTCTGATTCATCGGGATGCTCTTTCTTCGATTGATTCCCGCGGAACTTTGCCTGGATTCTCCCCAGGGGGGCGTTGCTCCGGATGCCTCTGACTCGAGCGAATTGTCCTCTGATTAAAGAAATGACCAACGGCTCGGAACCTCGAGTGGCTGTCTTCTTTGGTTCGTTCGCTAATTAGCTTCTCAATTAAATTTTCCGTCCCGTATACACATTTAAACGGCATGCAACGTTTCCTTTCGCGATGGCCCGGACAAAGATTTCCTTAGGCAATCGAACAAATTGTACGTGTACGTATACATGCACGAATAAACACACGTGCATCCACGTTCAAAAGTATTTGAACGCTCGTGAGAAATGAAGCAAGTCGGATGGATCATGAAAAATTTATTGAAACCTAGAACGTTGTTTACTTGAAAACATCAGACGACAAAGATCTGACCAATGTATATACAATCGTACATACCCAGTGTCTATTTCAATTCAAAACATTGGAATGTCATTCAAGAAATCCAAATATGGAAAAGACACTTTATAATAATTAGTTCGTATGAATAATTCTGTGACGATACAAACATTTTCTAAAGATGGCGATACGAAAGGTTCGAAATTCAGAGGCCCACCCTGTATACGGAGAATCGAGGCGTGCTAGAACGAACGAGGCGAAACAAAAAGGCAGAGGGTCAGTGGGTTTGGAGCGTCAAAGAAATCTCTTCGGGTGTCCTTTCGCGTGTCCCTCGTTTCGCGGAGATAGTAGAAACGTCCCGATTATGGTCAGACGTGTCCCGCATATATTCTCGCATCTTTCAACGGCAAAGCGATCGCTATCAGCCCTCTTTTACCTTTATCGCGCGAACCGGACACGTAACCAGTATCTGTGACGCAGAGAGGGAGGAAGACACATCTGAAAAGTGCCACGGGATTTCTCCCGGAAACCGGAAGACTGGGCTAAATTTGTGATACAAGGCAATCGATAGCCGACAGATGCTCTCGACGAGTCAAACTCTGACACGTTTCGTAGAATTTTCGACGTAACTTCTTTCTTACTTTCCTTTATTTTCTTCTTGTTTGCGATAGAACACGGTTTATGGTTTAACGTTGAACATTGCAGGAGGTGGGGTAATTATACTTTCACATTTGCATATGTACGAAACGGGAGAAATCCCACGGTGGTCCAATTTTCAACGCTCACATTGTTGGACGGATAAAAAGTACTGTAATTTCAAGAAGTACGTGCAGCAGAAAAACAGAATTTTTTCTTCGTAATCCGTTGTCTATTGCGGCTTACTTACAGAGATAAACGAATTTCGTGAGGAGCTACTCCGTAATAGTGGCCGCCAGATAAGGAGCAAGAAGGTTACTTCCACTTGCACCACTTGATTCTTTTCAACACTTGTGCTCTGTTTTTACGATTCTGTCAAAAAACGTGGCCTGCGGAGGCTACGACTCCTCCTTTCTTTCGATGTGCCAAGTTACCAGCCCCTAACAGTAAGTTCACCTATTTTATGAATTAGCAAGTTCACCATCCTAAGTGGTAGTTACTGCAGCAACAGATAATCGATGGATTTATGATGGATAATGTGTATTTTTGATATCGACTTCAAGTCGGCATCATATTCCGTTTTATTTGTATGTCAAGTGGTTAACACTATTTCTACCGACACTTCACGTATATCTATTCCTACCGCGACATTCCCACCTAAGAGAAGCTGCAAATTTTTCTTAGAAAATAAACAATGAAAAAAGAAGTGAATATTGAAAAATGTATTATACGTATATTTGAGAAAAAGTCCAAAGTTTAAAGGCGATTCAATTACGTTGTATCTATGAAATTCCAATCGAAATTTTAAAAACGGTCATTTGACCGGTTGTGGTAGGAATAGTGTTAATTTGTTCGTGTTTACAAGTTTTCCTCGTAGTCTATTTTTCACGCTACTACAATAAGAGTTATAGTACTTGCAATCTAAATGAACCCAAAAATTCGAAATAAAAGGATCCGGTTAACACGTTGACTGCCATGGAGGACACCGGTGACCGGCATTCAACTTGGCAGTGGCGCCATGGAGGTCACCGGTGACCGGCACTCAACTTGGCAGTGGCCAAAACTTAAAAGTACAATTAATATATGTGTATATACATAGTGGAAACTCGGTTGATCTAGTAACCTATCGATTGCCTAACTTTCATGACCTCTTAATATTTCACAAAGATACCGATGAACATTTTGTCACCAATGTTACCAGTTAAACATTAATAACATTTTAAAACATACACATACGAAAGAAAGAATTGGACAAAACAAAAAAGTCAAAAAAAAAAAAAACAGAAATTAACACGTTGACTGCCATGGGGGTCACCGGTGACCGGCACTCAACTTGGCAGTGGCGCCATGGAGGTCACCGGTGACCGGCGCGCTCAGATTGGTAGAAAAACATAATTTGAACAAATGTCAATAATTATCGATTTTTTATTATTACCATCGTTAACGTAATGGTGTGAAAAAATTAATGAAGTATAAAACATCGAAAAATAGTTATACACTATAACTTATTTATCGTAGATAATATTTCAATGGTATATGTATCGTATAATAGAAAATTCATCGTGGCGCCACAGGCAAACCCTGTAAAACTGGCGTGGCGTTCAACGTGTTAAATATTATACTCCGGACGCATCAAACCTCCCAGGCGCCGTAGCAGCGCCGCTCGAGTGCGAAGGGTTAACTCAAAACCTAGAAAAAGAATCCGGGTCGTTGCTCTCGATTCGAAAATAAAATCCCTGGCCCACGGACGCGTCGCCCTGTGCGCGGTTCCCGAGTGAATATTAAAAAGCCCTTCGAGTCGTTCGGTAACAAACATCACGACGGAATTTTAATTCTCAATATCGCCCCTGGAATTTCAGATACGCCGGTTCGTCCCGCTATCGTTGTATCCGCATCCCCGCGCATGTTTATGCATTTTTTATTTGCATCCGAGTCGGCCACCACCGGATGATTCAGGGTTACAATTTCGTGGCCACCCTTCGCTTTCTCCAACCCCTTCCAAACCCACCCCCGCCGCCGTTCCCTGGCGCGATGCGAGCAACGGTTCAGCCGAGCGGGCCCGGGGGCCGCGCGATGGAAATTCTGATTGCGATCAATCAGCTTCCGCTGCTTCAGATCTTCCACTACCGGGAGGAACAATAAAGCTGACGTCCGCCAAATGCGTCTCTGACCTCCTTTGTGCCTCCATCATTGTTTTCCAGCGGAAAGCACTCGTCTGTTTCGCCCTATTGCCAGCGCGAAACGAACGCATCCCTCCTCCGCGGAGGCTCGTTACACGAATACACTACCGACTAAAAAGTTGGGATCGCTTCCAGGCTTGCACCGAGACACTGTCTCTGATTCTTTTCGTCGGTTATGAAAAATTAATATTTCCAATTTCAACGCTAGAGCTATCAAATTGATCGAATTCCAATTCGATCGGACGATTCGGTTTGCTAATTGTCCGTTTATGAGTTTTGCGAATTTTTTACAGAAGCTTTGTAAATTTACCACGATTCGTCTCTGGAAATTCATTGAAATTTTATAAAAAAGTTGGGATCGCTTCCAAACTTGCACCGAGACACTGTCTCTGATTCTTTTCGTCAGTTATGAAAAATTAATATTTCCAATTTTAGCAGGAGAGGTATCAAATTGATTAAAACGAACGATTCGGTTCGCTGACTGTCCGTTTACGAGTTTTGCGCATTTTTAAAAGCAGCTCTGTAAATTTACCGTAATTTACGCCTCTGGAAATTCACCGAAATTTTATAAACCTTCTATTTAGGAGATTATATAATCTTCAATTTAGTAATTTTGTAAATTCAGTATGATGAGCTTTAAAAGGTTTTCCTGTAAAATATCTGAATAAAGGTTTATTTCCTTCCCATCTTTTCGTATAGCTTTTAATGTGATTTCCTCTGCCGCAAATATCTCAATTTCACCTCGGTTATTCTAGTGTTAACCCTTTGCGCTCGAGAAGTGAGTATTAGTCACCAAATGATAGTTTTGCAAATTTTCAGATTATAGTTAGCTTTTTTACTAATCAGACTCGGAGTTTAAATAGTCACATATGTAAATTTTAGTATATAACTTAACTAAAGTAAATGACGTTTAATATAAGTGAATCTTAGTAAATATTTCAAATTTGAAAATTTTTGAAGTCACTATTATTAAACGACTATCAGTCATCTTTCGAGTGTAAAAGGTTAACATAAGCTTCCTTTCCGTTCCGATACGTAAATTTCTCGCCGAAGAACCTGCCAAGATGGTTCCAATGACGGTTCCAGGTTCCTCCCCATCGAAATTCGCGCGTTTCTTGGGTCACCAAAGTGACTCAAAACTTTTAGCCGACGGTGTACCGATCTCGTGCTCGTTTCTTGTTTATGGATCACACACAAGTGGCTGGCTTGGATTTTCATCGAACACGAAGGGCCGTCGCCCTCTCCGCGCGGTGCCTTCGCCGACGAAGAAGGGAGAGGAGGTGGTGAGGGGCGGTCGATTCTATTTTTCCGAATCAGTCGTTAATTTTTATTGACTCCCCGGAGGCGGACGAGCGCCGAGGAGCCGCCGCGAGCGAAAAGGGAGGATGGAAATTCAATTTGATTCGATTAGCGGGACCAGGGTGACGCGGGGGGAGGGGGGTGGACGATTGTGGCCGTGCCTCGAATCCTCGAGTGACCCCGGTCTTCTGAATGATCACGATCCGAGATTTCGATAGTCATTCGATACCGACCGTTTTAGACGGGGTTCCGTGCTCCCTTTAACAGATACCGTGTTTCGTTGAGAATTTTCTTCACTAGAAGGGAAAATTGTTATCGTTGAGGTAAAACAATATTTATTTACAATTCGTGGTGAACTGTAGATACTAAAGGTATTGGGGAAATAATGGATTCTCTTTCTCCGATTGTTTCATGGTACGTCGTCTTCTTAGGGTTTGGGAATGCGGTTAACCTTTTGAGTGATATGAACGCATATATGCGTCTGATGAAAGTTGCTCGTGGGGACTATGGACGCATATATGCGTTTGTTAATTTTTGTTTTCTTCACCTTATGACTTTTTCTGTGGCCACGCATTTCGGCGTTAATCTTTAGATTGCTATGGGCGCATATATGCGTCTGACGAAAGTTGCTCGTAGGGACTATGGACGCATATATGCGTTTGTTAATTTTTGTTTTCTTCACCTTATGACTTTTTCTGTGGCCACGCATTTCGGCGTTAATCTTTAGATTGCTATGGGCGCATATATGCGTCTGACGAAAGTTGCTCGTAGGGACTATGGACGCATATATGCGTTTGTTAATTTTTGTTTTCTTCACCTTATGACTTTTTCTGTGACTACGCATTTCGGTGTTAATCTTTTAGCGCTGACGAAAGTTGCTCGTAGAGATCATGGACGAAAATATACGTTTGCTAATTTTTTCGATGTTTCGTTTACTACAACGCGATTGTCAAGGTACAGGTAATACAGTACTTATTGATTAATGCAGAACACGAAATTTGTTTACTGTACTATTTCTCATACATTAATTACTTTATTTTTGTTGACCCTTTGGTCTTAAACTTTTGTCCGCTACTGTAGCTACCGATGCCTCGAAACTTCGATACTCGTTTATTGAAGTCTACTGTTACAGCAATCGATCAGCTTATTTTATGAATACAATCGCAAATGCATTTGTAGGCAGAGATCTTTAGAGCGGATATAGGGATTGCGAAAAGATAGATGCGAAATTAATTGATGACAATTTCACAGAATTGTGTAAGAAATAGAAAAATACAAGGTGGTAAATACACGGTAGCTAACGAAGTCGATGAAATCTAGGTGAATTCCTTTATTATAGTTTCTACTGAATTGAAATACATTCGCTAACTATAAGCTACAGATTGGTAGCAATCAAAAGGTACAGAAGACACAGAAGAGAACATTGCGAATCCGCTTCACGAATTTCGTCAATTAACGTAAAATCACAGATAAGTAATTAATTGCTAATTGATAACGCGGACGAATGTACCAAAGTAGCTTCCACCCTCTCGGTTTTGAGAGAACGGGGTAATTAAAGTGGTTTCTCTTCAAAAAATAAAAAGAGGGACATTCGTTCTGTTTAAAGGTCCCCTCGCGGTGGTCCTTCCGTTCAATTTTATCGAATTAGAGGCCACTTTGAGAGCAAAGACGTGGCCCGCGAGTTTCTGTTTGACTTCTATTTAAACCTTCCACCCCACCCGTGAGTTCGCCCACGCTTTGGCCATTAACCGTGGCGTGTCCTTTTAATAATCCATCGTGTACAGTTTCCCTCGCTGATACCCCGGGTCCCCGCAGTTAACAGCGAATATCGTGTCCAGGGGAACCGCCGTGAATATTTCGCGCAACGGTTACCCGCCGGAAACGAATGCTTTCTGGCTGAATAATTGGGCTGACCTACTTCAAAAAGCCCGCTAATTACGTAAAGATATTATCTCGTTCGCGCGCGACCAAGTAAATACCACTGTCAAACCGTATCCCCTTTAGAAATTCGTCCACGGTTTATCTTTCGATCCATTTCGATCACTTGTGTGAGTGTTAGTTTGTACATTAACGTGTTCCTAACTCTTGTGGAAAAAAATATAGATCGTCGATTCTTGGACGTTTCAACAGGCAATACGTATACAGGGTATTAAGAATTTGAGAGAAAATTGAAGGGGTTACTCTATGCAACATTTTAAGACGAAAATCAAGAGTAACAATATTGCGTTTGACGCTTTGTTTATGAGTTATAAGCAACCGAAGAAACAGTATATGTTACGCCTGAGAGCAGGCAACTGGAGTATCATTGTGTAGTGATTGACGTTACCTACCGAGTTGCTCCGTTTGCCTGCTCTCAGGCGTAAATAGCCCGTTCCTTTAATTGCTTATAACTAATAAACAAAGCGTCAAACGCAATATTGTTACTCCTGATTTTCGTCTTAGAATGTTGCATAGAGTCACTTCTTCAATTTTCTCCAATAACCTCTTTAATTTGTATGCATACGTGTTACGATAATCGCAAAACGAGCACTTATTCGTGTGATGCTTTAAAAATTTATTGTAGGCGAAACGGTGGGTTGTATGTACGTCCATATTGATCTCGGGGGTGGTAATTGAAACTGTTGTTATGATAATTCGCGGTGTAAATTGTAACAGTTGAATTTAGAAGGTATAATAATTTAATTATGGAATTATACGATACGGTTTCTCTTAATGTGATGTATAATATTGCTAATGTTTTCAGCAGCTTTTCGAGCATACGTAACGGGCAATTTCACAGGCCAAGGTAATTAATTCCACTTTTGGAATTTATTTAAATTTTAATGTCAAAGCGATTGACTGATGATGATTGACCTGGGTTTTCATATGTAAAATAAATTTGCTTAATAATTATCGTGGAGTTAATCGGTTTGACAAATCAATAGCTCGCGTAGGAGAGTACACTCCAGTGGTTGGTAAGGACGCATGGGTCTTTTTAGATCATTGGAACCATTAATCTTAGGATGTTCTAAGATCTTTATTGTGCGAAACTGAAAGCACTATGAGATTTTCGCTTATTTCTGAGATTCAGTAGATAAATCTTGTAATCTATTTTAAAACTAGTCAAAACAGTATTCGAACAGAATATAATATCGTTCTGACCCTTGATCATTGATTCAAAACTCTTTAATTCTCAGGTGTACAAAAAACGAACGCATTTTTAACACTTAGCCGACCGAATGGGGTGATCTCCCATTTTTTCCTTGACAAAGCAGTGTCATTGATTCCATTTACTTTTGTTATTAGTTGGTCCTAAGCTGATGTTGAATTTATTAAAAATTGTATTTTGAAAAATTTGTAAACAGTACTAGTTCAAGACTGACTAATAACAAAAGCAAACAGAATCAATCGCAGCACTTTGTTGAGGAAAACATGGGAGATCTCCCCATTCGGTCGGTTAAGTGTTAAAACCTACACCAAAAGCACTTAAACCTTCGTTGCATGCTAACGAACTTCATTTTCTTCCGAACAAAATTTCACGCGAAAGGAAAAAATTCTATCAACGACGCGAAATGAACATCCCCTACACGATTTCGGAAACACCATACACGTGTAGGTGAAGCTGAGAGAATCAAGGTATCAGTTTTATTTAATTAAACCGATTTGAACGTAAATGCGAAACCTTCTTGTTCGCGTTGGCGACCAGGATTCTATTTAAACGCCACAATCAAAGGGGTTAATTGATTTTCCCGCGGAACTAGCAACTTCTCGTCTTACCCTGAAATCGAATCGTGCACCGACACCGGTATCGATGCGGAATTCAAGGGAAAGACGAAGTGCACCCCCGTTTTGTTTGTCGAGTATACTAAACGCTTTCGAGCGTTCAAATTTTATGGCGGTCGTATAACCAGCTCCACCCCCGGGTACTCCTATTGCTAACAGAATTCGTTAACACTCGCCGGGAAAGACGACTCGGGGTGAGTATTATCTTTCAAAGCAAGCCTAGGAAACGAGCTTCTGTCCGTTCAACCATGCGGAGAGTCCATGAAAGAACGAATCTCAGGGGAGGGAATTAATCGACCCTTTCGTGGGCGAACGTTACGGTATCGGTCATCTTGTTCTCGTCGACCATCGCTGAGAGTTTGTTGTGTTTGATAAATCTGGATCGCGATCAAGGAACTCTTTCCCACGGAATTATATGCAAATGTGGATTAATTAGAAATTATAAAAATTTAATCTCTTACTATTTTTATTGCCTGATATTTTATAGTTTAAATTCTTTATAGAGATAGATAGCTCTATTTACTATTTACTCGTTTCATAAAAATTATAATTTAGCAGTATAAGAAGACGATACATGACATTATAATGACAATATAATTATACTTCTTTTAGTAATTAATAATCTATTATTAATTTAAAATAATTTATTATTAATTTCGATTTAAAATAATTCGCTCTATCGCTTATAGTATTGCAAAATAATCTCAAGCTAGAACTATCAACGCAGTAAAAACGATTAATTCCTATTTTCTCGCAAAAATTCGAGTACCTACAATAACTTCTCTAAATTTATTTCCCTCCTGTTACCCAGACATCTCTTTGTACAATCTTCAGCTTGGTTCGTTTACCAGGAACAAGTATACCTCGATCACTGATAACTCTGGCGTTGATAATAAAGAGAGCTCCGACGCGATCGACGTTAGGCGACACAATAGGCTCGCGTGCGGGAGCAACGTCGCGATAAACAGGCCGATACGACGGGGCTCGCTATTCCACGTCCACAACGTGCGCCACGCCACGGTGTTAAATCTCCATTGTCCTCCGTATTACGCTCGCGCCGCTCGCAACGCATAAATTCTCTTTGGTTACGCGACGCGAGGCGGCTCGACGCGACGCGTCCCCGAAATTCGCCGCGCGATTTCTCCCTTTCGTCGGTCGACGGACACAAACGGAGGTGAGCGCGCGCGCGTGCGCACGAGGCCAATCACGGGGGACAGAGCAATTTGTGCGGCAAATTAGGTTAAATCTGAATCTTGGCGGTCTCGTTTCCCAGCGGCCTCCTGCCATCGATTATCCACGCACACACGCGCCTACTCCTCTGGCCGCGCCGGAAGCTAGGGTGGAGGAGAACGAATGGGGACGCCATGTGTCCGAGTGCGCGAGAAGAGCAGGAAGATTGCCGCGCAGGAAGAATTATTTCGCGTATATGGTATTGTCACGTTAAGTTAAATTTTTGGCAAATGATATTAAACTCTGGGAAAATAAATTTAAACTTAGGGCAAATAAAGTTAATCTTTAGGCAAATGGAAGCAAACTCGTAGGTAGCACTAAATTTTATTTGTGTGAATATCGCATTTTTACATAAGCGAACAGATATTCTGGACAATAGTATTGTCATATTAAATTAAACTCTGGGCAAATAAATATAAATTAAGGGCAAGTAAAGTTAATCTTTAGGTAAATGGAAGCAAACTCGTAGGTAGCACTAAATTTTATTTGTGTAAATATCGCATTTTTATATAGGCAAACAGATATTCTGGACAATAGTATTGCCATATTAAGTTAAACTCTGGGAAAATAAATTTAAACTTAAGGCAAACAAAGTTAATCTGTAGGCAAATGGAATTAAACTCGTAGGTAGTACTAGATTTTAATTATATAAATATCGCATTTCTACATAAGCGAACAGATATTCTGGATAATAGTATTGTCACATTAAGTTAAATTGTTAGCAAATGAAATTAAACTCTGAGCAAATAAATTTAAACTTAGGACAAATAAAGTTAATTTTTAGACAAATGGAGTTAAACTCACAGATAGCACTAAATTTTATTTATATAAATATCACATTTTTGCATAGGCAAACAGATATTCTGGACGGATGCTTTTTAGGACCGACTGTACCTACGCTACAGGTTGTGAGTATTTGCATATCTGGGTTTCTATCCATCTGAGCATCTGGGTATACTAGGTTTCTTTACTTTATTCAAAATTGTGGAGAGCTTAAAGAACGTATTCTTTTATTAGGTCTATATAAAGGTACACAGAGGGTCAAAAAATAAAGAAGAGCAAGGAAATACATTAAATTGTTAAACCACATTTTTTTTCCGCTCAACTGTAAAGTTACTCTTCGGTTAAATTTTTAATCAAAATTCTCTCAAAATATATTTAAATCTCTTGTATTAATTCGCGGGGTTTAGTCTTTTCCTACCTCCTATTTTAATTAAATAATCTTTAAAATCACCGTAACAAACGTGTGTTATATCAATATTTTTTAATTTACGTTTTTTAATCAGCCTCTATACTTCGTATTCACAGATCTGATTTTTTCTCGCCTAGAAATGGTATTAAACGATAGAAAACTTAAATGAAAATTTCACTGTATAAATGAAGCTGGTTTCTGTAATTTTAGGAAAATTGTATTCAAATAAAAGAAAAAATTGATACTTGACACGTAATTTTACAGAAAAATTGCTGGCGAAGAAAGCAGTGACGTGTTTTCTTGGACAGATCATAAGAAATGAAAAAAAAGACAAAGTTTAAATATTGAAACGCGAGAACGTTAAATGCAAAACATTTCATTTGCACCATGGACACGGAGTTCTGCACATTGAATACAGAGGAGAAATTCATGCAAACGTGTATATTCTGATGGCGCTGTTGTTCCCAAATATAATATAATTAAATCTGTTTTAATTATCGGCGACGCTATAAGTCTGTTTACATTTCGAAACTGTTTAATAGACAAGTAAATTAACTAATTAATTGGTCCCGTCATTTAATTAAATGATTTATCGCGTTTGTTCCGGAAACACACCGCCCACCAGACAAAGAAGTATATCGTTCGTGCAGAACGGTGGTCCAAATTCATGGCATCGGTCAGTAGCGTATAAACTAACAAAAGTGTACGCCTTTATTTTAATTTAATTTGGATTTTTTCTTAGAAAAACGCTCAAAATTCCACATCATGATAATCATACATACTAGACACATTTAACCCTTTCGCTTCTAGCGCCGGATATATCCGGAACCTTGTAAACATATAAATACCTAAAAATATGTGAACTGTAATTGGTCTAATTTTATTAGAATAACTAATATAATTTTGTGCAAATCTTCATATCAAAAATGTAAACTATACTTGTTATATTAGAGCAATGATTATTTTATTCAGCACAGTTGTTATTTAAGACTTAAAAGAACGTATATACAAAAATCACGCGAACTGTGCACATTTCTGACGTATACTTCCGTTCAATGACGGACTGGACAGCCGAAGCGAAAGGATAAAAGACTAATTCTTCAACTTCCCTTTTCCATCCTCTCTATCTTTCGCTTCCTCTTCTAAACCATTCTTACATTTTCAATTCCTCCTCCTCAACATTTTCCAATCGCACTCTACCCAGTGTACCGGGCAACCCTTTAATTTCCAATTTCCCGCTCTCAACATTTCCCGACTGAATCCCTCTTACACAAGATCCCCCATTTTCCAATTTCCTTTCTCAACATCCCCTAATTTTCAATGTCCCCGTTCTCAATAACCCCTGAGTTCCAATTCTCCTCTCCCCCCGTTCAAAATTACCCCGTCTCGTCCCCCAATATTATCATTTCCCTCGTTCGCTCTCCGACGTACCATTTCAACCACCCCTTTCCTCCTCGCGCATCCATATTCGATCATCGAGCTACCCCTTCTCCCTTCCACGCTACATGGCCGAGAAACGGGGGCAAGGGGGGAGGGAAAAAAAGGAAGAAAGCCGGGCCATGAGGCGGAGAAACTGAAAACCGTTGTCATCGGTCGTCCTGGCAAAAAGGATCATCGTCTTGGTACGTGGCTCTCGGGGGGTGGTTAGGTGGTTGGGGGGGGGAGGGGGAGCAGACGTGGCCACGGTGACTTCGTCGAAAGAAAGGAAACGGGTGCACGTACTCGGTGGAGAAGAAGAAGTGGCGTCGCCCATTTATCGGGAGGATTTACTGTTCCTACCCCCCTTCGTTCCAACCCCTACTACGCCGATTGTCCGTGAATCCGAACGGTTATATCACCGGAATTTCATTTCTGTCCGACCGCGGGACATTACCGTCCGTTCGTTCTGTCGCACGAGTTGTGAGAGATTTTCCTGTCCGCCACCCTCATAATTTCCCTTCTCCTACCTCCAATCCCTCGGCCAACCTTCTCTCTACTCATGGAACACCGCGAATACCTCGAAACGACGTACTTAATAGCGGGCGAAAGGCCGCTCGTACAGTCCCGTTCATAAGTACTGTAAGAGCCTTCCATATGTGAACTAAGGCAAAGGTGTTCTCGGATGATAGCACTGTTATTTATTCTAATACTAAACTTCATTTATTTAAATAGGGAAAGAGTCTCATTAAGTATTTCGTAAAGGTGTTCTCAGAGAATAGAACTGTTATTTATTCTAATACCAAAATTCATTTATTTAAATAGGGAAAGAATCTCATTAAGTGTTTGTAGATACGTTGAATTGATATAATAACATCACGTTGTAACAATGCACTGAATATGTAGAAATTGTTTAAGATAAATGTTATCTTTCAGTTAGAATTGAAGGTTAAAGCTGTTTTATTTAAAAAAAATTAATAATAGTAGAACCTCCCAAATATGAATTAATCGGGAGATAAGGGATAATGGAACGGTTATCTATTCTTATACTAAACTTCATTCGTTTAAATGGATATTAAAAAGGTTAACAGTTTGTTTAAATGTCTGTGTACCCTATATTTTTTTTCTCAGGTAAATTTCGTGACTTCTAAAAATGAAAAGCTGTTATTCGATAACGTTATTCGGATAAGGGAGGTTCTACTGTATAAAGATACTGGGATTGCACAAAACATGACAGGTAATGATTATCGTGTTGGGAAAAATATGTAGGTGTTAAGACACGTGTATTTGTTATTTGACGGCAACTGGATCGTCTATTTAAAACTGTAGGTCGTGTTTATTATAGATGAGAGATTATAAGATTTCATATGAACAAAAATTAATAACGCGAGCTTGAAATCCCTTTCGCCATTGAATTTACATATAGACAGGCTATAATGTCCTACTGTACAGTAAATGGCTCGTGTAAACGAATTCTTTTGATGCCTTTGGTTCTCTGTGAGATATTTCAACATTTCTAGGAATCCTATTTATCGTATTATGATCAGGTAGCCAAGAAAACTCTGGCGTTTTTCCACCTTTTGGACTTAATTTCCTGGAAGATGTTTTAAAAAACAGAGTGCAAAACCAAAGGTCATCTATTTTTCTAATAAATTTTTCACATTTTAAGGATGCCATGGACCTTCATAAATTTTATTTGCGATCCGTTTTACAATAAATTTGTAGAGAAAACTGCCTAAAAATTAATATATGATTTTTTTACTACTTTATTGTTTATGTGATATAATTGATGAAATTTTTATTGCAACCAACAATCTAAGTTATTACATTGAATCGATTTTATCGAGTCTATTTTTCAACATTGAACTCACACTGGTTAATGATTCTAAAAAAAGTTTATAATAATTTCCTAATGAATTTCGCTTAATCTTCTCAATCATGAACGAGACCATACATAATGATCGACGAAAAATAGCACGCGTGAAAAATTCGAAATTGCAAAACTGTGCGAGGAATACATTATAATTCTTCGACTTTGGTTTCTGTCAATGAAAAGCGTTCGCAACACGTTGGCCAAAGTTGGCGAAGTAAAGAGTGTCCGCGGGGCTGTGCAAGTTTTTATAGGGGGTGGGTTGTCGAGGGATGAGTGGTCTTCTTTTTTTATCGTTCAACTTCCAGTTTAAGCGGCGAAGTTTCGTTCCTTGTTGGTGTTATCGCGGAATCGACGGGAGTTTCTTAATTTTATTAATGTCAGCAAGAGGGGTGGCTTTGTTAGAACTTGAGAACAGAAGGTGGTGCTTTGCGAAGTGCATGGAGTGTAATCGAGGGATTTCCCGGACATTTATCGTGTTAACCCATTTTTTAACCCATTGCGAAAAATTAAAAGCTCGACAAAACATCGAGAAGTTGCCTGATTATATTCAATTGGAGATTATTTCCCTTCTTCCGAACGATCGCGATTGTTTAAAAATTCACGCATCAATTTATACGCCAAAAAAAATCAATGAAACGAAAATAACAATTTGAAATGATCGATGCAAATTGTTTAACGGCTTAAAACATTCTGAATGATCTTTAATAAGTACAATTAAAGAATACGTTGCTCGATAAACTAATTATCATTAATTCGTTAATAAATTAACGTTACTTCTCTCAGTAACTCCGATTATCGCGATTCAAATATAATTATGCGTTTCCAGTAAATTTATATTTATCACTGTGCCGTTCGAAATAAATCTCCAAATATTATCCTATCGAAGCAACATCATTTCGATGTACACTGCCAATAATTCTGTGCTCAAATATATCCGGTGTTGCTTTTCGCGGAATCCATTACACGCACACGCAGACAATCCCTACACGTTTACAATGAACTTTACACCATCTAATTCACTCTTCCCAACTTTCACGTCGCGCGGATCCAATATCGCGTCAAACCAGCTTCGTCTGACCGGTCCTCCCATCATAGGGGATAATTAATCCGGCTGATCATTCGCCAATTGCGATTGCCATTCGGCGCGCCCGCGTTAATTAACGATCGACACTAAATGGATGGACTCCGGGCGGATCGTGTAGCGGTCGTTGCGGGAAACGGGGGCTCCAGAACGTTTCCGGGAAATATTATTGCATTAACATCGTGATAAGCGTCGCTTTGTTCGCAGGAGTTCTTCGTTAACAGGCTCCCCGACAATTATCACGTGGCGCGAACGACCGTGGCTCTAGAACCCGCACAGGGTACGTTCTCCCTTTACCGTATCCTCTCTGGGTGGGAAGGAGAAGAGGGGAGAACGTGAGAAAGCGGGATGACGAGAGAGAAAGACATAGAAGTGTGTCAGAGAGAGAGAGGAGAGATAGAGTCAGAGATAGAGAGTCAGAGGGAATATGAAATTAAGGGAGAAATAGAGAGAGAATGAGAAGGATGAAAGGGAAGAAGGAGAGAGAGAGAGTGAGGATGAGAAGTGTGGAAGGAGAGAGAAAACTTGAGAGAGAGTGAGGGAGAAATTGAGGGGTGAGAGAGAGAGAGAAATTGAGTGGTGAGAGATAGAGAAAGAATGAGAAGAGTGAAAGGGGAGAGAGAAATTGAGAGGTGAAAGAGAGAGTGAGAAAGATTGGGAAGGGTGAAAGGGGAAAGAGAAGTTGAGGGGGTGAGAGAGAATGAGAAGAGTGAAAGGGGGTAACAAAGAGAGGGAGAGATAAGAACTTACAAAGGTAAGGTGTGAAGAGAGGGAGAGAATATGAAGAGAAAACGAGAGAGAACAAAACAGATAAAGAGGTGGGGAAGCCAGAGAGAGGCTGAGAGTAACAGGGTGAGAGAGGTGAACGTCGAAGCCACGTAACAGTAATAACATTGTAGTCTATGACGATCCACATTACAGTGGCAATATAGTGTGCGAGGAGCCTGGTTCACAGGGGAAGTTTAGGTGCTTGTAACGCGCGGCCCGTATCAGAGGACCACTTTAACTAGGATCATAAAGGATAACAGGAGCCGCAGCCAGCAACCGGTTTCAATTTCTTGCCCGCCTTTTCCACCCTTTTCTTTAACGTCCACGAAAATTGATACGGACCACGATCCCGTGGCGCAAACGGCGCAAATCCTTTGCCGTTTCGCGAGATCGGGAACGGGTTGGCGAAGAAGATGGGAACTAGAGTGTAGGGTATATCCGCTTTCAAGGAGGGGAGGGAGAGAGATTTTTAATTCGCAGCTAGTTCTCTTGTTTACAGCCGGGATTCTCGGTGACGCTCTTGAATATGGAAAGCTCTGTTGCATATTCTACATCGACGAAATTGAACCCACGCAAGAGTTTACCACGGAGGAGTTTGAATCTTTGATAAGTTCATCCGACGTTTGTTTTTACCAGCGAGAATACAGAATTTGGAGATTTTCTTGTCGCTTTTTGGTTCGTTCTGTTTGTTTCGAGTGAATTTTTTTGCTCGTTGGTCCGATGATTAGTAGGGAAATTGTAAATGAAATTTGAAGTTCATCCGACGTTCGTTTTTACCAGTGAGAATACAGCTTTTTGAGATTTTCTTGTCGCTTTTTGGTTCATTTTGTTTGTTTCGAGTGAATTTTTTTGCTCGCTGGTCTGATGATTAGTAGGGAAATTGTAAATGAATTTTGGGGTGGTGATTGTTAACAGGATATATGGGTCAAACATGGTTAGGCTAATGACAGAAGTTTAACATTGGAGATACTAAGCTTTGATGGTTCCTAATTGTAATGGGACCAAATATCAGGAGACAAAGACATTTCCGGTATCACAATTCGGTATCTCTTGTATGATAAGGTTATCGACGCAGTGGCTATGCTTAAGTTAATTACCGTTTCTATTTGTACGAGTTTGCGAAAAGTATCTTCTGAAAAATTGCTTAAATATAATTGTGAAGAATAATTAAGTAAAAAGCATAAACTGTGAAATGTTTTAGTTAATTAAAAGTATATATTTAAAACATTCGATCATATTATTTTGTCACTAAATACGTTCCTCATGAACCTATTGAGGCAGAACCACGGAATTATTTATTTATGATTTATTTATTTCACAGGGGAGAATACTTTGAGTGCATCAATTAATTAAATCGAAGAAGGTGTAGTGATTGAATGATAACGTGTAGATTTTGAAATTATAATTATTAAAAATAGAACTGTCAAAGCAATAAAAATAACCAACTTTATATCTCAAAAAAGAATCCTGCATTTACCAGAAATCTTATAACTTTCTGTAAAAAGAACACAAATAAAGCATTGTCCTCGATATAATAAATGATTTTTCATTTCATTCTGAATTCAGTTTCTTTTATATAAGTATATATCCATCTCATTCGTCGATAGTTTTAGCGTTGAAAAGTCAAAAACCTACAAATGTATTTTATTGCTTAAGGGCAACGCGAGCCACAAATCATGCATCGACCTGGTACATACTGAAAGCAGGGTTCAAGAAGAACCTACTGTACAGGACCTCGAGACTGCGAGGTCATGTTCGATCCAGTGCGGGGTCAAGAGAGCAGCAACAGATCAGCTCGAGGTGGTAAGACCCACCTTCGACTACATCGAGGACGTGAGACCCGCCCCTGGACTGGCTCTGGGCACCGCGACCTCGAAGTCGTAGAACCTCGATGGACTACCCTACGCTTGTGAGCCCTCCAACTTCGTGACCTCAAATCGGTGGGACTGAACACCGCTAAACTGGACGCATAACCTGGAAATCCACGGTTCTGAATTCGCGAAACTCCCCTTAACACTTTACCGACAGGAAACCTATTAACACATTGCGTACGGGTGACGAGATATCTTGTTTTAACCCTTTGCACTCCACGTCATCTCGGACGTATTCTCAGTTCCTCAAAATTACTATTTTTTTGTATATCTTGGTAACTGTACCATATTTTTATTTAATATCCTGTGCCATTTTAGCAGGAAACGTCACAGAAACATGCATTTCTGAAAAGGTTGCGCTGGGATAAGTTGATTCCCTGGAATCACTAATAAATTCTAATGTCCCATGAGAGGGAACAACGGAGTAAAAGGGTTAATACTTTCTTACACGCACATATCCACGACTACGAAATAATACGATCTGTTTGTTATGTTCGTTACACTTCCCACGTTTATTGTTACACAATAAACCGATGTACAAAAAACGTACACTAACATTCAAGAATTTATAAATGAAAACTGAAAAAGGTGCTTGTATGCACTATATTCAATTTTTTGGAGAGTAGAACACCGTACGCAATGTGTTAATCGGCTTTTTGCATACTCCGTTTGTAAATTTTATAACGTTCCCTTATACGAAGATAACACGTTTCAGAGCGATATCATATGTGTACTGTACAAAAATATTAAACTATTAATTACGCGAAGAAAATATCGTTTAATAATAAAATTATTAATCATTAGCGATGCATCTACGTCAAAATGAGCCGGTAGGAAGTATTAACCCTTTGAGCTCGAGAGGCGACTGTTGGTCGTCAGTATCGAAAATTTTTAAACTTCAGCTACTTTATTTATTAGTCAGACCTGAAGGTTAAATAGTCATATATGTAAATTTTAGTATATGACTTAACTAAATTAAATGAACTTTAATATAAGCGAATTGTAGTAAATATTTTGCACTTGAAAATCTTTGAAGTTGATATTGTTAGATGACTAACAGTCACCTCTTCACCGTAAAGGGTTAAGGTATCGGTTTCCTGAAACCTTGGAACGGCTGGTTCTACTTTGAATTACCGACGAATTCAGAAATTACAAACTAAAATTTTTGCCTCTGTAAATTAATGGGTTTATTGCTCGTGAATAAATAAATAAAAAAGAAATATGGCTCAGAAGTTATTGGAATTACGTTATAATATCATTTGGATCAATGTTGAGCATTATAAAAACTTCTTCCTCCTCGTTTATTTGTAATTCGTGTAACTGTTCGCAGAAATGATGATATTTTAGAGTTTTCAGCTGTGAGATGGAAGTTCACAAGTAGAAAGTTTGCTTTCCATGTGTAAACTCGAGGTAGAGAATAATTTGTAATTTCTTCCTTGTTGCGTTTAATTTTTCCTCTAATCCTTTAGTCACCGTTTTATTCGTTAATTCGACTAACTTCTGTTTAATACTATTATTAAGTTACGAAAGACCTTAATCTGCTAATAGAGCATACAACTCTAATCCTGATCTCGTGGATCCCGCCACAGAGCCATTAATGGATTGCAGATCCTGAAATTCCATGACCACGAAATTGTGATACTCGCCTATGCTCGTGGACCTCTATACACCTTTTACGTGAAAAATTTTTAATAATTACAAAACCTCGTTAACGAACGCAAGAGAAAAATGTTTTTGTCAAGACATCGGATATCTTTCGTCGTATAATGAATTTTTATAAAAATCGTTCG
This sequence comes from Tetrapedia diversipes, assembly GCA_033822845.1. Classification (NCBI taxonomy): domain Eukaryota; kingdom Metazoa; phylum Arthropoda; class Insecta; order Hymenoptera; family Apidae; genus Tetrapedia; species Tetrapedia diversipes. Next base: position 68,770 of record JAOPTO010000942.1, on the reverse strand, counting down.
TTTCACCCTCTGAAAACTATGATGTACACTATATGTAAGAAATTCTGTATCATTTTGTGTATTATATATTTGCATTATGCAAATTTTTACATTTCCATATTCGCTATAAAAACATAAAAATTGGTGGACTAAGTATTTAGACAATGTATACTCGCCAATGTAAATTTAATAATTTATACTGTAATATCAAACAGAAATATTAAAATATAAATTATAAGGGAATCCTGAATTGTGTAGAACAAGATTCAAAAGTGTATGCGCCTTTATATATTTCGCCCCCTCTAAGTAAGGCTTTTGAATCCGCCCCTGGAACTATACGTGTAGCGTTACTATGCAGTACAGTAGACTTCCCCATCCGGGTCTCGATTATCCGAATAGCCTCATACCGGAATAAGCCCCTGCACAGCTACTTTACTTTAAAGAACCTACGTGACTTAGCGACGAAAAAGATTCTTAAATATCGAAACGAACGATCGATTTTCTTCGTTTCGTTCGTTTAAAGTTGTACAAATAAAGTTTAATGCATAAAAAACGCGATTGATCTATTATCCGAAAATTCTATTACCCGGCCACTTTTCTCCCTCCATTAGTTCGGATAACCGGAGGACTCTGCTGTATTAATACGTGTATCGTCGGTGCACGCTAAAATATTCGATAAAATTTCAGAGGACTATCCCGTGTAGCCCGTGCACTCCGTACTTATGTTTCTTGTACATTCGAATCACGTCGTTGCCATATTTTGTTGTTATCACCGAGCCGCGTAAAACGAGCAAAACTGTTGTCCCACTTAGGTACTTAAGAGCGGAACTTACAGGCGGAGGTGTCCCGGGCACCGAAACCATTAAAATTCGAATCTTTCCGGTTATTTAACTCCAACTAACGATCATCGGCTATTTCTGATAATTAATTCCATTGATTTTTAACAATTTACACCTTCCTCGCGTTAAAATATTTCTTAATATTTATTACAAAGTAAGACAGTAATTTTACAATAATTTCAAGACAGGATTTTCAGCTCAATTCTTTTATCGAAAAGTAACATGAAATTAAATAGCCTTTTTTTTCTCCGCCAACCTAACTTTCCTTATTCTTTAGCAATCAAAGGGTTAAACGAAAAAGAGAATTATCGTTGACAACTTAGATAGAAATATCCATTGGGAATAATTAGGCTCCACTGTTTTAATTACACGAATTTTTCAAACGATTCGAGTTCCTTTGGCCACTATGGACACGTATATACGTTTGTCAATTTTATCGATCTCCCATTTAGATCAACACAATTGCTAATAAAGCGCAGCCCACAGCAGTCAAAGGGTTAACCCTTTGCGCTCGAGAGGCGACTGTTAATCGCCAAATGATAGTTCCGCAAATTTTCAAACTTTGCTTAATTTATTTGTCAGTTAGACTCAAAGGTTAAGTAGTCATGCATGTAAATTTTAGTATTATTATTATTATTATCCTAATGAACTCTCAGAGGACTTCCTCTCTGATCTGTAACCAGCATGAACGGGCTGTACCAAGTTCATGCCGGTGTTTTTATTGCAGGAATTTTTTTACTATTGTCGCTCTATTAAGCATGACTACCTTTTGGATGTGTGAGTGTTTGTGTGTTGGCAATTGTGGTATTTGTAGATTCTGTATGAATGTTTTTTGGGGTGATGCCTGTTCCTTATTCTTATTATTATTATTAGTAGTAGTATTGTTATTATTATTCAACTAAACTAAATGGCGCTTAATATAGGCGAATGTTAGTAAGTATTTTGCATTTGAAAATCTTTGAAATCGGTATCATCCGACGACTAATAACAGTCACTTCTCGAGTGCAAAGGATTAACACATTGCGGACCGCTAAGAAATCTGTAAGACATGCGCCTGGGACCGCACGTTTTTCGGCAAACTTGCACGTTACTAAAATCATCGTAACATTTTTATCGATCAAGCAATGTTTATCAAACGATTTTTCTTTATTTCAAAAGAAACACACCTTGACGGGTTTTATTAGCGAAGAAACATAGCTTGTGGTATAACTGAACAACAATTACATTGTATAATCTTCGAGAAGAAAAAAGCGCATCGATCACGAGTTCACTCGTGGCCGGTCAGCAACGTTCGGTTTGCTAAACACGAGAAAACTCGTGAGCGGTCCTTAATGCGTTAAACGAAGAAGAGAAGTTCGACGTGGGTTTGAATGAGTTCTCGACAATTAGGTATAAGGTAGATACTTATTATTTACTGTCAGGTATGCTGTACATAATATTTCTTTTGCCTTACAAATATTATATAAAATTACAGTCGATCACGAAGAATAACCTCGCACACAGTCTCTCTCGCGGACGCACTGATATATATCCACACGCGGACAAGCGACGCGCACACCCACGCAGGCACACGCACTCGTAGTACACGCACATCGAGTAAACGTTATTACAGATTCGCGGATGAAATCGGTGAACCCTTCCGTTCCTCTTCGAATCGCGACGGATTGACACGCACTACATTGCTTACACTTTACCGAACAGTGATTCTCGGAACGCGCGCGTATTTGTTCCGGTTTCCTGATCATTTATTCGTTTCGTCGTTCAATTTTACGTCTCTTACGGAACTTCGATTCGTACGGTCGACCGGAAACGGAGAAGGTTTTCGCGGAAAGCTCGGGCAACTAAATTTTTTACTCCCTTTCATAACTTTAATCTTCCCTCCGCGGAAGTTCTAATTCAACTTTCTAAATCTTTCCCTTTGTTAATTTCAACTTCTACTTTAATGGAAGAAAAACTTCTACTTTATTCGTTCCATCGATCGAAACACGGTGGAAATTGGTGGAAAGAATTCACTCGAAGGAATACGAATCTATAGCTGATCGCACGTGTTACGCACGAGTAATCGAATTGCCACTTTAATAACAAATAATAATAATGTCATTGTTGCTATTATAATATTAAGGGGACCGGAAAGTAATGCCGTTTTCTTACTTTAAATTCAAACACATAAATTTTTAACAGAGGATGTAAAAGAATGGAACTCTCTTGTAATCCCGTAGGGAAAACAATAAAGTTATCTTATCTTATCTTACATAAATTTTTAACGAGTTTTTATTTTTAATCAATGATGTAATCATCCTTATTATCAACAATTTTTTGTCATCTAATGTGCAAATTTTCAATGCAGGATCGATAAAAATCAATTGGTTGTTGAGCAAAATATCTAGAGATGGAATGACAGAAACGACATTGCTTTCCGGTCCCCCTAATACTATAATACCATTATTAACCCTTTCGCTACCAGCGTCACACATATGTGACGGGCATTCATTACCAGTTGATGACAATAGTTTATACCAGATCGTGTGTAAAATTGCTAATTTCACTTAGTTAGAACGTTATAAATACATCCCACAAAAATTAATGACGATTGATATGATATTTAAATAATAAAATGTCTCAGCTGTGGTGGCGTTATAAATACATCCCACAAAAATTAATGACAATTGATATGATATTTAAATAATTAAACGTCTGAGCTGTTGTAACGTTATAAATAGGTCCCACAAAAATTAATGACAACTGATATGATATTTAACTAGTAAAACGTCTGGACTGTGGTAGCGTTATAAATACGTCCCACAAAAATTAATGACAATTGATATGATATTTAAATAATTAAACGTCTGGGCTCTGGTGGCGTTATAAATACCCACAAAAATTAATGACAATTGATATGATATTTAAATAATAAAACGTCTCAGCTGTGGTGGCGTTATAAATATATTTCATAAAAATTAATGACAATTGATATGACATTTAAATAATTAAACGTCTGGGCTCTGGTGGCGTTATAAATACGTTCCACAAAAATTAATGACAATTGATATGATATTTAAATAATAAAACGTCTCAGCTGTGGTGGCGTTATAAATATATTTCATAAAAATTAATGACAATTGATATGACATTTAAATAATTAAACGTCTGGGCTCTGGTGGCGATTTGTTTCCTGAGGCCCTGGTAGCGAAAGGGTTAAACGAATCGATCGGAAACTAATCAAATACTTTTCACTCGTTCATCGTGAAAACGGGTAACAAAATATTGCGTAGAAAAAGATCAAAGAAAAAAAAAAAAGAAGAAAAATCGAGCTTTCCGCTAAACCTACGATCGCGCACAAAGAACAAACGGCGGAGACACGTCGCAGAACGCGGTCCTGTCGCGTTCCCAGCGAATTCTGCTCGTCGGAGAACCGAAACAAAAGGACAAAGAAGAAGCCAAGATACGGCCAGAAGAAAGAACGTTGCGAGAAGGGGGAGAAAGAAGCGCGCGTTCGTTGTTCCTTTCAACGAGAACTGCCGTCGTCCGGGTGCAACGGCGTCGGGAAAAAGAAGACTCGTATTTTCGAGCGTGTACCAGACGCGCCCAGGACCCTCGTTCGCGTTTATTGCCAACTTCGACGGGCTTGCACGCTGGTAACGAAAGGAGGAACAAAGTGGCGAGAGAAGGCAATGGGAACGAGCCGGCAATGTCGTGCGTTACACGTGGAATCCACTGTGTTTCGATCGTTTATAGCGCCCTTGTCCTGTCCCCGTGGTAGCTTCATTCGTTTCGCGGACAATTCCCCGGTGATTTTCGCTGATTAACACTAGAACTACCAACGGGGTCAAGCTGATCCAATGTGTAATTTTTTACAGAAATATGGAAAACTTAGTATGGTGTCTATGTATTCGAAAATTTACTCTAATTTTTAATGAAGTTTGTCTCTCTTATATTAGGTATTCTTTTCGATCGTTGGTAGTTTTAGTGTTAAAACCTGACACGCAGAGACGAGCGACATTTTTATGCACGATCGTACATCTATCTTTGTTATTCCTAATTGTTTATAGCGCCCTTATCCTGTTCCCGTGGTAGCTTTATTCGTTTCGTGGGCACTTCCCCGGTGATTTTCGCTGATTAACACTAGAACTACCAACGGGGTAAAAGTTACCCAATTTGTAATTTTTCACAGAAACGTGGTGTCTACGCATTCGAAAATTTACTCTAACTTTCACTAAAATTTACCTCCCTTGTATCAGGTATTTTTCTCGCACAGTTTTCAATTTCATTTCTTCGTCTCCAATAAGTATGCCCTAATCGTCGGTAGTTCTAGTGTTAAAGCCTGACGCAGAGACGAGCGTCATTTTCACGCACGATCGTACATCAGTCTTTGTTATTTCTGATTGCAAAACAATGGAGAAACGTATGATCGTGCGTCGAAAATGTCGCTCGTCCTCGTTCAACCTAAGGCGCGAAGAACGCCTTAACCGTTTGAGTACCATGGGCTTTTCTTATTTCCCGCTCGAAAAATACCAAGCGGCGCGATAGCACTCGTCATATTCCGTGTCGAAAAGTGGCAAAAAGTGCGATTCCACTGTTTTTAGCTTACACGCAACAAATTCCTACAGCTTATTTTAGTTCCGACATTCTCCTGGGAATAAAATTAATCCAATTTTATCTTTTTTTTACCTAAGACTGAAGGGTAATCGAAAGAAACTGAGCCTGCTGTGATTATGGGCTTCGCAGCCTAGAATGCTGGTGCTTTTTGAAAACAGGACAGAAGAAGCGCGATCGCGCCGCTTGGCGCTCAAACGGTTAAACGTCCAGCAACGAGTCCAAAGAAGAGAAATTTATCGCTTCGACAAGTTATCGTCTCTTCGTTCGATAATTCTCGCACACCGAGAATGGAAGTAAAGTATATATCACACTGCACGGGCGGACGAAACGAAAGGAAAACCGGGAACTCCCGCGCTGTTCGACGCGCAATTATCCGCACGTGCGACCAGAGAAACGTCCGTTCTTAACGTATATGTACGCGTCCAGGGATCCCCGTCGAACTCGTCGAAAACGATCGTGGCTCTGCCTCTAAACTCCACGTGGCGCCTGGAACAACCGTAAGTTTTTCGGCTCGCGGCGAAACTTGCCCCGTAGCGAGGTCTACTCGAGGAAGTTTGGATCGCGAGGAGGAACGGTCGCGGTCGCGTTTCGCAAATTCGTGTCGCGACCGCCTCGTAACCGTGTTTCACTCGCGCTTTATCTTCTCTATCGAGGGTTAACGTTATCCCGGTAGAACAGCATCGACGATCGGTTTCTCTGGTCGGTTCACGTGAACTTCATCAAGTAACTCAGCTGTCATCGACACCGAAACGCACCTAATGATACCCGCTAACAACTAACGAATCGCACTCACGCAGCAGACAACGACAAACAGGCAGCCGAAAGATGAGCGCGTTAACACTTTGACTGCCACGCTGAAATCACATGTTTAGCTGAGGACGCCATGGAAGTACACCGCTAGATGCAATATTTCATAGATATTAATCTTTTATTTTTGATGGTCTAATAAAAATTCTGAATTGTTCAATGGAGCACTTTGTACTTTGAAGTATCCCCTAATTAGTGATAATTTTCAAAATGTACTAGCTGACAATTTTTATTCAACTCTTACAATTGTAAGCAGTTGAAACGCTCCAGTTACCAGTGAGCACCGTGGCATCATAGAAATTAACCTTTCATTTTTGATGGTCTAATAAAAATTTTGAATTGTTCAATGGAGCACTTTGTACTTTGAAGTATCCTCTAATTAGTGGTAATTTTCAAAATGTATCAGCTGACAATTTTTATTCAACTCTTACAAATGTAAGCAGTTGAAACGCTCCGATTATCAATGACCACAGAAATTAATCTTTTATTTTCGATGTTACAATAAAAATTCTTAATTGCTCAATGGAGCACTTTGTACTTTGAAGTATCCTCTAATCAGCGGTAATTTTCAAAATGCACTAGTTGACAATTTTTATTCAATTCTTACAAATGTAAGTAGTTGAAGTACTCTAATCGCTAATAGCCACCATGGAGTCACAGAAAAAACTGTGGCCAATGATATATGACCAACGTGACAGTCAAAGTGTTAAGATCCATTTATACTACCGACGAGCCAAGCAAGCATCGAAAATACGGCTACACCGTCGAAATACGTGTTGATAGTGTTTTCGTCATTATTTCCACAAATATGTGTGTAACATTTGCTCGACTCGTCCTCGACTCACCGGTAGCATAAATTGACATTTCGATAGGATGCAAACAAACGACTTTTTAACGATCGCATGTCTTTCCTTGTTTCTCCAGTTAAAAGTAACAAAGACGAATACACGATCGTGTGCGACAAAATGTCATTAAAGAAGATCTGAACGCAGCGGGAACAGAATCGGTGACCGTTGATGATTCGACCACGCTAATTGAACGAAAGAGTAGAAGTAATCGAACGGGGGAGAGGTGAAGGTGATGGGAGAGAGGAAGCAGAAGAATATGAACAGAATGAGGACGAGTGAGAGCGAGCGTGGCAGAATCACGGGATCGTTGAGAAAATCGTTTCATGAAAACCGAGGGGTCGAAGGGAACAGGGACGTTATAATAGATTCCGTGCGCGTCTACGATTTCGCGGAACCGAAAAAGAGGAAGTCGAAGCTACGTTAACACTATCAGCCATGTATTTCCCTCTTCCTTTCGACCCTTTCGCGTACTTATTACATTTTACATAGATATATGTATATATGTATAACGGATGCCGCGTTTCGTTCGAGGCGTCTTCAAGAAGCGCACCCCAACGCATATGCGCTCGGCGTCCCGATCGAGCGACGAAGAAACGATTCGCTCGTCGAGATTCATTTGTTTTCTCGTTTCCTTTCTTACGCACACCTACACGATTTCTGCACACATACATCTACGTATTTATATGTAACTATGTATATATATAATTATATATTTATATCGTCCCTCGCGCGACACACCCATCATCATATACCTGTCCGTTCCCTCTAACTCGTTCTACGTTTCTTTTTCTTTTATCACACGTGCACGCTCGCTTCTTTTCGTTCGAAGAAAAATAACAAGTATGTATATATATATATATGTATGTATGTATGTATGTATGTATAAATACAATGAACGGAGCGGTCTCCAAGCTCGTCGCGCTTGAAAGTTATCTTCGTAGATTACGAACGCGCTACGCTAAGCTAAACGTTTTCTTTTTCACGGTGCCGAGGAGGCGACGACGGCTGAGAAATGTCCAGCGAAAGGGAAGCACGCATTCACGAGGAACGATCCTCTGGGAACCGAAGGAAAGAGCGAGAGGCCCCTAGACGGAGGCGCGACGAGCCTGGATCACAGCGCGATCGTGATCTCAGATTTTGCCGCCAAGACACGAAATGGAAAGAGCATTTAACGTCGCGACGTTTCGGTGTGTAACAATCGTTGAACATAGTGTATGATTCTGTTGTTCCTTCGTTTTACCCTCCCCAAGCAACCCCCTTCTCTCGATCGATACCAGACACCTCGAGTTTCGGAGTTTCCGGCACACGCGCCGATCTTCCGGCTCGACGAGCCTCCACCACGACGTCGTTCAGGGTTCTGTATCGCGATTGGGACCGTGCACAGGCTCGAAATCGCGCGGCGATTCTCGTGCACGATGCTCGTAAAACGAAAGGAGCCGCGTGTTTTACGTTGCACACACCACCGGTCGAAATTCGGAAGCATTGCAAGAATTCGAGAAAAGAAAGGATTTAGAATGACACAGTTATGTTTGAAATTCTTCCAATTATATACAGCAGTACATTTTAGTCTGTTTCCGACGTTCTGATATAATTATTTTAAATTCAAATAATGTTTCGATTTTTCGTTTAAATAGTTTGCATAACACCTAATAATTTCGGGTTTATACAAAATTAACCAGAGATTCGACGTTGGTATAAACCAAAAAGTGCTTCCTAACTTTTGAACGATGGTGTACACATTGTTTCGTTGCCGATGATCGTTCGGCTAGAATCGGTTACAGGTGAACGGCAAAGGTAGGCTCTTCCTTTAAGAAACAACGAGGACGTTGTTGGTTCTATAACTGTAATAAGCGTATTTCGTTGAATTCGGGGCCAAAGGGAGGACGATACTTTCTCCGGTCGTTTTCCGTTGTCCGTATCCGACGATACTTGCTGATCGATCATTGGCTCGTTTCACTTTGCATCGTGCACTCGATCGCGTGGCTCTACTCTATGTGTTCCCTCGTGGAGCGACGTCGACGCGGGTCGCACAGCTTCCTGTGACCGACTTCCGGTTAGGGGAGTGATTCGCGAAACGTCGTCGGCCAACATCTCGATGACAAAAATATATACAGCAGCGTTCGCACGAATGTCCACAAATTATCTCCACCCGTTTCTTATCATTTTTCACTCGTAGCGTTATCTACAACAGGCGACTCGAGTAAGAATGAGTCGACTGGTGGACATTTAAGCGGACACTAATGTAGAACGGAGCATGACGAGGATCGTCTTTGATGCAATTGCACGCGACAAAGCTAGTCAGAACTTTTCGAGGCGGTATTGTCATGAAGAGTTCCGTTTCACGCGCCATTTTGGTGCACGCTCCGTCCGCCATTTTGACGCAGATTTCGCGCGCCATTTTGACGCAGACTCCGCTATCCCCCGTTCGACAGAATGAAAATTTCAAATGGTTCCGTTTTAACTCGCCATCAAAGTGCTCGTTTTATCTCACAAAATCAATTACAAATCATACGTGTTTAATAATGATCGACAATGTTACTTCTTTGATACGAGTAACGTTCATCGATTACTCCACGTATGCCGAAGCTTGGATAAGTAAAATTTTCGCTCTGTCTTCAGACGAAGGGTCTTTGTTGAAGAACTCTTCCGGTGTCATGACCTGTACATCGCCCAACCACCTCCCCTTGAACCTCATTCTCGCTTTCCTCCCTTCACGATCGAGATAGGCGGCAACGACGACGACGGCGGTGTAGGTCTTTTTGTGCGCTCGACGCTCGCGCGAAGCACCTTTTTTTTTCTCTCGTTTTCGTACAGCAGAAGCGTAATAATGTGTTCGCGTGAAAACTATCGTTTACTCGTTTACGCCGGTTAAAAAGGGCTGCTCAGCCCTCGCCACGTTGGTGGATCTCTAACACAGATTTACAAGCTCCTAGACCTGGCCCGTGGCGGCCAGCTTTCCTAACATATCTATATGTAACGATAAATTTCTCGAGGAGTCGAAAAAACAGAAACGCGTGCTGCTCGTTAGCAATTGTACGGGGCGACAAAATGGCCGATACTCTCAACAACCGATCTCGATAGAAGCGGTAATATAACACAGACTAGCCGAGCAGAAAAATCAACCATCTTTCCTCAGTTAACCTTTTCGCGCGCCAGTGAACGCACAGTGGAAACAACAAACCATTTTCACAGGGAAGTCCTGTGCACGCTGAAATCAACAGTAACGCTTTCAGCACAAAGAACGTGATAACGAGAGCCTGCTAACCGAACGTGTGTGTGCTCTCGTGGTGGGCACCCGCGCGCATTATCGATCGGAAGCCTTGGAGAACGTTTGATCGTTCCTTAATTTTACGTGAGCAAATGCGTAATAACAGAAAACGGAGGAGAATGGATGGAGGAACGTTAAAAAGTGAGGAAGGCTGAAAAATCGTACGATCCGGTAATCACGAATTACGAATTCACCGCTCTCTCGTTCGATTAATGTTCACTGTGAAATCGAGTGCGAGGTATTATTAAACTGATAACGTTCAAAAGGCTTTGATTAGCCCCGTTTAAGAAATAATTGGGAGAAATTGTTCCGGTATCAAGTGCAAGGTTGCTAGGAAACCCGAATCGATACGCGGGAGGATAGAGCGGCAGGAAAAAAAGACTGGTTCCGCTGTACGGAGTATATTATCGCGGCTGAAAAAAAAATTCATGAACACAAGGGTGAATAATACTAATAAAGATAAAAGGACCTTTTGCTTGGTAATACGCGTATGGTTTTTTGATCGATAATGTACGTGTGTGTGTGTGTGTGTGTGTGTGTACGAACTCGTGTACGCTCTCTTTCTTTTTCTCTACATCTTTCTCTCTCGCTCGTAATGTTTGATTCGAGAGCGCGAAACACAACGAACGAAGAACTGCCCCGACATTGGGGAACAACCATTTTCGATGTGGCGTTCGTTCGAAATGGAATAACATTTTAACGTTAAAAAAGCGTCGGAGCTGCGGAAAATCGGTGTCTAAAATATACGCACAGTCGATTAACAAAATATTCGAATACACTACCCATAGAAACTATTATACAATGGAAAATAAAATTTTCAATTGCTTATCGTGGACGCAATATTTAATGCAATTCATCGGAATTATTCACCGTATATTTGCTTGTTAAGATATAAAGCTTGGAAACGGAAAGTATACCGGTACTCGAATATTTTTGTGACCGACTGTACTCGTTTTAAACAACTATTTCTCCCAGCCCCGAAAAGAACACGCTACGACCCGGGGGATGCCCGGGTAGCCGAACAAAACGTAATCACAACGATCCTATCCTAAATAGCGTAAAAATCGATCAACCGTAAAACGAAGATTCTCACGCCGTCCCAGCCTTTCGAGGGGAGAAAAAAGAGAAGCGTCCTCGAATCGGTTGGGACGAGCGTGAAAAGGAAAAAAAATAGAACGATTCCGCGGAACATGGACGTTTAAAACGGTCGGGGTTGCTAATCGATCATTCTCTAAAATGAACATAAACACGAACATACGTGGATCTCGCGAATCGACGGAAGAACGATGAGAAACAAGAGGATGAAACACAAATACGTGGAAGAAGAAAACGCGATCGTGCCTTTCGCCAAGTTTCTCGACTCAATTCTAACAGCTGCAGTATTCCCTCGTTAAATGTTCGCATGCTCGAAATAGTATCGTTAACGATATACGCGCTTTAACGATAGAATTATCGACGATTAAATTGTACTTATTTGCATGGAAGAGATGAAATTGAAAATTATGTGAAAAATATACCGAATACGTGGAAAACAAATCTTTATTTATACCTTCTGCAAAAATTCAATAAATTTTCGAAGCTGTACTATGGTGAATTTATAAGGCTGCTATGAATAATTACCAATTGGTCATTTTGACCATTCTGATAGTTCTATTGTTAACATCCCTCGCTACCTGCATCATTTTGTTATAAATCTTAATGTGGTGAGCTTCGAATGTGTCGGCTGATAAATTTTATTCGACCTCATTCGACAGTTTAGAGAATTTAGAAAAACAGAAAAAAATTTTGATTTGTGTAATTCTGGTCAAATACAAAGAAGTTACCATTTAATGTACAGGCGATCGGATTCGATTCCCAGAAATTCGTGGGGGATGATTTTGTGAACGTTACCGATGGAAAAATTAGCGAACACTAACGAGGGAAAACTGTACTCGAATAAAAGTCAGTCGTGACCCAATTATGTGATTCGATGTGAAACGTAAGCTAAAAATAAATCTGCACAGATTTTGAGACACGCAGTTTGTGGTTTTTTTTACATATTGTGTAAACACAGTGGCTACAAAAAGTATTTGTACTAAACTCGAGGTTTGAGAACCAGAAACCTAAGTGAATAGCAATTTACGAGAGTTTTAGTTTCTATGCTCTACATCTTTGTTTTTGAACGAACATTCATTTATTCTATAAATTGTTGCGATTTCAACTGCACTTTTGACAAAATGGATTGTTCTTAAAAACGTAAGGAAAAGCTAAGTATTTGGATTTCGTGAAGATAAAAATTAGATTTCGACCCACATTTAATTTAAAAATACCCAAATCCTTCAGTAAGATTTTTTCCAATCAGATTCTATGCTTAAATTACAAAATACTACATTTTCTCTGTGGAATAAAAGTAACATTAAATAAGAGGAAAGTAAATCCTTGTATCGTTGAGATATTTTATGTCAATTGTACTATTAATTCACTAACACGTGTACAATTTAATTTCAATAAAATGCTTCGTACTAAACGTTTCAAAATTAGACACATTAGAAACATGAAATTTCTATAAATCATCAGTTATATGTTTTCACGGTTTTTCCTCGATAAATCTGAACTACCCTTTCTTTCCTCTTCTTGGTAATTCATAATCACAAAAGAAAAGGCTCGCCATCGCAGATACTAATCTATTTAACCCCTTGACCTACCTGTTAACACCAGACAGCTTGGACCACTCGTCGCGCATCGAGCCGTTCAGCTATTTAACCGCACGTAACTAAAGTCACAAGGTATCGAGAACGACTGACCTGAAGCACAAGTCTGACTCGTGTTGTTTATGTTTGGTTCGAACGAAGTAACACGACGAGCCAGACTCGTGTTTATGGTTTTTGGCACGAGTTTCTGATTACGAATCCCATTAGTCATTGTAGGCCAAGGGGTTAAATCTAAGTATTCGGTTTGTAAATGATAACCCTTATGTCTCCAAGGGTGCTTCTCAAGCAAAAGCAATATAATTGATAATATAAATATTGTAATCAAAATTATGTTACTTCTGAAATGAATAAAAATTGAAATTTTGAATGACCTTAATATTATTATTTATACGTCATTCTAAATGTTAACCCTTATGGCTCCAAATGTGCCTCTCAAATACCACTAATATAATTAATAATATAAATATTGTAATCAAAATTATGTTACTTCTGAAATGAATGACTTTAATATTATTATTTACAAGTCACTGTAAATATTAACCCTTATGGCTCCAAATGTGCCTCTCAAACATTACCAATATAATTAATAATATAAATATTGTAATCAAAATTATGTTACTTCTAAAGTGAATGACTTTAATATTATTATTTACAAGTCATTGTAAATGTTAACCCTTATAGCTCCAAGTATGCTTCTGAAGCACCACCAATATAATTGACAATATAAATATTGTAATCAAAATTATGTTACTTCTAAAATGAATAAAGATTGAAGTTTTGAATGACTCTAACATTATTATTTACAAATCATTGTAGCCTTTGAAATCCGACACTTAAAAACTTGCAAATCAAAATAAGTGAATAAAGAATAAGTTGGAGTTGCCGGTCGATATACACAACTTAAAAGTAGGAGTGTTAACGGTTGTAAAATCAATATAGTGCTGTGTGTAAATACCTTTTGTAGCCACTGTGCGTTCATTTTTTCTCCTCTGGGTGGTTGGTCGTTCGATGAGATTTCATGCGCGCTAACGAAACGTCGACGGAAGCGAGGAACGAAGGAAATTTCGATTCGAAGGTTATCGGTTAACCGAGCTACGGCTATACAACGGAAATAATAATTTCCCCCGAAGAGATAACCCTGTTAATTCGGCGAGCGAAATTTCGAGGGGAACGCGAAATCGCCCGGAAATCGGGACGTTTTTCCGTCGAACCGAAAATTAAAGCGATCCCTTGCGAGCCTCTCGATTAAACGTGAACCAAAAAACGTAACCAAAAAATAAAATGATCGTACGGATTTTTCGATTTAAGAAAAAAAAAAGAAAAAAAAGAAATAGAAATTTTCGTTTCACGCGAATTTTGCGACCGTGCAAAATTTCTAATTCCAACGCGTCACGCTCGAACAAACTTCGCGACCTTTCCGAATTGGTTGGATACTCGAGTCTGGCGTTAGGACACGTGAAAAAGAGAAACGGACTAACTATACATACAGTCGGCGTATTAAAAAAGAAACGGGAAGGAGGGGCAGGGAGGGATGAGCACAAAAAAGTGGAAACTAAAGAGAAGAGAAAGAAAAAAAAAAAGAAGAAAAGGCACGGGACGAGAGGGGAACTAAAACGAAATCGTAATAAATCTCAAGTAAAAAAAAAAAGACCGTCTGTTCGGTCTGGCATGTACAAAAAAAGTCTCGGTATATACATAAGTACTCGTGTACATATAAATGTTTTCCGCGTTCACGCGTGTATTCATGGTGTGTATGCGTGTTGTTCGAATATCCATACATATATAATACGTGCTCGCTCGGACGCGTTTAATGTAACACAAAGAGAAGTCTCTCTCTGTACGAAAGGAAGTACTACCCTAAGTAAAAAACTGATACCAAGGACAAAAAATATTGGCAGGCCTTGCGTGTGTATTATGTTGTTGTTCGTGTATCATGTATTATCGACAGAATATAGGCGTGTTCCTCTGTGTGTGTGTATGTGTGTGTGTGTAGGTCCTACACGAAGAATATCGACAGTAGAAATATAAATCTTGGTAACGACTCTCATAAAGTTAACAATAATAACAGATTATTACGAGATATAATTCGTTATCGGGTCATCCCAGAAGCTTTAACATTTAAACGTGTCAACGTTTACGCGTTGCTCAAAAGCGTAGGCGACTTAGCAACGTTAAAATTATATGGTTCACTATACGATATGAAAAAAAAAAAATAACATTCGTTTCACTATAAAACAACGTGAAAGAATATTTCAATGAAATACGAGGCAAGTATATTATATGCTACGTAACGTGATATTTCAGCTTGGAAATGAATGTTTCTGCTTGGAAAAGAATACTTCTGCTTGCTTGTGGAAAAAGAGGATGATTACATCTTTTTGGAACACCCTGTATTATATGATGTAAAAAGTAAACGCGGAACTTGCTGGCTGACCCAATAAGATACGTATAAACTACAATTTGGTTTCCTCTTTCCCTCTTTTCGTTTAATTCGAAACCCCTGCTTGAACCAGCGATCCGTTATAACTATCTATTGCATCGCGAACGCGCGAGTATTTCTATATAAAGAAACATTGAACGGAATATATATATATATATATATATATATATGTCTGGTAAAACTGAAACCCGACGAGGTGCCTCTCGAAACATTCAGTTAATTAATTACTCGTTCTGTCATCCTGCTAACGAAAGGACGCGAGCTGTTTCGCACCTGAAACCCGCGATTGTCAAAGAAAGCGGTCCAAACATGCGTATCCGCCAAAGTGAAGAAGAACAGGGAGAGACTCATTACCGTGTTAGCTCACGCAACAGTCTAATAAAATATGTAAAAAGAGCTGGGAACAAAGGGGGTGTCGTTTACGAACGAACCGACGAAAAACGTGGGGCTAGAACGAGAAAATTTAAATGCGACTAAATATTCGTAACAATAACGTATTATAATCTTCTTTCCTTCGTTTCGTTTTACTTCACCTTTCTTCGCAAGGACAACCATAACATCCGTACGCACCGTGCGTAGCCAAAAGTTTGGAACCGCTATAAATTCCAAGGAAGGCAGCCATTTTCTTTTTTTTTTTTTTTTAGACAGAGAAAATTCGAAGTTGCATTACCAGTTTAGAGTTCAGTTAACTCTTCGGTTAAAAAGTTATCAGTACGTGAAAAATTGTTGTTAACAATTGCGATATTAATTTTAAATTAATAAAGAAATTCGCATGAATTCCAACGTGAGCGTAAAACAGTAGCGGTCCCAAACTTTTGACCGACACTGTACGTATATATGCTTCCACCCTTCGCGTCGATCGTGCAGAGAAAGGAAGCATGACAGACCGAAACGAAGAGATATTCTACGATAGAGAATACCTGCATAATGTAAATACGCTGCTTCGATGGAGTTCGCTAAGCATCTAGCCTGATTGACAGTCTTCGATAAGAGGAATGCATTCCAGGAGAAAAATAGATTATAAAATGAATATTTAATACATTTCACGTGAAGCTGTATGCTCGCGCAATTTTGTTGATCGTTCTTTAGAAACCTCTGAAAGCTTTGCGACAGAGTGAAAAATATATATATGTATGTATATATATATATTTATATGTATGTATGTATATGTTTGATCGGATTATCAGCTTAACTTCGCGTGGAACAAATTACTAGACCTACCTAATATCGTGTTTACTACTTATTTAAATTACTAGCGGCTTGCCGATGAGACCAGAAATAAGACTCGTCGATTCGCTGCCGTCAGTCGACGCTTCACAGCGCGTGTCATGTTGCTATACTTAACGACCATCGTTCCTCGTGGTAACGTTCGCCGTTGATGGTCATACCATTACCATGTCTTCGTCAACACTGATGATCGTAGGAAATGCATTGTCCGCGGAACTCTGCCTCTGGATAGGTTTCTTTCTCACGAGTCCGTCTATTAACAAATGTGAAACAAAACACATAAATATTATGATCACTATATCATAGACTATAGTTCAAAAACAATGGCCAATATACGGTACATTTAAAATAAAATTTAACTTTAACTTTAAACTGTGATTTTTTTTAATTAAATGAATAGCTAATCCTAACTTAAGTGGTCAGTAAAGAAATCGTAAGACAAGTATTCCTTTTAATTAATTTCTACTACGGTAGAATAACCAGTGTTAATAATATATCATTTGTATGAAACACGTATTAATAAACGTAGCTATATTTAGCGAATATACTTTCTTCGCATTTCTGTACTTAATCTTCAAACCTTAAAAACGGAATAAAACCACCCTATTAGGGACTCCACTAACCTACATTATTGAATCGATTACAGGTCAATCTTTATTTCTCCGTATGATACTGTTTCCGCTACTTGGTTACCGTGTAGATTAATGAAAGTATAATGATTTACCGGCAGAGGACGGAAGAAGATCATCAAGAGACCCGTCATCCAAATCCGTAGCAGATAGAAGTAGGTCGTCATCTGAAGAAGCTCTCGTTAGGCTGGGTAGTGTTGAGGTTAGTAGGGCCTTTTCCTTTTGAATTTCTTGAATGTGATCGACGAGCAGCGCCTCCTCCTCGTCGCCTCGGTCTCTGTCTCGATCCGCAGTACCGCCTCTAGCGGCCACAGTTGGAGTTGCCGCGTTCAGCTCCTCGGGACTGAATATCTTCGAAGACCGTAAGCTGGACAAACGATGGGTCGCGGTATGACAAGCGTTCTCGAGTGTATTAATATCGGCTAGAGTCGCTCTGACGACCCTCAGTTTCTCTTGCACGATCGTCTCGACGCAACAGGTCTGCCTGCCAACGTCTTGCAAGGAATCCTGCGCGGGCAGAGTCCTGTTCGTTCGCAATATGCACGGCGCAAAAACTATCGCCAGGGCTGACGGAGACATTCGATTGTCGACCTCGTGAAGCGCCACTCTGGCCAAATGAACGATCAGCCGTTCCATAAGATCAAAGTTCGGTTTCGGTAACTTCTTCAAAATGGCGAAGAGCGTGCTGATCCGGTCACGAGGGTCTGTCAGATTGGCGGCGTGCAGAAAGTCGTCGTAATACTCGAAGGTTAGCAGAGGCTCGGGCATGTCCCGAAAGAAACTTTTCAATACAGCCGCGAGCACGTGCACTTGGTAATTCTCGAAGTCCACTTTCTCCAGATCACCCTCGTCCATTTTTAACTTCAACTCTTTCACCTTAGAACTGACACCGCTCTTTCGATATATACCCTCTGTGTAGAGACCGTGCATCTCTATGGTCGTGATCAATCGATCCACCACTATCGGTACCTTACCATCACCGCAGTCTAATTTATACAACGGAACACCAAACACTTTGCGCGAGTTCGCCTCGTGCAACGAGGCATCCTTCCCACAGTCCACCAATGTTCTCATGTAGCATTTCTTGTGGCACGTTAGCTTGCAATCTAAACATAAAGATGATGGTACGAATGAATAATGGCCGTGAAAATAGGTTAGAAGGCTAGGGGAAAAGAAAGATACTCACTCTGACAGACAAGTCCTCGCTCGATAGGCCACATGAAGAAGGACGTGCACACCTCGCAGGCTGTAGGTATATTTATAATAGTTAACTGGAACATATGATTACCGTGTCGCGTTGGCTCCTCCTGTTTTCGTTTCTTTTCTTTCTTACGCTTGCTTTTACTCTGTTTCTCCGGTGCTTCGGTTTTCACTTGAGTCATGAATTCGTTCATGAACCCTCTGAACGCGTTCACTCCCATTGTCACGGGAAAATCTTCACTGGTATTTTCTTGCTTGCACACAGTTTCCATTACGCGCAAAAAGTTCGTTATCAAATCGGTGTACTTAATGTTGCCCTCGACGCCTTGCTGAGTGGCAACGCTGTAAGTGATCACGAGATCGTCTTTGAATTTACGCAGTGCCTGTTTAAACACACGATCGACTTCGCTGGGTTTTCTGCCCTCTTCTTGTCCCTCCATAATGTATATCTTCTTTGTAATGAAATCCTGCATGAGAGCTAACTCCTTCGCGTCGGATATAATCTTATCGGTGCTGTCCGAGAAAACTGACGTACCGGTTAAGCTGAATTTCGACGCCACTGTTTGTTTCGTGGCATCGTATGGCGTGCGTGGTGATTTCCTGTTTTTCCGTCGACCCGGAGTGTTCGCTAGGTTACAGGGCATCCTAAGTACTCCACCGTTCTGGATACACTTTACATGATACAATTGTTTACAGTCGATACACTTGTACCCCTGCGTGACGAACGCATCCATCTTTTCATGGCAACAAACGCACACGTCGTCTTTGGCAAACCTTGCTACTTTTCTAAAATAATGGCCGGCCAACGTGAAAAGTCTGCCTTTCCATTCCAAGAGATTCATTCCAGGTGCTAGTTTCAAGTCGTTCGGACTCGTATCGGTTCCAGGTTTGTCCTCGCTGAGCCCTGATATTTTCGTGGCTGGATCCGAATTTCTTCTTCTTAATTCTAATGTCGTTATCGCGTTGGATCTCATGCGTTTGCCAGGCTGTTGCGTTTTCGATGCAAAATCATTTTTGTTCACAGGCCAATCCGTCACCGACCTCGAAGGCGTCTCGTGCGGACTATCTTTCCGTGTCCGCACATTTGTCGACTTGTGAAGGTCGCTCTCCTTAATCGTACCAAGAAACAGACTCTTTGCTTCCCCGCTATTGGTCTCCGATACACTCTCGCCCATGGATCGGCACTGTACTTCTCTAGAGGGGCGGTTTCTTCTCATGCTTCTGACAGGCACGTCGGGTTCACATTTTTCCTTTGGTCTCGAGTTCCTCAACACGGCTGTACCTTCCGTCATGTTAAACTTCAAAGCGTTCTCATCGTGCGCGGAATCCAATTTCGTGGATGTATCCCCTTCTGAATTCTGCCGCCTTAAGTAACTAAAATCTTTAATCTCTTTGCCGTGTCCGTAACCATGATCACGTCTAACAGGTGAAACTGGTACGCTCTCTATCCGCTCGCTTGGTACGGTATTGTCGCTTAGCCGACGTTGTTGGTCTCTGGTCGACGAACTTTCCATGTGAACAAAACGATCGCTGTCCAACTTCACGTTATAATTCGACGCCTCGTTCGGTTTCACTTGTGCCGGCTCGAACAAGCTGTCCGTTACATTTCTATACTGGGAGACGTTCGGTGAACGCGTCAACGTTGATTTTTGCGGGCCAGACAATAAATAATCGCTATAATTAATGGACGAAAAATCCGCTCTACGGCGCCAAACGTCTGAATTTGGACTCTGCGTTAAGTTTATGTTGGACTGATGATAAGTGATCTCCCGCGGATTCGGGAACGGCGGAGCTGTGTTAAAGGCAGGCGGGGCGCTTTGCACGGCACTCGGAATTTCTGAGTCGGTCTCTCCGTCGCTGTATCCTGTTGACGAACTGTCTGCTCGTTTGCTAACCGACGACAATCGACTCGGGGCATTTACTAAGTTTGTGTTTACTGTTACTACGGGAGACTGATCGCCGCGTTTCGTTCTCGAATTCGGCACCGGTTTGCTGCACGAATTTTCTTGAGACTCCGAACTGTTGACGCTCACTTGAGATTCGTAGCTCCGTAAACTCGTTAAACTCTCCAAGCTGCTTTTACGCTCGTTAAACTCGTCCGAAGGGAAGGAATCCGTGTTCCTTAAGATTGTACCGGATTCGGGCTGGATTCTTGTGTTTGGCGCAACTTTACGCTTGGAATACGACATGTTCGTGTCGATCGTGCTGTCTCGAAGCAGGTTGTCCGTTCTACAATACATTGTTGAAGTGGCATAATCAACGGTGTTTAAAAAAAAAAACCTTAACAAAAGTTCAACGGTTTTAAATGAAATAAATAAATGGGTATTTACCTTGCTGTTATAAGAGAATTTTGACACTCTGTTTTGCGAACCATATTAAATTTCAACGATCCATGATCTTCTGGGAGTGATCTGCGTGTATTAAACAGAATTGTTAATAATACTTACGAACATGCACGCGACCACCTCTTGTCCTTATCTATACTTACTCTTCGCTGTCCCTGAACCTGGGATACATCTTGCTGTTATCGTATATGAACTCTGCCGGATTTTGAGTTTCTTTACACTCTCCGATTTTATCCACGAGCAATTTCTTTTGTTTCTTCAACTCTGCAAAAGCCTTTCTCGCGTTGTTACCTCGAACCCGTGCTTGGAAAGTGATCACACACGACTTAAGTTTCTTGAACCAATTCAGCTGCTTGTATGCTCTCCAAGCGGATTGTATGTGAACAGTAGCCTCGATTTTAGCACGCAAAGAATGTGCAAACCTTTGGGCGATTACCATCCTCCAAAACGCCTGTATTTGCACGACTGCATTCTTCAATCTAAGAAATCTTCTTCTTTCCAAACACGCGCGGAACCATTTCTGTATAGTTGTAATGCTTGTAATGATCTGTTGGTGCAGTTCGATGTCCAGTTTAATTTTTTCCGATTCCCGGAGAAATACTTTAGTCGTGCCAAGCTGGTAATTGTCTCTGTTTAGATTTAACGTCAACAGAAAATCTCTGACGTCAGACTGAGAACTTAACAAACCCTTAGGCAATAACATTCTGTACAGTTGGATGAATTCCTCGTATGTTAATCTAACATTGAATCCAGCTTGTCTTATTCTGACTGTTTCCAGCATTCCTGTGTATCTTAACTGTCGCTGTACCGTTTCCTCGTCGAATTTATTTGGAACCTTGTTAGCATTACTTTTAATGCATCTAATAAAGAATGGATTTGCTTGGTTCAAGGTAACCATTAAACTGTGCAGACTTTGTTGAAATTGTGCTGATACTGTCATGGGTTGCTTTCTTGCTTTTCCTGGTCCTGTACCATAGCTCTGTGTTCTTCCGGCAAGAGTTTTCACAGTTTGAAGATTTTTTAAACCCTTCTTACCACGTTCTCTTGGTCGAAACGATTTATTTTTCCTGCAAAGGCGTCACATTTCAATGTAATGATACTGGAAACGTTTCGAGGATTCCTTTTCCTATTTTTTAATTTTCTATTAAAATACATAAAACGTGTACATAAATTATATTCCTAAATTTCAACGGAGACGATATGTTTGCTTTATTGTAGTTACATGTGTGTGTTTTATTATCGATCACTGGAAACTATTAATTAAACATGTTACAAAAACAGGAAAAGGAGAATTTATGATTCTTACAGTGACATGTATGGCATTGAAAATAGTAACGATTAATCATTATTAATGTACTATGAAATATAAGTAGCAAACATTTAGCAGAATATCATCAAAATTTATATGACTATAGATTATGATAGCAAATACAGTGAAGCATGTAATATAAGGTTTAACTGTATATAAAATTAGTTATCTGAAGATTTAGAAATTCTTAGTAATACAAAAGAAATAGTATCGATTATCGCAGAAGATAAATGCAATGATTAGTATGAATTATTAATGTTAATAATAAGCAATTTGCATTCTTGATGAGCTATTAACTTCGTAAGGTAGTGTTTTCATTAGTACATAAATGTATTTTGTGCAAGATTGTTAGATTTCTAAGAGGTGTTATCGTGCAATTAACTGCAATTAATTGCTAACAAGAAGGATGTGTTTATAAGATGAAGAAATTAATGCTATAGAATTTTTTGAATTGGAATTATTTGCTGTATTAAGCAGCAGATAATATAAATCAACCCATTCTTGACTGTAGACCGTAGTGAACTTAATCAAAACTAAATACAATTCTAAATAATATAAGATTATCGATCTCCAGCCTTAAGTTTGTAACGTAAATTAAATGGGCCAATTCATATATTTCTTAATATGAAACGTGAGAAAAACTACTGTCGTGAAATCAACATGCATTAAGTGTAGCTAAAATTACGAACAAACAAATCATTAAAACGTGACGATTAGAAAACGACACAGGATAATGATCGTGAATATTATGGTACATCAAAGAAAATGATTTAAGTGATCTCTAAAGGACGCGTGAAAACTTTGTAAAGTAATGAATATCTGTAGAAAGCTGTGTACGACTGCATGGGAAGACCATTAATATCCTATTGAAATGCTATTACCTATGCAATGATATCCTTCACCCAGAATCACTATAGAGCACACACTACCTTTATCGTAGAGCAGTGAGTTTTTGTAGCTTAAATTACAATGTTATATGGAATATTAAATAGGTGCTGTTTACATACATGACTATTTGATTAGCGCGTTCCATGACGTTTGCTTCGTCTTTTGGAAGCACCCTCTCTAGCGGAGTATGAGTATCTCGCCTGAGTTTATTATTACTATGAGGCTGGTCTTCCCTGCCCCTTATTAAGTAACCCTTCATCGTGGTTACGTTTGACGGGTGTTGCGTTTGATTAATGTTTCGAAATTGTGGCCACGACAATCGGTTGTTGTTTACATTGTCGTTGTTTTCGAGTTGTATAGAAGATAATGTGGTAGTGGGTATAGTTGATGGTATACAGACACTGCGCTGCTTCTGATAGCTTGGACGATTATGTTTGTGCGAACTGAAAAAGTCTCTCATGCTTAGTTTTCTATGATAGTTTCATGTAATTAAATAGTAATTATATTGTTCAATATCGACATCTTTTAGGCTTTAAGGTTTGTTGATGATATTGGTAAAAGTAAATGGTTTCCCTGAGATTCTGTGTCATGAGCGACTCCAATGGAGGAATGCTAATTTTAATGATTGGTATGAATTGTATAAATAAAAAATTATTATTGCATTGTTAATCATGCTCAAGAATAATAGCAAGTAAAGTAATATATTTTCAAATGACAGGATGTAATTGTATGGCGAAAGTTACGAAGATTGCACTCTAATCACATTTAATACAAAAAAGTGCATACAGAAATTCTAAATAATATTTTTAACACACAAGACTGGAAAATATTATATGGATTTACAAACTGTTCATAACTTGCAACTCAGTACTAATTACATCGTTATAAATCCAATGAAGCTTCAATTTTAAACAATGATGAAAATATTTTTGGCATGAAATTAAAGATAAAAACATTGTAAATCCATAAGACATTTTAGCATAAAAAATGTAATGTTTGCCAAAATGACACATACAGTGGATCAAAGGACCACTTACGCGATTCGGTTAATAGTTAGATTGACGGTCGACAACGTCACAAGATGGCTACAGGGACAAAAGACATGTGGCAAATGTAATATAATTAATGTTTGCTTTAATTATAAACACATAGGAACTCCTTCAGCTTGATGCAAATGTTATTAACGTACAACGTAGATTTATACTTTGTAGAGTGAGATAATATGGAGATAAAACATATTCAAAAACAAGCGCAATAACATTGCCATTTCTTTATCACGATCATTATTATTTAACTAATAAATGTTGCTCTATATATTATGAGTATACAAGCATTTAAATATTTTTTGAATCACCTTTTATGAAAGTAAAAATTATACGAAATTAAATAGAAAAGTAATGTATACCTTATCAAGTTCTCGTTCGGTGTCCTATACCTGTTTTGTATAGACGTTTTTGTACCATCAGCTGAAAATAAAGACAAAAGATATTTTCACATTATTATTATGAAGAATTTAAATATAAATAAAGGAATGTAGTACGTCGAGCTAAACAATAATACTATACCTCGGCCATGTCTATGAGCTCGCCCTGCTTCTTGAAAAGCAAAATGAGCACGAAAAAATGCTCGAAGTATTGCCCATCTAAATACAGCAACTGGATCCGCGCCCACTAATTCTCGAACAAATGCAAGAGAAGAGTTTTTCAGTACACCAACTACACCGTCAGGTCGCATTAAATCCAGATTTTTTTCTCTCATGTTAGCAGCTTGGTACTTAACAGCCCCTGCATAATGACGTACAACAAAGGCTGCTTCGCGTCGTTGTGGTGCTTCATAAAATAGATTGTCTTTATGTACCGAATTAAATTTTTGTAGCAATGTCTCATTCGTTGCACCTGGAAAGCTATTATAAACATTTCTTTAATTTAATAAAGTATAACGCATTAACTACTGTAAAAAAACAAATAAATAAAAACACGAAATACTAACTTGCACTGATCATCTAAGAGGCAAAGAAGACCACTCGGCTTTCCTTCTATTAAATTTAAACAGCCTGAATTATCACTGTATCCTATATCAGTCCATCTAATTCCCTGATTTCTGTACTCTCGTTGTTCGTATTGAAAAACATGCTGGTTGAAATAATGTTGCAGTTGTTCATTTGCATAATTTATACATAACTGTTCAAAACTATTGCACGTTTTAAAGTCTTCAAAACCAAAAATATCTAATACACCTATGCTATTGCCTTGATGATCTCTAAGGGTATCTTTCTTTGAAAGCAAAGCATGATTAACCTAGAAAGAAAAAAAGGAGAAAAAAAACATGCTTTTTAATGTCATACAGTTTCATAACATGTATTTTAAATTTAAAAAATAACGCCTTACCTGAAGTACAATCCAATCAAATAGAGCTCCATATAGGCATTTGGCCATAGCATCTCTTGCTGCAATTGCCTCTGGGAGCCTATAATTAATAACCAGAGTTTCCCCAGAAGCTCTTGCACGTTTAGCGGTAAGCGCGGCCAAAAGAGTTTCTTGTTTTACTCGAAGGAGTTCAGATATCAATGCAACTACTTCAGGGTTCTTAACTCCTACAGCTTCATCATGATGATGATAAGACTTCCTAGGTTGAAACTCAACATTACCTAAAGTAACGAAATATAGTTAGTTTCTTTCATAAAACCTTAATGGAATAAACTGATAATCACCAAGTAGAAGAACAGCTGACAAAACTGCAAACAAACGCCTTTGTTTTTCTGGTGTAAATCCAACCATTTCCATAGATTGTTTCAGTCTTGAGAATTCGTGTCGTTCATCAACGTTTTCAAGTCCATAACAGCCACTTTTATTTAAATAGTTGTAACGGTCGCAACTTTCTAAATGCAGAAGTTGTTTTTCTTGTTCACTTGCTCCAGCCAAAAGATAATAAAATACATGATAATTTCTTTCATTTCTTCCTTGAGAAACTATTCTTGATTTTTCCAAAAGATATTTTTGTACAACAGCCCTGTAAATTATTTTATTATAATCACAAATTATTATAAAAATGAAAAGTAATCACGTTTAACATCTTACATGTAATACCACTTACCCATGCACCATTCCATTTTCCTTGTAATTTACTTGAATAAATTTCCCAAAACGACTACTATTGTTATTGTGTGCAGTTTTTGCATTTCCAAATGCCTCTAGCACTGGGCCAGCACTGAGTATTGTCTGTTCAACACCACTACCATGAGAACCTTTCTGACTAAGTGCTGTTAAATGATGTAGTAAAAAATTTGTTGATTCTGTTTTACCAGAGCCACTCTCACCACTAATAACAATGCACTGATTTCTTCTTTCTTTAAGCATGCAATGGTATGCAGCATCAGCTATGGCAAATATATGTGGAGGTATATCTGGCCCCAACCTTCTATTTTGATAGAGTTTTACATATTTTGGATTGTAAATAGGATAAAATTTAAATGGATTCAATGCAATTAGTATGCTGCCAACATATGTATATATGTTTCCAGCTAAAAACCTAGCACGAAGGTTGTCTAATAGGGTTTGTTCATTAAGATCTGGAAGTTGACATAGATCTGGATACTCCTTATCTCGTGGTTGATATAAGAATCTATTAAAATAATCTTTGAGGAGCTGTGGATCCATGGGAAATCTACTATCTGACCACAAATAATCTGGTTGTTTTTTACGCAAGTAAAACCTATAGTATTCTTGTTGTGCTGTATTTTTTGGCCATAATAACATAAGTGCTACAGGGCACTCAGATGGCCCAAGTCTTCTTTCTTTACATTCTTGTCCAACAGAGTTTCCTACTACTTCTGCTAACTCATAACCATTGGAAACAGAGGCATCAACTAATCCAAGTCTTTCTATAATACATTCCACTATCTCAGCTGATGAAGTTTGTTTTGTAGCTTTAATTGAAAGTGCCTCATATTCTGGGCTCCATTCACCCACAAATACTTGCACTACCCCTGAGCCACAGTTATCCATTTTTTTAACCCTTGTTTTATATAGGGTTAACAAATTTTTCCTCTATCATCCAAGCAAAATTTCAAGTGTATTGTTTCTTCTTCTTTTTGCTTTTCAATTATGTACAGCCACTGATGCAAACGTTTAAAATAACTTTTATACATTTTGTTTAAAAATGTTCACTATTACAGTCTTGCTGATTTTAGTGACTTATTTACAAGTATTGTTTACATTAATTTAAATTTGTCAAATGCACTCAAAATTACCCAATATTCATAAACTAAAAGACCTTATTTATATACATATGTATCATGTCAAATTATATTCATGAATTAGTTCAACAAAATAAAACTTTGTGAATATTATGTTTCTTTCTTTGTAACACCATAATATACAGAAATATAAAGTGTTTCCAAATTTTTTGTGAAACTTTCACTTAAATTTATTATTTAATTTGTTGAATAGGACAAAATACCATAGAGTATTGTAATCATAGGTCAATATACCTTCTTTTTGTATAATAAAATAGAGTCATTAAAATTATTTTGTTTTCTTTTTGTAATTTATATATTCAGTCAATTTTATAGATTTTTATTGATTTTGTTCTTCAATAGATAGAGTATTTTGAATTTATAGAATGATGCATTTAATTCAGGTATCATGTATTTAACATTGTACGTCCAACAAAACCTTTCTGACAGCCATTATATTTTATCACGACATTTACTATATAGTTGAAAAGAGTATAGGTATGCTATTGTTGGCAGGCAGTAAATGAGTTTCTCCACTGAGACAATAATCCAAGGTTTTCAATGCTTTGTAAACATTCTTGTGCCATTTGAGTATTTTAATACACTTATTGCAAAAGATTACAATTGTATTTATACGTATTATAAAACTTTTGTGCGTTGAGGAAGTATCTTATCTGAAAAAAAAAGATGTATGACACATCAATGTTTCAAATCAAGTGTTTCTTGTATTGTATAAATAATGTCATAATTATATCACTGTATAAATTTACTTCATACATATAAATATTTAATTCTTATTGTATTCATAACACAAAAATATTTTACTTTCTATTCACATTTGTCTTTATATAAATACAAATTGTCTGTCAAAGTTAAATTATTATAGTTTGACAAGAAAATGCATTCCAGCTTTTAATTCTAACCTTAAAACAAAAAAAAAGAAGATTCACATCTCTTTGTTACTTTAAAAGCTCCTTCCCTTTTCTTTTATTTTTTACTTTATGAATTTGTGTTAGTGGAATTTAAAAATATCCTCCTAGATCTGCCCGTCATTATAGATAAATTTCAATCAAACAATATCGAATTTATTATATACAAAAACAAAGAACAATACAGCATAGCATTCTGAACAATCTTGGGTGAACGGTAATTGTAACACATCGATCATTCGCTGGATACACAAAGGATTGCGAAAAACGACATACGTTCCCGAGATACCGATTGCTTCGGACCTGACGGCTGACATTCGCAGGAAAACTATCTTCCGACGCCGATTGGCGGGTCATGGACCATACCACCAATCAGCAGCGATCTGTGAGTGTGAACGTCAACAGAGTAAACCGGGCTTAAAGTCATCAAGAATTTCTCGTCCAGGCATGACACTTACTGGTTGTTACATATCATCGTTAAAGAATGTAATGGAAACATGCAAGTCTATTCGAAGAATATGCTTTTTTTGTTACCTCCTTCGCTGATAACAAGACGCTTGGTGTGACACATTCTTATAAGTCATCAAAGCTTTCGCATACTTGGACATGCTTCCACAGACTGAAAATTTCACTATAAACGCACTGCCGTCTGTTCACAATTTCCAGTTTCCTTGCTTCCTGTTCGTTTATTTAAAATATTCTCTTTTTCGTACACCGTTACAAGAAATATACTCCCGAGAGAACGATAACACGCAGCTGTGGCTCTCGCGTACTCGACACACACTGTCCCTCTGTTTTCTCGCACCTAGAGAACACACGTACAATACGGGCGGATTGACACTTCAGTAAACAAGATTTACTATCACCGATACTTTAGCGTTAATTCTGTTGTCGACAGACTTGCTTGAAATTACACCGATATTCGCGGTTAATCGTGTTCTTGAAATGATAATACCGACGACACGGATGGTGGGCCCTTGCCCAGTTTATCGTCCTTCGTCTCCTCTCGGGATCCTGCGTCCCGATACGTCCACCATTTCGATTTTTCCGATCACGTGGTGTGCAATGTTGCTTCTGATTGGCTTACTCTACGTGACCACGTGACGGGTCGCTAATGCACGAAGTTCCATTGAGGGGAAGGTTGCTTTCGGAGCTATCTGTTGATCATTTCGTGAAACATTTCATGTAAAATACTCTATACATTCTACTGGCTTTCCAACAAAAAGTTGACAAAAGATATTTCTAAAATTAACTGCAGTGCACATAAATGGCTACTACACAACAAAATTATGTTATCAATTTCGACTAATTCGAATATTTCAAGACGAACAGAAAACAAAGAATGTATTATTTATTCGTGTTTATAAATTATTACAGGTAAAGAAATAATTTTATTTATGTAAAAGGTTGAAGTTATATATATATTATATTGGATGAATTACAATTTGTATCGATAACGTAGATTACTCCAAAAATATTGAAATCTGCATTATCGACAACATTTTTTAAACTGACTGTACAATTAGAAATTCTAATAGCTTTTTTCAATATATTAATAATTTAACGAATGAAGTTAATTAAATTATCATAAATTTTCATTCTGTTTCGTCATTACTATATTATAAAATGTTATATTTACAAAACAGCAAAATAGTTTGTTAATAAAATTAACAATTCAATTCGATGAGAAGGTATAGACATTTTGTTGTTACAAAAAGGGATGTAATTTTTGCAACATTTATGAAGTACTTGCGTTCATGAGGTCGATAGAAGCTTTAGGTTTGTTGATAATCTACAATGCAGCAAGCAATACAACGCTATTGCATTATTTTCACTCAACTTGCACGCTATTTCGAACTTACGATAAGCCTATACATTTTTAAAGGTAACAATCATGTAAAACGTATGCAGGACAACCAATGTTCTATAAACGAAATTATGGAGCTCACTGTTCGTACACTATACATACATATACGATACAAGTACTTTATAACTTTATATATGAAGCATAACATGAAATTGCTGATAATTTGTAGTTTTTCCTTCGCAATTGATTCGATCAACTAAAATTTATTAACGTAGTTTAGTCAGAAACATTATTCTTACGTATTCTTATAATGTCACAGTTTACTATGCCGAATAAAAATGGTTGCAAACAGTTACGATATCGATCCACGAAACGTGAAATTTGAATTTTGAATTTTTTCAAACCATACTGATTTTCTAGTTACAATTTCTTCGTTGCATTGCGCATTTCCTTCGTTTCGTATTATACGATTTGCATACGTGTATTTCACTATTGTTACGAAAGTTATCTCGTTACTTCACACTATCGCGTCGTCGTACATTCATATACGGAATATGGTACACGATTACATGCTACACGCGTGTATTTATAGCGTGTTCATCGTAGGACGAGCTTAGAGACAAGTTAAGTGCAATTATGAAGTTCCCTCCTAAAATCATGATGTATGTAAGCTGATGCATTCGACGGATTAACTAGTCAAACATAATAAACCTATGTTTCGTTTCAATATGAACTGTGCAATTTGAACGAATCTACTAATCTGTCGTTCATGTTTATGTAAATCGCTAACTATGATAGGCAACAAAATGTTACTAAATACTTAATAGATTGTTACATGTTTCTGTAAAAATAAATTTGTTATTAACCCTTTGCACTCGAGAGGTGACTGTTAGTCGTCTAACTTCAAAAATTTTCAAATTCGAAATATTTACTAAGATTCGCCTATATTATACCACGTTTAGTTTATTTAAATGATTTACTAAAATTTACATATATGACTATTTAGCCTCTGAGTCTAACTAATAAATAAACTAATTAAAATCTGAAAATTTGTCATACTACACATCACACTTTGGTGACCAACAGTCACCTCTCGAGTGCAAAGGGTTAATAAGTTTTCTTCTACAATTTTATTTATTTTATTTATACGTATACTCGAAAGAATTCCGTACATTTAACCGTAGAACGCAAATGATCAAGAATACAGTATAACATTGAAACTGATCTTCCTTAACAGGCTTTACGTATCGAAGGACCTGTGATATTTTCGTGCAGTATATTAAATTGTCTTCGTCCTGTTGGAGGTAATTCAGCGTCGATCAATGATGGATAGACGTCATAGCTAGTGACTGGCTCTCTCATTGAGATAGGTATCTAGGGATATGGTAATGGAATGTAATACATGTACAATTAATGGGGTGATGTGTAACATAGAATTTCGGTATTGGCGTTCTCTTCGTGTCTACATTAACGAAACCGGCTGGCCGGCTAATCAATACGCTTGCAACTGCTAGCACATTTTGCGTTCCTTAGTAGCCCGCCTAAGTAGATTACTTAGTACATCGTAAGGCAAAACAGCGGCGATGTACGCGGAACGTCCAGTTAATAGCACTTTATGAAACTCTTATCTTTATACGTAGATTTATTAACGATACTCTTATCTAACGATATTGATTAGAAACGGTGTGATGATATAAAATACGCGATACAAAGCGTTACAAGCAATGACTAAACTCGTGCACTGTCTGTGCATAAGAATAATAAAATAAGAGAAATAAAAAAACGAAGAAGCAAGTGAATGAAATGCATTTAAAATGTAAACAACACAGAACTATCTACGTAAATAATTGGATAAGATCAATACTGTGACATCTATTCGGAAAGTCTTTAACACTAGAACTACCAAATCAGTGAAAATGACCAGCAGGTGATTACTCATAGCAACTTTAATAAATTCAATGCGGTAAAGCTGCTAAAATTTATTACGATTTTCTGCAGAAGGTATAAATGAAGATTTGTTTTCTATATATTCGGTATATTTTCATGTAATTTTCAATTTGATTTCTTCCATGCAAATAAGTACTCTTTAATTGTCGGTAGTTCTAGTGTTAATATTGTATTGGAAATGGAGTTTTATATCGCTTAAATAAAATACATTCTTGTTTGAAGTATTACGATACTTTATTATATAGCACGAGGAAGGGTAACTGTGACCGAACCTTGCGAGCTTTGTCGTGAGACTAGCAAAACGCAGTGGTCGAAATTCCTACAACTCCGTGTCCGGGTCCTTCAGCCCCTTTGTTCTGTTTCTTAACGTTTTCGAACTTTCTAAAATGCCAAATGTGGCTTGGGTTCTTAGAAGAAGCCCTCGAGGAAGTACGTTAAGAGAAAGCTGGTTTATGGTTCATTTTTGCTTCGTAGTATTTCTGTATTCAATGTCTAACACATTGTAAAATTAAATTATTCGAAACACTTCAGAAACAAGGGGATACAATTTGATAACTTTCAGAAACACGAAGCAAAACGTCTTAAACGCGATGCTCGTGGAATGCGCATTCGTGGAAATCCGGATACGGTGGGGACGATACCGACCACCTTAGGGTCGTTAAACTCAATATCGAAGGCTCCGGGATACGTGGGGTACAAAATACAGTATCAGTGGCTTATAGAACCTACCCTACCTATTCTAACCACTTCTGGACCGAGGAACTGGATTTCAACGATACGTGATATAACAAGATACAAGATCCAGTACCGTGGATACTTGGGATTACGCTGGGAAGCGTTCTAAATCGTAATGCCTAACACGATTTCGTAGGTTATTAGTGTTTTGGAACAGAGAAACGTGATTCGTTAGTTTTTATTAAAAATACTCGCCAATGTTTCGATTATAGCAATATGCTCGTGATAACGATTCACTTTATTCATGAAATAACACGTCGTTAATCTTGTTACGCGCATGTTAACGTTCTTAATCACTGTTACGCGAACAGCATGACATTGAGAGCATCCACGATGATTGTTTTAGCGAGTACAGTGTGGATCGTCGTTTACATGCAAAGTTTAGGCGCACCTAAAGGCGCATTCGTAAGGATTCGATGTACACACGGAACGATTCAATTACGATGAAATAGATCCTAGCGACTTTGGATGTCCCCTGGTACCATGGTATGTATTTGGAATTGTGTTAGCAATTCTGTATGGGTCAGGGAGAGATTTGTGTGGGTTAGGCGGTTGGATGTAGTCCAGGAAGGCCGGGGTTACTCTTGCTGGTTTGTTTTTTTTTTTTTAAACCAAGTTGGATTGGATTTAGTGTATGAATGTGTTGATGCGTATTGCGGTGAATCTTTAAACGCCACGAAATTCTCCGGAATATATCGTATCACTCTGTTTTAACTCTCTTTCAACAATAATTAAGTACCACTTAGGTATAAATTAGTCGTTATTTCTTAACGATAATTTAATCAGAAATAAATGACTAGACGCGTGTCTTTTCGTTCGTTTCGTTTTCACACATTGCTGAAGGCAAACATATCAAATTCACTTCTACGTAACATTTCTTCGTTATCGGATACTATCGTATGATGTGTAGGATGTAAATGTCACGCACGCACAGCTGTGTGGGAGGGCATTTACATTTAATAATCGCAAACAGGTGTACACATTCCTACTATTTGCCTTTAACGAACGTTTTTAACGGTGTTCAGCAATTTTTCTCCACAGAAGTCTTTCCATATCGACTTGAAAAGGCGGAAGCCTCTCCCACTATTTCCACGTAACCGATAATACGTTCTTATTTCCCACGTTCTCGGGTATTACGCGCAACCGTCGGTAATTTCAATTACTAAATAAGGTTATAACAATTGGAGTGGCCCATTCGAGGAAAGAAGAAGGTATCACAATGGAATCTAGGGAAATCAGCGGAAGAAACTTTGTTGGCAAAGTTTCGTCAAGTTGGAGGAAGAAAATGAGCAAAGTGCGGTTTCTATCACAAGTTTCAGCCTCACCGAAGACCATTCGAAGCATGCCGCGAATATTAATGAATTTCTCTATACAATTTCGCGCCCAATTATAACGTTATGTCTAAGTTCGATTATAAAATCAACAGTTGAAGGTTTCGTTAAAAAAAAAGTCGGTCGCCTTCGTTTTTCACTATTTTCAGCCTCTTTCTTTGCTTTCTGCAAACTTGGCGTTTCCAATGATGGTTACAGTTCTTACACTAAAACTTTTCATCGTTAAAATCGAAATACGAAAGTACCGAAACTTTTGATTTTCAAAATATCGTTAGTTTAGCGATGCCTTCAAGTTTCAAACCACGATATTCCGTTAACGTTTCATTAACAGAACGAAAGCAGATTACTTCGACACGGGTATCGATTGAACCTGTCGACTTCTGTATTATTTTTTCTTCCTGCAACTGGCTTACGTTAGGAAAATCAATATCAGATTGTATTCCCTCGAAAGCCGGTTTAAATAAAAGCTTCTGCGCATCGATATACGACACGTTTGTAATGCGACACGCGTACAGTCCGGCATGAGGGATGCGGCGGGAGCATAGAATAGATAGAAATAAGACGTTCTCGAGTGGTAGTCGGATGCACCCGGGGAAGGTTTGTATATTACGTCATTCTTGCACTCGGGATGGCAGACGTGGGCGAATGATCAGATGTCGGGCCGGAGTTGAGAGGGGATCCGGGTAAAATGGTTTCCGTGTGATGCCTGAAACGAGTAAGACGACCACCAACACGACGCATTGAAAGCGAGCCACAAAAGTTCCGCTTTCCTTCGACCGTACATATATATATTCTTCAGGCTACTTTTCAGAAATATTTCTCTCGGTTCGGGTCGCGGGGTCCAGCCAGCCTGTTATACAGCCATCCCCATATATTTATACACAGGGCTCGCATGAGGTTCGTGTTCGCTCGAGCGATTATTCTTTATGGACTCAGAGTTACAAGAATCACGAGAGAAATTGAAAAATGGCTGTCTGGAAAAAGAAATTCAGAACACATTCTGTGTTGGGCGACGAAAGACTCGATACGCGTAAATAATTAACCCTTTGCGCTCGAGAGGTGACTGTTAATCACCAAACGATAGTTTCACAAATTTTCAGGCTTTAGTTAGTCTGTTTATTAGACAGGCTTAGAGGTTAAATAGTCACATATGTAAATTTTAGTAAATTACTTAAATGATGTTAAACTAAATAGCGTTCAATATTGGTGAATCTTAGTAAATATTTCGAATTTGAAAATTTTTGAAGTTGGTATCGTTAGACGACGAACAGTCACCTCTCGAGTGCAAAGGGTTAATATACGTAGAAATGAACAGAAATTATGTGGAATATAAAATTATGCAGAATATGAAAACTATGTAAAGCGATTACTATGTTGCTATCGTACTAAATAATGTTTCATTTGTTTGTGTTATTAAAAGCAGAGATTAATGTTGAGATTTAACTGAACGAAGTAGATTCATGAATTATATGGTCAGACACGTCAGTAACTACCAATGTATTGCTGTATGGAGGACACGAGCAAGTAGTATTACCGCAGAACAAGGGAAACGATTTCCCAGTGGTACAAGTCAGCATTCGACGATACCCAGGGAGTAACGAACCTGTTATTGATACTTCCGTATCCAGTTCTGCAAATACTAATTCATCCTTACTCAACGAAGAACTTAACAGAAGCGATACAAAACAATTGGAGAACAAATTATTGAACGTTACATTTCAAATATTTTATACCAAGATCGCGTTAAGGATGTCATTAGTCAGTCAAACGATATGCTGCTCTATTTCGGACGCGATTCGCAAGAATAGCAAATTCTAGACATTGCGTGTCCTCCAGCTCGTTCAACTTTATATTACAGCCGCTTCTCACGCGAGCAACAGCACTTTATGTGCAGCCATCCCAGCGAACCAATTTTCTGCCTAAAATGCGCGGGTTCGAAGTATCTCAGGCTTACAACGTTAATGGCGTTACGCATTAACGACCACAGGGCAGAAATACATGCAAACTTTACTTCTAAAGAAGACCTTATCCTCTGAAAATATATTTCTCCTCGATATTCATACATTGAATATAAAAAGCAAATTTCTTGCCATTTTTGATCGAGTAGAAAATTTTATAAATATTTCGAGCTAATAAATAGATCTGCGTATGGTAAGCTTCAAGTCGAATTAATACTACCGAGAAATTAATTGAAACGTGGAAGGAAAATCGCTCGAACACCTCTCCCAAATCTCCAGCTCGTGACTAGATATAGCAGCGGGAACTAGCTGCTTTTGCATTAGAATGCTAGAATAAACGCGCCGTTCGAGCGGAAAGTGAAGGAACCCATTAAAGCTACAGATTTCCAATTTGCACTCGTGCCTAGCTTAATCAATTTCTCGTGTACACCGCACCACGTGGGGATTCCTGTACGCGAAAGGCGTTTAAACTCTATCTGGCACGATGCCTATCGTAATAATTAACAGCGCGTTACACGCGACTGCGTATTGCATCGCGTGCATCGATATACATATATGTAAAAAAAAAACGAACGGAAAAGGAAGGGGAACTGAGAGGGAAGCAGCAAACGCAGGATCGTTTGCGATTACAGGACGAAACGTCGAGAAGGATTCGAGGAGAGGCGAGTCAAATGGACGTCGATCGAGCGTGCGATCGTGAACGAAGAAAGGTCGAATTAGAAACGAGGAAACAATCGGAGCGAAATGCACGGCAGTTCCGCGAGAACAGCCGAAAGGGGTGGCTGAATTCGTGGCCGCTCGTCGGAACGATCGTCGAGCGTCGGCGGCGTTCGTGCATCCCCGGCGGCACCGCGCCGGCGCCACGCAACCCGCTTGACGTAGCAAGATGGCGGCGGCGTGTCGGAGGCGTCTCCGTCCGCACAGTGCTCGACGTCGAGCAGTCCGCGTACGTTCGCAACAACGTTTCACCGCATTAATGCGATAGTGTGCGCATCCGGGCCACCGCACACGACCGCGGCCACGGTGTAATCTCGTGTTTCATACCGCAATATCATCAACAATTATCAGAGAGACAACGTGCGACCTATCGTGGAACGTCGCGATCGGAAAGTGCAAGCACGACGAAAACATAGAGCAGCCAGAGACGAAGAGAGATAGATAGACAGACAGAAAGAGAGAAAGGAGAAAGAGAGAGAGAGAGTGTGTGCGTGTGTGTGTGCGTGTGTGTGTGTGAACTCGAGGTCGTCCCGTTCGCGATAATTCCCGTTGATTTTGCCCGTGGTGCGTGCTACCAGGTCCCCCCTCGTACCCCTAACACCTTCGTTCTTCCTCCTTCCTCTTTTTCCCTCCGTTTCTCTCTCCTCCCGTTTTACATCCCTCTCGTCTATCTCTCTCTCTCTAACCTTCTTCTGCCCACCGCGATTCCTCTGCCCGTGTACAAGGAGTGCACACATCTATACACACCTCGCGCCGTACACCTCGCGTTTTCTTCCTCTCGTCCAACGTTGCACCGTCCGTCCCGTGACCTCTGCCCGTGATCGCGGTGAAATGCCCGTAACCGGTCGTGCCTCGCGACGACGACCAGGAGGACGTGGCGCCTGTCGTCGTATTACGGTTCCTTGACGAGCACGGGATACGTGCGAGCCGGCGCATGCACTGCAGCCCCTGCTACTATGATAATAACGAGAAAGGTGGCACGGTGGGCGCTCCTCCTGAAGCGAGAGGCGCTCGGCCGAACCTACTACGGTGCACAAAAGCGGTCCGAACAAGCAGCCCACGGTGGTGCCAGAGCGATGCTGCCTCATTCCGGCCGGGTAGATGACAACGTCGACACAGACACCGACACCGTGGCCACCGACCTGCACAGGACCACCAGCAGCCGCGTCGCGTTGGCGCTGCCGTTGCCGTACCCGTACTACTACTACTACTACCACCACCGCTGCTACCCTCGTGCCGCTGGCATCGCCGCCTCGTTGTTGAAGCCTGTTCACCGGGAGGACGACCACGAGGACGAGGACTACTACTTGCTGTCGCTACTGGCGAGGTTCGACGAACCGCGAGCGGAACCGACGAAGAAGAAGCTCATCGAAGATTTAACAGCAGCAGCAGCAGCATCGACCGGCCCGAAAGCGAAGAAGGAGCAACAGGACAAGCACGGCGGACAGGAAGCGGAAAACGTGGCGAGACCGATAGACGACGAGGAAGTGTCAGTGCTCGCGGACCTTAGCAGCCGCCTTATTATCGCTAACGTGCTCGCACGTTTCTCAGCGTGACCAACAGCCCCTCGCGCTGTTACGCCGCGTCGATGGTAACCGCGAGTGCGACTCGTACGGTGCCGGCGTGGTAACGGGTTACGACCGAGGGACGGAACGACCCTCGTGCATACATTACATATATATATACATATATATATACACGGATACAATTTTACAGAGACAGAGCACGTTGATCGCTGTTGTTCTGATCGTTAACCGGGTCGAGTTTCCCGAGGTACTCGTGTTTGCCGCTTACAGACCCGGGAAATAAACGAAACGAAGTATTACGTGCATATACACGCGAATACGTGCGGTCTCGCGCGTCCTCAGTGACAATAAAATTGGCGAGCAAAGTGCGCGTACGCCATCGGTCGTGAATTCGTGGACTGGTCGTAAGTTGTAAAATACTTGCGAATTCGCACACTCACACACGCATACACGTACACACGCACGGCTTACGGACACGGTTCGCATACACAATTGACCGAACCGAGCGTCGCGCGACACCCCTCGCCGGGCTCGCGGAGGAACCAAGGTGCATCCGGTTGTTTTCGCTGTTGGTGGCACGCGTGCCGGGTGGACAGAAAAAATTCTCGGGGTCGCGAGAAGAGACACACTGCGTGGACACGTAGCCGTCGTGTGCCAGTGAGGGGGGAGGGGGACGGAAATATATATATATAGAAGGGAAATATAGAGAACAAAGGAAGGGGAGAAGAGTGTGTGACATCGGACAGGCCGTTGCATTCGTACTCCTGCCCTGAAATTTCGATTCGTGTAGCGCCATATCGCGACACACACACACGTATATACACGTATCGTGTCCTTCTCTGTCTGGTCTCTCCGTCTAGCCCCCTCTCCATCACCCTCCTCCACGGTTTCCACCCCCTTTCTCTCTTTCTCCCTGTTTCTTTCGATAATACTTACGTACCACACAACATACATACTTATATACATACATATATATACGCGTACGTAATATATATACACACACACACATCATATATATATACATATATATATACGAGTATATATGCACGTATAATAAACGCGCGCGTGTTTCCACTCGCGTTTCACACGTTGTACATACATACATATACGATACGTGGTATCCAGGCGCACAGTGCAAGAAAAAAAAGAAGAAGAAGAGAGAATAGTAATATCGGTGCGGATAGAAGGGGGTTGTACGTCGTATACGCGAGTGTGCTCCTTCGATCCGGCGTGTCGTCTCGTTATATAGCTGCATCACTTTCCTACGGATCTCCACGCCACATCAAGTGCCGCTCGGCCAATTAAGCGAAACTCTCAGCGTTTCCAAGCCGATCTCTACCAGAACATCTTCGAACATGTCGCTGCTCAGCGTCACGGGTGAGTCTTTCGACCTTCTTTATTTCCGCTTCCACTTGCCCTCGTGTACGTCGCGAGACTTCGCCGGTTCGAAACGGGGCGAAACGAGCACCTCGTATTTTTTTTTATATCGAATTGTTATCATTTGCAGCAGGATATTTCGTTTTATTCCACTCTTTCTCTCCTCATGTCGATCGAAATTCTCGAAAATCGCGATCCTAGATGCAAGCATCTTTGTTCACCTTTTATTAGTTCGACGTCCGAATTAATTCGAAACTTTACACCGGGTATATTGCACGGTGGAGACCGGTGCAATTGCTTTTTGCGCGTCCCTGTTTAAACGGGTTATTTTATTCCGGAACAGTTTACCAGAATATTCCCCGGTAGAACGTGAAACAGAGTTATAGAGCCGACGATAAAGTAAGGTTAGAGCAGCGGTGCAGGGATGGCTGCCTCGGAACGGCCCGAATATTTTACGGCGCCCTCATCAGATTTAAAACTTTTTTCCTGTTTTCGAATATACTGCTCGAGGAGAGCGAGTGCTCCCGGCCAGAACTTGTAGAAACGAAGAAATGTTTGAGATACGGACGAGTGGCTTAGATGGGGGGGAAAAAGGAGGAAGCTTTTAAAATATGTTGCGAGAATATTGTATATGATAAAAGAAATATGGCGTTGATTAACACTAGGTTTACGGGACACGTAATATTTGCAATATTTGCAAAGACAATTACTATTATTCTTAGGAATTCTTGGTAATTTGTATTGATTGAATGATACGAATACACCCTAATCTATTTCCCCCTCAGCTCTGCAATTTAAAATTCTGTCTGATGTATACCTATTTCTTAATATAAATGTGTATTACAAATAGATGTACAAGAAACGTCCATAAATCTAGTTTCAAAGAACTTTACTTAACACTAGATTGTCGGAGTGAGTCAATTTGACTCACTTGTGATTTTTTCAAGCTCAAGTATCGCGCGAAGGAAATAAAAGTAAGGGCGTTTGTGCTAAATGTAATAAAAACATCTACGAAAAATGTATTTTAAAAACAGAATATATATATATAAACGTTGTTTTGAATAAACTTTCTTAGGAATAAAGTTTTATTTCTTTTTTTAACTTCAGTTTTCATATTTGAGTCAAATTAACTCGTTTCAGGCAAAGTAGGTATATACCAAACATCCGGCAATCTAGCGTTAAGTCATGAATTATGCTAACAATCGAATTTATTCAATAATGAATTCTACAAAAATCTTTTAACGGTATATCCCTTTTCCCCGTTTTCATTTCTGCAATTGTATAAGGAACGAATGCGCTCAAGCTTTCCTTTTTGGGTCGGAAGGGTAAATGCAGCGTATTTATTTGTATTTATCCAACGTATAGGAATAAGGAGTGCAAGAGGAAAGAGGGGAATTGTTGTTTCAGAGATTTTGTCCTTTACCGAGTCCTCGCAAGAGCAGAAAATAAAAACGTGAATCGAATAACAAATATTCATTTGTTCTCTCTATTTCCTGCGTTGCTTCGCAATTATCGAATTTCTTTCATTTGCTTTGCGTTTAAACAACTTCGATTCATAATTTTCAATCTCGATTTTATCTTCCATTCGTGGAACACGTTGTAGAACGTTCTGCAGTTTGATTTGGATCATATTACCGGGACAAATTAGTATTTTACTCTTGGGCGTGTAAATGTCGACAAAGAGAGCAACAGCAGTTATGCAATAACGTTTATCGACGTTTCAATATTGAAATTAGTATTACTAGTTGTGAGTTGAAACGTGCAAATGCAATCTCTTAAGAAACAATGGTTCCCTATAAATTAATACGTTAAACAAACACGTTAAATTATTTTTATAGAACGATGGGCAATGTTTGAACTTTAAAAAGAAAAAAGTAATCAACAATTAATTTTGATGGTTCGCTTGTTTCGTTCGAAATGTTAGGTATCAATTCGATTTGTCTGAAAATTCTAGTCGAGAAATCTCGTTTATATCCTTAGTTCGGTATACAAAGAAATTTCCGGTTTCCAATACGTATAAGTGCATTAACTCCACGGCGAAGTATCCGGGATTTTCTTCCCATTCTGACTTTTGTATTCGGTCTCGCATGGCCCCGGTATTGAACGACTTAACCGAGTAGTATAAACGACCAAGAGAACAGTTACTTGAGGGGTTATTTCTGGGTCGAGTCAGACTCGATCAGTGACCACCACCAATAGGTACCCTCTACCACATCTTCTCAAGCATACACACGTACCCGGTATATCCTGCGAGATTTTACGTTCCCTGATCCTTTCTATTTACAGTCGTCTCCGTTTATACGAATCAAGGCGATTCACGGTTCAGAAATTCCTTTTCGTACAAAAATCGATGCTTAATCCCTCCTACTGGCGTAGCAGGAGCCACCAATGGCGAGTCGTCGTTATAGCTATAATTGTAACTGCAAAACCAAGTATTAACCCTCTGCACTCGAGAAGCGACCGTTAGTCGTCTAATGAGAGTGATCTCAAAAATTTTCAAATTCGAAATATTTACTAAGATTCGCCTATATCAAACGTCATACAACGTTAGTTACGTGATATACTGAAATTTACATATATAACTATTTAACCTCTGAGTCTGATTAATAAACAAACGAACTAAAGTCTGAGAATTTACGAAACTCTAATTTGGTTATCAACAGTCACCTCTCAAGCGTAAAGGGTTAACAGTTGTATTGTTGACGCTTTCGAGATGGTTTCGATGTGTAAAAATAATTTTAAAGGTAGCTTTAAGATTCTTTTATCAACATAATCAAATGAAAGTTAAATCCATCGTGCGACGAATAATGCAGAAAAGTATCCATGTATATTCACCGATACAATTTTCTCGTTAAAATGATAAAATAAACGACGCGAAAAATAGGGGATCCATTTTCTCGTATCTATCAGCAGCGTTAAAACGTTTCTCGTACTCCGTCCCGGAGGCTATACCACCTACGACGGCGGATCTCAACGATCCTTTCCAGGAACGAAACTCGAGTCAGACGCTAAAGACGTATTGACCAGCGAATAACGAGAAGCGATTCCCGATGCTTCTTTTATCTCTGTCCCACATATCTGGTCATAAACATTGCCCGGCCCGAAGTCTTCCTGTTTATCCAGCCACGTAGACGCACGTGTGCAGGTCGCATAAGTGGTAGTTCAGGTGGTAACGTTCCTTCAACAGTGTGCACGCGGTACATACTGATAACAAAGTGCACCCCTGTTCGTCTACGAATACGCGAAGGGTTGGAGGGGCATAAGGAGACACGACGAGTGGGAGCAACGGGAGGAACAGAGAAAGGGGGAACGAAAAAGAGAAAGAGAGACAGAGGGAGCTGGTGGGTGGCTGAGAGCGGAGAAAGAGAAAGAAAGAGAGAGAAAGAGAAAGAGAGGGGCAAAGAGCAGAGCATAGTGCAACGGTTGACCCCGGTACACGGGGTCATTCCCTTCTTCAACCACCGCCACCAACCCCCACCTGCCACCGGTTCTACCCCTCGCCTACCCTACTACCGCCTCCGCCACCCCTTCTCGTTCACCCCGTATCCACCGAGCCAACACTCTGCCATCACGACCACGCAACTCCACTCTCTTCTCGCTCGCCCCGGCCACCGATGTTCACCAGCAACGAGGTGCTACGGGAACGTAAACCCCTTCTCTCTTGCATACGCTGGCTGACAGGGACGATCTCGGGCTAGAGCTCCGCCTAGATCTTGCTCGGCCTGTCAGTCCATCGGACAGGTAATAACTTACGAGATATTTGATTTATGGTAATGTTGAATAGTGTGACGGGTTCAAGCGTGTATCGAATGGTCAGGATGCCACCTTGCATCGAGTTAATGATCCACGTTGCAAACGATCTGAGAATTCGGCTCGTCTTGGTGAAGGTGGCTAGGTGCGGGGGGATGGGACTGGGAAAGAGATTTGGAGGTTTAGAATTTTTCTACCCCTTCTTACGATTTGTATCGTTTTAAAAGTCGGCACGATTGAACCTCGATCGTCGCAGATCAGCAGGGAGACAAATGTGTTCGGATAATGGAATTTTCGGACGATAGAACGATCAGGTTTTCCTGGGTTAAATTTCATTGATCGAAGGGGATGTTAAGAGGGTCGACAGTTTGTTTAAATGTCGGTGTGTCCTATATTTTTTCACAGTTAAACCATGTTACCTTTGAATATAAAGCGCTATTATTGGAACGACACTGTGTTAGGTTAATAGTATTTTCGACTGCAATATTCGGATAATAAATGCTCGGATGTTGGAGGTTCTACTGTATTATTTTCGGTCTAATTTTCGTAGAATGAACGACTTCTGGAAGGTGGTATTTTTGGCATTTTGTACAAATTTTAACGGTGATTCGACGATGAAAAGCTTGGCCTGTCGGATGGATTAACGATCGAAGCTATAAGTGCTCTGAGTTGGGTATGCGTTCGAGGATCGAACTGAAATACAGGTTGAAAGTTCAGTATTTCTGTTGATTTTATTCAACTTAACATGCTTCTACGAATACACTAAATCACGGGGAACGCTTTTTTATTGATTCACCGTGCGAATCGAGGGGGGGGACGCGGTGTGGAAAGCCGGGACAAGATTAATAGGAAGATCTCTGAGGATTTGCAGTCCTAGAGATTACACGGATGAAATTTGAATGTAACAAGAATTAGATTTATGTAGCCGGCGTTATTTATCGCTAGTCTTGGCTGCAGTTCGAGCTGTAGCTTTATTTATTCGCCACCGGTGTATCGGCGATAAAAATAGGTCGGTCTGATACGACGAAAAACGTCGACGTAGCCGAGTCGTATCCTTGCGATCGCACCTCGTGGACGTCGCCTTCGGCCCCGAAGAGAAAAGCATTT
This sequence comes from Tetrapedia diversipes, assembly GCA_033822845.1. Classification (NCBI taxonomy): domain Eukaryota; kingdom Metazoa; phylum Arthropoda; class Insecta; order Hymenoptera; family Apidae; genus Tetrapedia; species Tetrapedia diversipes. Next base: position 24,287 of record JAOPTO010000942.1, on the reverse strand, counting down.
CGATCGGTGTTTATTACACTAAACGATCAATCTCGCGAGAGATTCACGAAAACGAGATGTCATAAACGTAAACGTACGAGTGTCCACGAACGGAGTGTTTTGTTCTTTTGTGTTGAAACGTTCTATTTTATAAGCATTTTAACACTTAGACGACCAAATGGGGAGATCTCCCATTTCGTCCTTAACAGAACGCTGCAATTGATTCTGTTTGCTTTTGTTATTAGTTAGTCTCGAACTAGTACTGTTCATAAATTTTCTAAAATATAATTTTTAATAAATTCAACATCAGCTTAGGACCAACTAATAACAAAAGTAAGTAGAATCAATGACACTGCTTTGTCAAGGAAAAAATGGAAGATCTTCGCATTCGGTCGATTAAGTGTTAACACTAGAACTACCGATGATTACAGTGTATTTATTTGCATGGAAGAGATCAAATTGAAAATTATATGAAAAAATATCGAATACACGGAAAGCAAATCTTTATTTATACCTTCTGCAGAAAATCATAGTAAATTTTGGAAGCCTGGCAAAGTGGATTCATAAGGTTGCTATGAATAATCATCAGTCTGTCATTTTGACGGCTCTGGTAGTTCTAGTGTTAAAGTAAAACTGAAACTCGATTATTTTAAATTTGGAACGTCGCTTGGAAAGCGGCTAGAATAAATGAATTAAGTTTTTTCTAAATCACAACAGAGCTTTCAGGACTTTTTAATATTACATAAGATTTAACAATTTAAATGGAACTACCAGAGCAGTCAAAATGTACTACCTTATAAATTCACTGTGGTAAAACTTTAACAATTCACTATGATTTTCTGCAGAAGGTATGAATAAAGATTTGTTTTCTACGTATTCGGTATTTTTTTATATAATTTTCAATTTCATCTCTTCCACGCAAATAAGTACACTTTAATTGTCGACAGTTCTAGCGTTAAAAAACACGTGGAACATTGTAACCCTGAGAGACTGAGAGGTTTCGGGTAATTAGAGATTGTAGAACCCACTGTTTCTGATGGTCGACGATCAAGCATTAATGAAGCAAAGATTTGTATCTTACGTGTTAATCACTTCAAAACATAGTGTTTCAGAAGTTTACTTCTTAGCTTTGTGCAAAATTATTAATTATACCTTCTATTTTATTTAATCTAATATAATTACTACATTCTAACACGTTTACCACAACCAATACAATTACAATATTCATTTCTTTTTAAAAATATGAAAGCGACTAAAAATTACTGTAGTTCCGTTTGCTCATTGCAAACGAGCAGCACTGACGTGGAACTTGGAATACTTGAAGACGTCTTGAGAAGTAAAAAAAGATACTAGACAGAATATCTTAACGTACGAGGGCAGCATTACAGTTATACCTTATGGTTACCACTGGTAGATACATATTTTCGGGGTGCACAATTTTCGAAACGACACGGGGTCACGCAGGTTATTCGGGTCACCTCGAAATCCAAATACGTCGACTGGAAACGAGACTAATAAAGGAAATGCTTTCGCGACACTTCTGGTTACGTGTTCGCTTCTCGTGTTATTATAAAAATGAAAGTGAAGGAAACGAGGACGACGGAGGTGGGGGGGGGGGAGAGGAGGTTGCGGCGGTGTAGTTTCTTAAGGGAGCAGTGGCTTTGGAGCTACGGACGAGCCGACGTTAATTTATTCGTGATCATGAAAGTGCGAATTCCTGGCCGCTTTCGCGACAAAGAGCACGCGGAAGCGACAATGGCTGCGCCGAGGAATCTCCCGGGTGAGAAACAGAGTGGAAGACTTCCCAGAGCAACGACACGTTGTTGAAAAGAAGCGCGGCGAGGTGGTGAGAGATGTTGAAAATAATACGCGGTTTACCGCCTCGAGCGCGATATCAGGTTGTTCGCAGGTTTGTAATTATTCATCTGGCGTACCCGCGTTCGCCGTGTATCGCTGTTACGTTTCTCTGTGCATTTAAAGGATTACGCGCAATGTTCAAAGGGATATTAATATTCGAGCGACGATTCCCTCTCTCTGTCGTTCGCGAAGAATTTACACGTTTTCAATTGGTATTCTTGTACGAAGCGTTGGGAAATTTCGAATAACATTCAATAACGTTAATTAATAATTATTTATTAATCAATAAAATTTTTCAATAACTTATATATCAGTATATAATAATTTGAATAAATATTCTATAAATTAAACATGCCGTTTATAAATTTATTAAAATATTGTATAATTTATATGTCGTTTATTAATTTATTGAAATGGAATTTTAAAGCTGCCTCAAAGATGTCGAGTAGGTTGTAGCAAAAATGGCGTACATCTTGTTGAATAAAAAAAACGAATGGATACGCTAAAATAGTTTATTGATACGAATATTGATAGGCAGGTAGATCGCGCACACTGTGATTCCCTCTCGATGCTGCTCGATGTTTTTCAATGGAAACCGAATGAAAATCGAAGTGGTTGACACATCGAAGAGGGTTGACGTCACCGGGGCGACGAATTTTAATCGAAACGCACGGACAATTTGTCGAACGGAATATAAATCGATGTAAAGTGGAGGGGGGTGGAGGGGGGCGGGAAGCTGGGGAGGGAAAAAAGAAAAGGACGCAGCGAGAAAGGGTTTAGCTACTGTTTACCGGATCTATTCTATTTCTTCTCCCTTTCATGCTTCGTTTTTCTTTCCCCTTCTTTGTTGCACGCTCAAAGGATTCGCGCTTGCGAACCCCGGGCCCGAGCTTTTTTTTCCATTCACTGCGTATAATATTTTCAATGACAATGTCCCCCCCGCCCGGAGACCTACTTTTTGCAACTCTCGCACTTAGAAAGGGAACAACGTTGCATTTGAACGCCCGGTTTTTCACCATGTCGTGGAAATGTGTCATCGTTAATGGAGATGCATCGCCTACAATAACGAGGACAATCTATTTTGCACGCGTAAAGGCCGGCCAAACTTTATTCCGGCCTGACGGCGCACGCAGAATCGTTGCCATGGAAGGAACCGAAACATGCGTGAAATGCGTCACGTTATCCCTGTCACGGGGCCCTACACGAATAGAAACCGTCGCGTTTGTTCATCGGTCTGTCTGCTCGACCATTGCAAACACGTGGAAACTCTAAGATTTAATTTTGTCTATCGTATTTTGCGAAAGCTAAAATTATTGAACATCAATGAAACACTAGCTTTCATGCTTTACAAGCACGTACAAAGTTAGAGAGGGTTGAAACGTTTAATTTCGATGAAGCTTATAATTGGAAAGTTCTACTGTTTCTAGAATGACACACCGTTTCCTCGAATTACTCATTTCGAGATTAATTTGAATGCACGATTAAGTTATTTGTAGCAGAACTCGTTTAACTGGTTATTATGCATCGATAAATGTTAATTTTGATTTCCTTATTCACTTAACACATTTCACGTCTTTTCAAGTTCTATTCCTGGTTCACGTCTTTTTGATTCAGTACAATAAAAATAAGTGTTCTATTGTCTACCTATAAAGCAAGTATACTAATTATAAAAGTCTTTATATTTCAAACAACACATTATTGCAGAATTGATATTTCAAAACAATTTTTATCATTTTTATCCTTGCTTTAACGATACAAGTCTGCGTCAACCAATTTCAGAATATCATTATTTTCTCCAGTACTTAACACGTAGTCTACCGAATGGGGAGATCTCCCATTTTGTCCTCAATAAAGTGCTACAATTGATCCTGTTTGCTTTTGTTATTAGTTAGTGTTGAACTACTACTGTTCATAAATTTTTTTAAATACAATTTTTAATATATTCAACATCAGCTTAGGACCAACTAATAACAAAAGTAAATATTAGGTTGGAGAGAAAGTTCTATCGTATTTTCCGTTTCCGTTAATTCATGTGTAACCCAAACACTTTGTTTTAACACAAACCCAAGAGATTTAATGTGATCTCCAACAGTTGTACGATGAATGCCAAACTCTTCTGCAATTTCTCGACTTGTTAAATGTGGATTATTTTCCAACATGGATTGCAAAACATCATTATCGATCTTAGATGGTCGTCCAGATCGATCACTTTCTTGGAGGCTCAGATCCCCGGAACGAAATTTGCTAAACCATCTTTGACGAGTACGAACATTTACAATATCTTTTCCAAACACTGCACATAAATTTTTACATGCAACCGATGCGTCACTTCCTTCTTGGAATTCATACAAAATGCAGAGTCGTAAATACGCTTTATCTACTGACATGTTTTTCACTGTAAATATTACAAGTAAATGATGAACGGTAAAAAACGACTCCTTTTGTATCATACAGCAGGTAAAAAAGCAAAAAAAAATTCCCAATGACTCACTAGCCAGATGTTTTTCTTATTTACAAGAAAAATTACCTGCCTATTTAAAATACGACAGAACTTTCCCTCCAACCCAATAAAATCAATGGCACTGCTTTGTCAAGGAAAAAATGGGAGATCTCCCCATTCGATCGGCTAAAATGTTAATATTAGAAACGGAAAAAATTTGCCGGTCGCGAATGCGTTAAATATAAAATCTGATTTATTATATTACACAACACACAGTTGGACAATCGGAGAAGACTTAATCTTACCGTATCATTATTTGTGTACCTTATCTGTATTATTTATTTATGTCAACTGTACACTGCTCCTTTGCTTTCGATACTTCAGAGTGAACACGAAATGTCAAGCTGGGGGACAATTTACGAGGAGGCTCGCTTATTAAATTATACGATACCCGCTTCTTTGTCAGGCAACGACGGGAGACGTTCTCGATATCCGATACGTACGTGTACTTGCACGCTTTCTTGCCGTTTATCGAGCAGTTTAATTCCGCGAGCACCAAACAATACGAACCATAACTGGAATATGAAATTGCATTTGCATACGAGTTATATTCTGCCGGTGGCTGCGAACGTTTCCGATTCCGTGAATTTCCCCTGGTACACAGTCTTCGTTTTCATGCCGAGGTGTCGTCGTCTCAATGTCTCGGCGTATCGTTGCGCCGCTATCGTCGGAATGGAAGTTTGGTATAAATGTTTGTGCTGTCAATTTGAGCACGTTAGAGTTTCGCGCATGATTGAGAAATTCTCTCGGTTGGAACGATACACGTGCGAACGAAATGAGGGAACGTGATCTGCAGGAGAAAATTTCGATTGTTCACCAATACATATATTTTCGGCGAATAGAGGATACCGAAAGATATTAATTCAGTGCAGAATTAAAAGTTGCTAGTTATACGTTTTGATTTTATAATAATAAGATTGACACATATATTTAGGCGAACAGAGGATACCAAAAGATATAAATTCAATGCAGAATCAAAGGTAGATAGTTGTAGGTTTCGATTTTATAATAATAAGATTGACACATATATTTAGGCGAATAGAGGATACTAAAAGATATTAATTCAATGCAGAATCAAAGATTGTTAGATACAAGTTTTGATTTTATAATAATAAGATTGACACATATATTTAGGCGAACAGAGGATACCAAAAGACATAAATTCAATGCAGAATCAAAAATAGATAGTTGTAAGTTTCGATTTTATAATAATAAGATTGATTAATTCATTGGCCTAACACCGTGGAAATTAATAATCAAAGATACACTAAACTAAGCTGATTTATCCTTCATAAAATGATAGAATGCAAAGAATATATTAGCAACTGATCCATGGTAAGCTTTTCTATAGACAAATCTAGATAGACGCATAAAATAAATACAATGTCCACACAAAGCAAATAGCACCCCTAAAACAAATCAGTTTCCAAAGCTCACAACTGAACGAGCCAGAGGATTTTTCTACAATTTCATACGTTGTCGCTTCTTGCGCATAAAGGATTAATCATATATCGAGTCGTTCTCCAGAATAACGCTAGGCGCCATAGGGAACACTTAAAGAGAACGCTGCAAGAGGTTCCGTCAGTAGGTCACTTCGCAGTGGGTTGCCTTCCTGCAGGCGCTTCCGTTCACTTTGCCGAAAATTAAATTTCTTGTAACTTGAAAAATAAGTCGCATTCGTCATTTTTGTCCAGAAACATTTTCGTTCTTTTTGTACGTAAAATCGTGCCTCGAAAAATGTCCCCTATTCTACATATTCGAACGAAATATTCTTCCAAGAATATCTTAGCTTCTCAAGTAGCCTTTTAGCTCTAATTATTATCATATTTGTATAAAGAACGCACAGATCCTTTTTGTTTCGTTGAAAAACAGCGTGGTACATCGATAACTTTAATTTTTCTGATATCATACCGTTATTTCCTCTCTGTCGTCGAGTTTCGTCTTAAGCAGAGAAGTTTCATAAGTGATTTGCGATATCCTCGATCGCTTAAAGTCCCGTACACACACTTCACCGGTGTGTACATGGTAACGCAGTCGAGTGCAGGGTAAAGTTTCTTCAGGGGCAAGAATAGGAAACGTTATCGAGCCAGAAGACCACCATGGTTACCGTTCGCAAACGAACCTTTCGCTGCTAGCCTTGTCTTCTTTTCTCAACAATATTTTCCGCCCATTTTCCCCTGGACTATCTCTGAAACGAGACGCTTCAGCCAGCCGTGGTTCGATCGCTTTCTTCGAGAAATAGAGCCCCTTAAAGACGTCGATTTAAATGGACCTTAACGTCCATCGCCGCGAAAGGATGAGTAATTTCGATTACTTTTGGTCGAAGTAACGGAAATTTGTTGGTTTTAATGCAAATTCTACCCTCCCACCTACGCCCTCTGTTCACGAACCGATCGAGTTCGCGTCACGGTGTAACGCACTAACGTAAAACGGTTATGGTTTTCGATAGAGAAATTATTACACATCCGAGTTTCGAAGAATTAATTGATTCGAAATTAAACCGTGAATCGCGTACCAATATCGCGAAAGCAATTACGCTCTGTGTCGGAGCACCGATCCTCTTCCCCCGTCTCCTCCCACCTCTTATCTGATAATATAATGACGTCAAACGGATGTAACGATGCCACGCAGGATGTAGTACGAAGATGCAGCCACGAGGGTGCTCGTTGTTCCAATAACAATCGACTAAAAGTCGCGGAACTCTTCCACTCGTGCCTCGACGTGTATACCAGGTTCCATAATTTCATTTACAATCAATGTCAAAAGTTTTAGGATACCTTTAATTTTTTCATTGATAATGCAAGCTCTAAGGTTTAAGTTGCAAGTATCTTTGAGTAAAATTGTTAGTAATCACTTAAATTAACATAACGTCGTCCTAATAATATTGGTAATAATAGCTAGGTAAAATAAATTATAAATAAAAAAACGATAAAAAGTAATAAAAATAGTAAAAATAATAAAATAATCGGTAAATAATGGGTAATGATAGGTAATAAAAATAATAGGCAAAATTGTTAATAATATTAGGATTGTTAAGAACAATTTCAATTTCCACTGATAACATCTCTGCTGTATCACTATACTTATGCATTATGATTTACAGGATATCTTCCAATCTAACATTTAACCCTTTGCACTCGAGAGGTGACCGTTAGTCGTTTAATGATACTAACTTCAAAAATTTTCAAACTCGAAATATTTACTATGATTCACGCATATTAAACTTCATTTAGTTTAGTTAAATCGTATATTAAAATTTACATATATGACTGTTTAACGTCCGGGTCTGAACTAAAGTCTGAAAATTTGCGAAACTATCATGTGCTAGGATTACGATGTCCCATGAGAGGGGACAGCCGAGTGCAAAGGGTTAAACGAAACGTATCTAGCATGTGTATTAAAACTTTCGAATTGAACTGTACGTTCTCTTTTAAATTTACCGATCGATCGTACGTCTCTTTCACTAATACCGTGCTCCGGAAACTGTTCAGAGATAACCAGAAGCAGTTTCATCTAGCCCAAAAATAATATTAAAATGTTGGCTGGCTTCTCACGCTTGAGCCCCTTCGTTTTTACACGATCCTCAGCCTTTTTTTCGGACGATGCTTCCGAAAAGCCGTCTTTATCCTTGCCTTGCCCCTTCGAGTTACCGTTCTTTTTTCGTAGCAACTCGGGTTGATCGAAAAGATGGGCTCGCGCAAGCGAATAGAAGCCGATTTCGAGTGGTCGACCACTAAAAATAACGGTCGAGCCGCGTGGGCCATCGTCTAAAGGGTTGTACAGGTCGTACAATTTGTGCTTATCTTCGTTACGAACTATCCGACGGGCTTGGCATGGGCGATACACTGTGGACTGGCCCGGAATGAACTTTAGGAACGCTTTGATCTAAGCTGCCGTCGCCACTTTGTGTCTCTACATTGGTGCCCAGGCGCCGATATATTAGGGTAGCCCCGAAAAGGTATGCGCTCTGAATCGAGCGCCGGTTAATACTGTGTACGTACTACGACAGGTGGTTCGATGAAATTTGGAAATTTCTGCTCCTCGACCGTGCTGACACGTGAACAGTCTGTTGTCGATTTCTTAAAAATCGACAAATCATGTTGGTTAATTGTTTGAATTTATTTAGTTTCAAGTGTACTGTATATCAGATCTAGAGAGGGCAGGTGTTAATCGTTTTAAGAATATTAGCAGAGATAGTTATAAGAGATGTAAAAATTAACACTAGAACTACCAAAGGGGTCAAAATGATCCACTTTGTAATTTTTCATAGAAACGTAGTAAACTTACTGTGATATCTACACATTTGAAAATTTACTGTGATTTTTATTACGACTGCAAAAATTTGTTTCCCTTATATTATGTATTTTTTTCGTACAACTTTCAATCTGATTTCTTTGACTCCAATAAGTATAGCCTAATCGTCGGTAGTTCTGGGGTTAAACAGAAAGAAGGGTTAGGGTTGTATCAGCTTAAGAGAAACTTCTCAGTTTAAATTCAAGTTTAAAATTCAAAACACTGTTATTAAGGTTTTACAGTATCTATTCGAATCGGTCAGATAATTAGAGGGAGGTTCGATGTAAACTGAATTTTCAAACGATAGAGAATCTTAACCCTTTGAACGCTGAATACTCCTGGCCTAAGTGCTTCGAAGGGATGCCAAGCTATCGCTGGTGATGGAGTCTTGTAACTCATACACTGACAATCGTGTTGCATTAATCAAATGACCAAAAAAATTGGCAAACGCATATTTTCGTCCATAATCTCAACGAGCAACTTTTGTCAGCAGTAAAAAGTTAACGACGAAATGTGTGGCCCCAGAAGAAGTCATAAGGCAAAGAAAACAAAAATTGACGAACGCACATATGCGTTCATAGTCCCTACGAGCAACTTCCATCAGACGCATATATACGTCCGTAACACAAAAGGTTAACTCAAAGGTTATACACATTTAAACCACTAACTTATATTCCTATTAACGTACAATAATCACATTATTGGAACAGATGATCACAAAAACTTGAATCTAAATTCGATACGAAAAGTGCTATGTATAAAATTAGAATGTCCTCATAAATGTTTAAGTGGTCAGTATCGTTCGACCGAAAGTAATTTCGTTTGGGTACCTGTGCCACGGAGTTCACGAACTGTCTCGCGTCGCAAATAATACGGCGAAATTTTTATTATCGGAGCGCAATTATTCGGCTATGAATACGCGTTAACGGCAGCCAAAGAGTGGCCGGAAGTCTCTTTTTTTTCTACCGAGTCTCGAACATTTTTCTTCAGCAGAGGACAGAAGTTGCGCGCAAAACGGACTTTAATCTACGTCATAAATATGCATTACCTGGGAGCCATCCCAGGAAGCGGCAGTTAAACCACGCCGAGCATGTTACAGATTACGATTGCGGGAACAGTTCGTAACAGTTTAAACTGGTGGACGGATCTCATACAGTGGCTCACAAATTTGCTCGCCTGTTCTTGACGCGAGCTCTCTTTTCTTTTTTTTTTTTGAAAAATTCCACTCAGACCCTTTGCTTTTCAATGTTTTTCTCTTTTTTTTTTTTATGGCAACAGCCATTTGCTGTTCAACAGATTTTCATTTATCGAGAAGCTTCGACGATTCTGTAGCGGAAGAACAGTTTACGATTGAAAAGACAACTTGTTGATCGTTTCTGATAAATAATTACGTTTTCGTCCGCTTTGTCGATGAAATTAAAGGTCATCAGCCAAGTCGTTCCCTATGAATCTATTCTCAACAGGGAACCCTCGCCGGGATTAGCCCCGATAACTTATTAATCGTTATACAGGTATTAGTCGGTCATGCAACTGGAAACGATGCGATCTATCTCCATTTTCCAACGTTTCAGAGCCAGATAACTAGGTATCGTGAGGTTTTGAAGCGGGAGAGGGGGCAGGAATCCAATATGAGGATCCTGTGGGAGTTTGTAGCCGCAGGAAGGATCGTCCTTGGTTAAGGATACGGGCATCGTCATTATAAATGGGGTGCTTTGAACTCGAGGAACGACGCTGGGAAAGGAGGAAGCCAGGGGTTTGAAGGAAAAGGGGAAAAGCAATAGCTTAACTGTCGTCAGACACTGAGCCACTGACTCTCTCTCTCTCTCTCTGCCTCTTTCCGTCTTTCTTTCTCTCTTTCATTCTCTTACACATATACGTTCGCGATCGTCTATCTTTTCTTTCTCATCCAGCTATTCTCTCTTTCTATTTATTTTCGATAAACGGAGAAAATCCGTGACGTGCAGAAATCAGGACCATTGAAAGGAAATTTCAACGGTGAACTAGTATCAGAGAGGAGACTCGTGCCCCAGCAGGTTCGTACGATGTAATCGAAAAAATATTGGGAACGTATGGAAATATTGTCTGAAATTTACAATTCTTAGTATACACATGGATTCAAATTATTCAGTATTTCAAACGTGCTTATTTTTAATTTAAGTTAAATTAAAAATAAGCAAACTCTGAACACGCATTATTAGGTCAGAGTGTCGTACTGCCATCAAGAAGTCTATCAGTAACAAAACTTAGCTTCAATTCTTTCACACAAAAACGAAAAACAATAACTACCTCCAAAGCTATCCAGAAATGACATACTAATCACCCTTATGCTCTATTTTTTCACTAAAAATACAGCGAGTCCTAATGTTCCACTAAAACCTTATCCCCCTTCCGAAAATTAAAAATACTCGTTTCACCAGCAACCCCTTCTTTATACCCCTCGAAATCGTTACCAATCGGCCCTGTCTGTTTTAAACGTCTATTTTCCGCATCTTCGAATCTCGATCGTCCATGATCGTTCCTCGACTCTTCCGCAAATAGTATAACCAAGATTTTCCAGGTACCCACACACGAAACAGGATTCTCTTACTTAACCAGCCTCCCTTTTGTCCCCACATCCCCTTCCGTATCCAACGTCGATCATCCTCGTTCACCTTATTTCTGCACACGTCCACGTCACATCCTGTCCCTCGGGCTGTTTTCCCCCGTTCTCTTTCTTTCGCCGTCGCGTGCAACGTGGATAATTTTCGTGCGGCCGCAGGTACACGCGCGCGGGTAAGTAACTATGTTGCGCTGGTTATTGGTTTTACGGAGCAGCCGGAGCGATCGAGAATTTCAGCAGGGAAGAGGGCACACCGGATGGGGAGGGGGCCCGGCTCGCGTGCTAGCCAGCGAGTTAATTACGCGCGAAAACAATATTATCGAACGAATTATCGGACAGGAGAGCGAAACTCCGTTAAGTGCAGGGCCGACGGGGCCGCTCATTAACAGCCTCTTCCACTACGTAAATGTACTATACTGGGCGATATCAATTATTTAGGCGGATAGCCAATTGGCTGGATTCAAAGGGAGCCAATGTTCGCTTGCTCCTTTAATGATTTTTTTCTTTCTTTTTTTTTTTTTTTTTTTAAATTTTATCCTCCCCTTTCTTCGCGAGCCGCAACCTTTAATCCCTTTCGCCGTGGGAACCGGGACGAAGCTCTGACCGAGATTTTCATCCGGCTGGAAATTTTTTTCCGATCGTACCTACCTGCTGCGATTATCACGTGCACGCGATCTCGGAAGCGTGTTTTTCTGCGAGCTAAAAGGTGTTTAATTACGAAACGGTTCGTTTTCGGAAGTGGACCACCACTTTTCTGATGCGGGGGTGCATCAGGGTTTGAAGGTACGAGGTTCAGAATTGGTTACTTTATTATTTTTCTGATTTTGCTAGCTTCGTTTGCGATAAAATTTAATTCCCATGTGTTATTTAATTTAATCTATTGTTATAAATGGGATCAAGTCCCATTAGTGGACATAAGGTATGTCGACATAATACGTAGTCGATGTGGCATAGCGTCTTACATAAATATTTATAATAATTTGTACAGTTTATCGTAGTTCATAATAATAGGTTTATAATAACAAAATTTTTATCAGCATTTGATTTATTAGCCTCGATACAGGCATTATAATACAGACATTATAATACATTGCAGTACATTTAATTCTTTTGTTTAATTGTGATGGTACTTTAAGGAAACAGGAGTAATATATTGTTTAATGACGAACAATATTGTGATGAATATTAGATTACTGTAGGATTAGTTGACTTTTGTATAAAAGTTGATAACAGAATTACGTGGTTTCATACTTTTGGCGGTTCATGTAAGAGGCTGACATGCATCACTGATTAAGCAGGTTAAAAATTTTCCAAGAAATCACCTTCGCTAAGTTTGAGCTAAAGACCGAAAAAAATTCCTTCCTTATAATTTCAACAAGTTTCAGAGAGTTCGTTCTCTTCATAATTATTGTTCAGCTGAAATTTTAATGGTAATTCGTCGTCGCAGGAAACTAAAGCTTATAATTATTTATGATTCATGGGTTCGGAAAGTTATAGGTTTACAATGGCTTCAGAGGTAATAACAGGATCTTAAATATTCAACAGCTCGTCAAGTATTAATATATTTTCACTCTGCAGCCGATTTTAACGTAACAACATTTCATATCGAATTAACTACTGAAACCAATCATTGATAATCCAAATGTCACAGGCCAACTTGTCTCACGTTGAAGATTTTCTAGTAACATTCACTTTCTATTTCTTTTTTTTTTGGGAAATTTAACAAATTCGTTGATAGTTACTGCATACGTACTGTAACAGGTTTTCAGTACACGTACAGTACATTTTTTCCCTTAAAATTTTGTAGTCAAACCGTATAATCATAAAAATTATCTACATATGTAACACAGCACAGTGGAACTCCGTTTATCCGTTAACGACATAAATAACACGGTTTATGTACATTTTATTTTGCTCGTTGCACGCTCTTTATACACCTTTACAACAACAGTAACAGCATAAAGTAAAGTTTGTCGAGACTCGACAACTTACGTTCTCTGCACTGCACTTAAAACTTCTTTGATTTCTTTCGGTGTTTATAGGTCTTCCGCGTGTCTATTTTTCGTACTTTTAATGCAGGGATTATACTTTATAGCTCGAATGAAATGTGATTTATTAGGATCCGCGGAAACTGAGTTTTTCTTCAATTCTAAGTTCACGAAGAATATTTAATACCAAGGTGCTACGCAAATTTAGTCTGTCCGTGAATGGGTTAAAACGAATCCCCCATTTTACGAGATCATATAGAGTAAACTGCCTAGTAGATGGACAGAGCCCAGCAGATGGGCAAATTCAGATTTAATTGATAATTATATGAAAACTAGATTTATAATCTATACATCCAATTCTGTTTTTACACGAACTTCTTTTATACGATTATAACCTCGAAGTGAAATTTTGTCTGCTTTGTCTGCAAGTAAAAAGTACCTTAAAACTGTTTAAGATCCTAGATGAAAACTCATAGTTTATTGTATTATTTTTGCTCAATCCTTAAGATTGGAACCAATCTCCTATTTTTCCGTAGATGGAATATATTATTTTTACACGTATTCTTCAGGAACGTATCTATCGTGTAAAAACAGAATTAGGTGTACCATTTTTATTTTATTTTGAAAACAAAACATTTGCTTATTGGTAAAATATTTACTTTAGAGGAAAAAAATTTTTTTGTTATGCCTCTTAACTTTTTGGTTGCTTATAACGTAGTGTAAGCTATCGCCTGATCATTTCGTGTGGTTTCATTTAAATATTTCTAGTTCTGCTTATCGCCGTCTGTCTCTCTTTCTTTAACCCATCCATTTATCGGTGAGAAATCATTCATTTACACGCTACATTATTCATTTACCCAACACAGCAAGTACTTACAGAATTTTTATACTTTTTGTTTCAATAATCCAGTTTTCTTTCTTCACATTTATCGTATTTCATTCCTTACGCATTCCAAACATACAAACCATTCTTTTTCTCGTAATTGAAACAAATGTGTTAACCTGAACATTGCAGCAGCGTTATGGAATCGCTAAATCTACTGGACAGTTTACCCTAGTTCATCGTACGCGTTATTCACTATTAAAGCCGCATTCCGTAATTGCTCTAGCTGTCGTTATCGATAACAGGCCTACCTATCCGCGGGCAGAGGCAGTTGCATAATTTCGGTTTATTAACGGCGAACAGATCCCGTTCCGGATATTTATCGAGCGGCAACCTGAAACTTTTATTACGTTGCGTTCCGGGACGAAGGCGCATAAAAGTGCATCGAACGTGTTGCACGGCTCGGCAAACAAGTTCGACCTGGCCGGTAATCCTCTTTCCTCGGCGCTCGCGATTCGCGTATCCGAAACAAAGACAAAAAGGTAAGAGGAAAAATCCCGTTAGCGCAAATGAAACGGGGCGCATTACTAAATTACAACCGGCGATGAGTTTAATTAAAATCCGGGAGCGGGCGCAGGGATTAAAAGCGTTTCGTAACTTCTTGATAATGGAGGCCCCTCGCCGACACGGGACACGATCGCGTTCGATGGACCCGGTCGGCGTTACAATACGACGATTTTTTAACACGGTGCTGTTCGTACAAGCTAAACTATCCGACGACAATTTTTGATCACGATCACATTAATATGCAACACAGGATTGCTGACCAAAGTATTATTTTTAATTGAATTACACACGGATTAAAGAATCCAATCAATCGTATCATTACCGACTCTAACAGTATCTATGATCGTATAGATTTTTTCTGTGGATCTTCACGTACTTTTAGAAGACAATTGCGTTGATTAATCGATTAATGTTATTTCTAATCGGATAATGCGTTACGTCTCTTCTTTGTTACGCTAAGTTTAATATGTTTGCCTTTTGATTTTTCTTTTTTTCTTTTCTTTTCCTTTGTACATTTTCCTTTCTATGGGCTTCGGTCCATTTATAAATAAAATAACAACAACAATAACAATAATAATAACAACAACAATAATAATAATAATGAAAATAACAATAATAACAGTAATAATAATACTTGGCTAATCAAGTGGGCAGATCTCCCATTTTTTCTCAACAAAGCACTGCCATTGATTATACTTACTTATGTTATTAAATAGTCTTGAACTAGTATTGTTCACAGTTCATCAAATGCATTTTCTGCTTTTTCAAAGTACAATCTTTAATAAACTTAACAAAAGTGAATAGAATCAATGGCAGCGATTTATTGAGGAAAAAATGGGAGATCTCTACATTCGGTTGGCTAGGTGTTAAACACAGTCAATTCCCGTACTATATACTAGTTGAGTTTCAAAAAGTTGTATGAAATCGTGTTTTACGAGGATCGGAGATTAGCGAGTACAGGAAGTGGTAGTAGATTTCAAAAACTGATGGAACTACTATTTTGCTTTGACAACCGCGAGGCATTTATTAGAATTTATTGTACATATTCGTGCATGTAGATATTAAAGCTAATATATTCATATATTTAAAGATTGTAAAAATTGTAAAGATTATTAAAGTGACTTAAGATCATTTATCATTTAAATATCAAAGCATTTTAATAATTAGTTTTCATTGCTATTACTTTCCACAAAAAAATACCTCGAGTTCTTTAACTATCTAATCGTGTTAAAGCGAAATCTAATATTATACAAGCTCCTGAGATTAATCATACACAGTCATCTATTCGAGGTATAAGAGCAATTCACAACGAATAAAATTCTCTATCGTCGAACATTTACTCGTGACTTCAACGCTTTCGATTCTATTAGGTTGTTCGGAAAGTAATTTCGTTTTTTTTTATGATATGTCGAGCTTTGAGATTAAACCTAGGCGTTTCAAATGATCATGAACGGTCGAATTCGATAAATTTAATCTCTTAACGATCTCACGAGTTGTTATTCGCCGATTTGCATCAATTAATGCCTTTATTGTGTCTTCATCAGCCTCAACTGGCCTTCCAGAACGTGGTGCATCTTCAACATCAAAATTGCGGGATCGAAATTTTGTAAACCAGTTTTGACACTGGGGTTCTGTCAATACAT
This sequence comes from Tetrapedia diversipes, assembly GCA_033822845.1. NCBI lineage: Eukaryota > Metazoa > Arthropoda > Insecta > Hymenoptera > Apidae > Tetrapedia > Tetrapedia diversipes. Next base: position 8,038 of record JAOPTO010000942.1, on the reverse strand, counting down.
CTTCTCCATACACAACGGATAATTTTTTCCTTGCTTGAACAGCATTTTTACCTTTTCGATAGTAGAAAAGTGAGAAATACCGAAAATGTTGCTTTTTACTTTCCATATTTGATAGGGCACCAACCAAAAACCACTGGGTAGAATCAATCGAAATTTTTCACAAGCAAGCCTTGCTATATATGCTGTCAAAATATATAATGACCATGCGGCTTAAGTGTGAAGTTGACTATGAAAAAATACAATTAAGCCCTGTGTTAGGAAAAAACGAAATTACTTTCCGAACAACCCAATACAATCGAAAACAAGACTATAAGTTAGAATAAGACATTCCGTTCACCTGTAACAATTGCTAAAGCAATGGTAAAGGTACAGAGACTAGTTATAATGAAACGCGAATGACTATGTGCTCTCTTATAACGAGATTATACTCTACTCAAAGGTGATCGCCTTTCGTGTTTCGCGAAATAATCCAACCTGTGCTATTATCGATTTGCTTTTGTTCGCGAGGGCAGGTTGCCGAATGATATTAACGAAGGCAACAAAACGCTGTGAAAAATTCCCTTCCACGGGCAATTTATTATTTCGCAGCAAAAGAGCGCTTTATTTTGCCGTTATACGTATTATTGATGGATGTACTCGAAGCGAAAAGATTTATCGATTATACGAGCCGGCCGAACGCGCGCTGGTTCCTCATCGGCTCGCATAAAATCGTAAGTTTCGCGTACGAGATATTGGATTTTACGGTGGGATGAAGACGGATAAAAGTCGCTCTTGATTTACGTCCCCTTCGAAATGAACGAAAGACAGCCGGGGGTACGCCAGATTTTATGCCGTTCGCGTAATCATTCGGTCGGGAAAGAAGGGGAACGATTTTTTAATTAATTTTGCGTTCGATAACCGTTTGCCAGGTGAGAGCCGCAAAATATACGTGATTCATGTATACAGGGTGTTCGAACGAAAAATGGGAGAAAATTGAAGAGGTAACTCTATGCAACGTTCTAAGACGAAAATCAAAAGTAACAATATTGTGTTTGACGTTTTGTTTATAAGTTATAAGCAATTAAAAAAAGGAAGCATTTTACGCCTGAGAGCAGGCAAATCTGGTAACACGGTAGGTAACGTCAATCACTACACAGTGATGCTCAGTCATAACCACGTGGGGAATATGACTTACCTTTGCACAGCTACAGAAATGCACGTAGTTACGGCTAAGCATCACTGCGCAGTGATTGACGTTACCTACCGTGTTGCCCAGTTTGCCTGCTTTCAGGCGTAAATAGCCCGTTTCTTAAATTGCTTATAACTAATGAACAAAGCGTTAAATGTAATATTGTTACTCTTGATTTTTGTCTTAGAATGTTGCATAGAGTTACTCCCTAGTCATTGACGTCACCCACCGTGTTGCCCAATTTACCTGCTCTCAGGCGTAAATAGCCCGTTCTTTCAATTGCTTATAATTAATAAACAAAGCGTTAAATGCAATATTGTTACTCTTGATTTTCGTCTTAGAATGTTTCATAGAGTTACCCCCTAGTAGTCATTGACGTCACCTACCGTGTTGCCCAATTTGCGTGCTTTCAGACGTAAATAGCCCGTTTCTTAAATTGCTTATAACTAATAAACAAAGCGTCAAATACAATATTGTTACTCTTGATTTTCGTCTTACAATGTTGCATAGAGTTACCTCTTCAATTTTCTCTTAACTTCGTCCGAACAACCTGTATGTAAATGTTTTTTTTTTCTTTTTAATGTAGAGGAAACGCCAATTCAGTAACAGGACAGCAGAACTGTTTTTAATTATAGTACACTACCGTATAACATATGAAATATCATTTGCGTTGATGTAATTGTGTGTTGGTGGGCGTAAATGAAATGTATATGTTAAATATTAGTATTTAAATTATTTAAATATACGAAGATAATGCAAACTTGTTTGCCGCGTTTATATGAACTCGTGTTATACAGTGGTGCAGTGTAGTAACATAGAGTTCTTGGAGAAATTGATATTTATAAAGGTTGTAGCTACTCGATGTTGAACCCTGAATAAATTAGAATCTCATTCAGGGGCATCAAACTGTTTGATTTTATCGGGGGAGGAAACCGGCGAGTTTTATTGGTTTTCAAGGGGCTTTAGGAACCCTTAGGATAAAAAGGGATAAGACATCATATCCAAGATCTTGGGAATTCGTTCAATTCACTTTGACCCGTATATATCATCATGCATGGTTGACTTGAATACAGAATTCCACGAAAAAACAAACTACCTGACTTACATTTAGTAATTTTATTTATTTATTTATACATAATCCGTACCTTTGGGTTTTGGATGGCTTCCGGTTACACTTTTCTTATTATTTAACTATATCAGACCTTAATCTAACCTAACCCATTTACCCTACCCTATTCTAATTATTATTTTATAAATTAGAAACAATAACTTAACCAACAGATAGAATACATAAATCAATTAGTAAATTAGACTTACATTTAGTAATTTTAATTTCTTTTCTTCAATAACTTTTTCAGTAACTTTTTACTTTACCCATTCTTTCCAACAAGTTGTTCAATGTTTCTGAAGAAATTTGTTATCAGGTCAGAATATTAAAGTAATTTCTTAACGCCTCTCGGAAAATCGTTTCGTAACAGTTTATTGTTTCTTGAAATACATGTGTGCCTCACCAATAAAGCCATATGTTCACTTAAGGGTGATTCTAGAAAAAACCGTGATGGATGATAATCGCAAATATAGTTATCTTATCTATCCCGTACGCCGTGTCTGGGACATTTAGAACGCCATTGAATCAGATTTATAGCCATTGATTGTTCCTTCCGCTTTCGAGGCAATAAATGGAATTTCTTGTCCGGAGCTCCGTCTTCTTTTTTTTTCTTATTCCCCCACCCCCCCCTTCTGCACGCGGATTTCATTGAAAATCTATAACGGAACGCGCGTCCTCCTATCACCTTCCTTTTTTTATCGCCCTTTGCGACTTATCGTCGTACGTATACGCGACATTTACGTTCGCGTAACACATTATGCAAATCACGATGTTATACAGGTGACATTGTTTCACCGTATCGAGAACAATCGCAGATGGTAGTTCTATAACGAGGCAAAACGAGGTATAAATACAGTAGCGGACAAAAGTTTAAGAGTCAACAAAATTAAAATAATTAATTTATAAGGAACAGTATGATAAACAAAATTTGCATTCTATACTGATCAATAAATATTGTTCTATCATAATAACAATAAAAATGAATGTACAGACAATATTTGCATATTTGCACAAAGCTATGTTTTAAATTGTTCTCTCGTCTTAAACTTCTGTCTGCTACTGTACATAACGAAATTGAAATTGGAAGGTTCACATATTCATTTCGAAATATTCTATTTTATGTTTACTCTATGTATGTTATAGTGTATAATGTATATATAGTATAGGTTCCTTGTTGTATGCCAACGCATAGTATTATCTCAAGTTAAGACTACCTACTCATCCTCCAGTAAACATCCCAAAAACCTTTCCTCGATACTCGATGATTGCACCCTCCTGAGCCATTTTCAAACCTTGTCCGCAACACTTCATCCCTCACTAACCACTATCCCAAAACAACCCCCATCTCTCCATTTTAAAGTTATAAAAGTCCCGAATCCTTCCCTGAAAAAAAAGAACAATTTGAGTCATCTTAGGACTTGTACCGAATATTTCTCCGATATTGAAATAAAACCTTCGTCTTTTATTTCGCTGAAAGTTGCATCACTTTCATACACAAAAATAACCTGCGAACTACGGCGGGATACAACATCCTTTTATTTTATTTTAACGAACGCATTTTCTTTCTGTTTCCTCGTTCATAGAGAGGCGAAACGAAATTAAAAAAAGAAAAAAGAGGAGCGCCAGAAACGCGCCGCTTTTCAGGCAATACGTCAAAAATATCGATCTCCCGTGCACGATATCGTGTCACGTCGAAGATAATCTGGATAGTATTTTCGATACAGAATGCCGGTTAACGCGCTCGGCTGAACGTTCGATCCGAAACGATCACGTACAGGCGATTAATTTCACGATTAATCAGCCCGGAATGCGTGGACCGAATGATATTATTGATTTTACTTAACGGCCGCTCCAATTAATACCGGGCAAGCCCCGGGCTTTATCGATGACGGATCATCAGCACGGAGATCGGTGTAAGATCGGCAACGGTGCGCGTAACTTCGCGACTCGAGTAATTAATTCGTTCCGGGACCGCGCGAACATGCTCCTTTGATTCGTCTCATTAGAGATCCATCGTAATTACGATGAGTCTTGGCTACTTGCACACCTGTACGCGGCGAAATTCAAAGGTCAGTCACGCTTATGCGACGAATCCCTCTGTTGAAGTTAACAAACTTGCTCAACAGCGCGCGGTTTCGCCTCACTTTTCCGTTATACTTCCACCTTACGGTTATTATGTTCGCCTGCACGTGGTGGAGGACGTCAGACTGAAACTAAACTCTAGGCGAAAGTTGATTAATTAATTTAGACGAATGATACAACGTGAGAAACGTATCTTTGTAGTCATTAACAAACAGAGTGTCTTTCTATTAGGTGCACGAAGAAGTTTCGGTCTTTCTCTAATTTTGTTTTACAAGTGTGATTCAAGTATTGTATATTAACCTTGGAAGTATTTTCTGTCCTTCTAATATCCAATAATTTAATGAGTATTCAAAAAAGATCGGTGAATTAGTTGAATTAAAAATAATTATACTATTATAGAAAGCTGAAAAAGAGGATTTTCTGTATTTACACCTAATATTAACCCATTAAACTGCCACGATTCCCATTTGAGAATTTTACTGAGGACTGTATGGAAAAATGGCATAAATAACAGCTATTTTTAAACATATAAAATAGTTCATATAATAAAAAGGTATTTTTTTTCTTATTAGTTTTTATTTGTGCAATCTGCCACAATCTCCATTTGGTACCTTTTAAGAAATGTAAAATATTTTAATAACTAAACATAATTTGAATATAATTATACTGTCACACAAATTTTTGTGCATTTTACCTATTTATTTATTTATTTATATACGAGATTAGCCCATTATAGAATTATAAGGAAATTATTACAGTGAGTGAGGTATTAAATATCTGTAGGAAGTTAAGCCGTTAAGATTCGAACGATACGGCAGTTAGAAACATATAAACAAGTGACAGGTGAATGACCGAGAGAGTGCGAATAAAAATAAGAGTGAGGGCGGTGTATTAGGGCATAAACAAGTGACAGGTGAATGACCGAGAGAGTGAGTGAAAGAGAGTGCGAATGAAAATAAGAGTGAGAGCGGTGTATTAGGGGCAATAGCCGAAAAATCTGTGTATGTGAGAATGTGAGTGAGTGATGTGTATATCTAGGAAGGATGCATGACGAAAAAGGACAGTCTTTTGTGAGAATTTGCGAGTGTAAAGAGAGAGAGTGTGCGAGATTAACGTTAAGCTTAATATTAAATTGCCATTACACAAAACCTTGTTAGATTCATTTAATATCCCACAATTTTGGGGGCTCGTCCGGGATAAACTCAACAGAATCAATCAAGGTTTAAATTGAGATTCATAATTAATAGAAGGTGTCGTTTGTGCTAAAACGAGATGGCAACAAGAAGTGCAATTGAGTTTTCCGTGCAAGAATTGAGAGAAAAACTCAGGAGTCGCGGCCTAACCGCTACTGGCGTTAAAAGCGAGCTTATCGGCAGATTGATGGAAGCAGATCCATCCGGCCTATGGGTTCAAGAAGAGGAAAACCCACCCAACGTTGACGCACCGGTGGTACAACCGGAAGCAACTGCATTGCATGTAAGTACGAACGAAATAGAATACATGCGTCGTGAAATGGAGTTGATGCGAAAGGAAGAGGCACTTGCCAAACGTGAGCTCGAACTTGCACGAAGAGAAATCGAGATTCTGCGTAGCCAGCAACGGTCGAATTTGAATATGGAGTCGCGGGAAAACCATGATTTAACGCCGCAGGAACCTGCAATTCAAATAACCCCAAGGAGACACACGGTAGAAACAAATAGAGTAAATATTGGCGCAATTTCAGAGTTGTTAAATTATTTTGACGGAAGAAGCGAGCTCTATGATACTTGGGAAAGGCAGGTGACATTTTTGCAAGCCACGTACCAATTATCAGACGACCTCACCAAAATAATGATTGGTATGCGTCTCAAAGGAAGAGCACTCGATTGGTTTCATTCGAAAGCCGAATACGTCATCATGCCGGTAAACGAATTGTTAAGAAACATCAGGGAGATGTTCCAAAGGCGTCAAAGCAGAGTTCATCTTCGGAAGCAATTCGAGCAACGAATTTGGAAACGAGAAGAAACGTTTAGTGCATACCTCCACGAGAAGCTAATATTAGCTAATTACATCGCCATAGATGAAGAAGAAGCAGTGGAATACCTCATAGAGGGAATTCCAGATGCAGCATTGCGAGACCAAGCCAGAGTGCAGCGCCTGAAGACGAAGGAAGACCTGCTAGAGGCCTTCGAGCAGATATCGCTACGCGGACGAGGACACCAGAGTAACATCCCTACAAGAACCAACAGCGGTCCAATGCAGCGACGGGATGCGGTTCAGGACAAGACGGAAGTCAGGTGTCATAATTGCGGTATGCGAAAACACTATGCGGCCGACTGCCCAATGCGCAATAAAGGTACGAAATGCTTTGAATGTCGTGAGTTTGGTCACATTGCAGCGAAATGTCCAAGGAAAAACGCGATTGTAAAGGATACATGTAGTGTTTCGGAAATAGCGGACGGTAAATACCATAAAGAGGTTACGATCAATAATCAAAAAATGTCAGCCCTCATAGACACGGGTAGTGATTTATCACTGATGAGCGCGGATCAGTATATTAGAATAGGTTCGCCTAGATTAATACAAAAAGAGATTAGCTTTCGCGGGATTGGGTCCGAGAGTAACAAAACATTAGGAGAATTCACAACTTCTATCGAAATAGATGGAAATTGCTACTCGATTCTGATACGCGTAGTATCGAACACGTTGATGCGGCATGAATTATTGATCGGAGCTGATTTCTTACGCAAAGTCGAGTTGAATATTAAGGACGGTAAAATTTCGGTTATAAAACCTTCGAAAAACTCCGTAAACGCGAGCGCGCTGCCCGAGATATTTAAAATAGATATTGAATTCGAAAACAATCCGGTAGATTTGACGCATATTGAAAACAAAGAGCATAGGGAAACAGTTCGGCGGTTAATAGAGTCATATAGTCCAAACAAAACACGTGAAACGAATATTGAAATGTCTATTGTCCTAACGGATAATGAACCGGTATACCAGAGAGCAAGAAGATTAGCACCATCTGAGCGGGAAGAAGTAAACCATCATGTAACTGAATGGTTGCGCAATGGTGTGATTCAACCGTCCCTGTCCGAATATACGAGTCCGGTGGTATTAGTAAGAAAGAAAAACGGCGATTCGAGACTATGTATTGATTACCGTCAGCTCAACAAAAAAATAGTGAAGGTCCGGTTTCCACTTCCAATAATAGAAGACCAAATAAATGCATTAGAGAGCGCGAAAGTATTCACGACCCTTGACTTGAAAAACGGATTTTTTCACGTCCCGATCGAGGCAAAAAGTAGAAAATATACCTCGTTTATTATACCTGACGGACAATATGAATTTTTGTATGCTCCTTTCGGCCTGTGCAATTCCCCGGCAATTTTCCAAAAATTTATAAATACAATGTTCGCAGATCTCATTAAACAGGAGAAGGTGTTAATTTACATAGACGATTTCATCATTGCCTCGCGAGACCATAATACGGGATTAGGAATATTACAAGAAGTACTACAGGTCGCTTCAGATCACGGGTTAAGGTTTAATTGGGGAAAATGTTGCTTTCTGCAGACGCGAATACAGTTTCTAGGTCACATAATTGAAAATGGAACAGTTCGTCCTTCCGAAGATAAAATAGAGGCAGTTATGAAATTTAAGCAACCCGAAAATATCAGACAAATACAAAGTTTTTT
>JAOPTO010000941.1:30000-40996 GCA_033822845.1 Tetrapedia diversipes | reverse complement strand
GTGAACTGCAGAACACATGAACATCGACATTTCGAACGCACATTGCGGTCCACGGATACAATTCCTGGACCACGCCTTGCTGAGGGTCGTTTACGTAACCTATATACTGCTTGCGTTGCGTTTTGCTTTCTCCTTCATGTTTCACCTCTGCGAGAACGATACGATAATACCCCGTCGTCGGTCGGTCCCCTTGTCGAATGGGGGGACTCGTTTCCGAGTCGGGAGGGATGTTCTCGTTAGAGAGATCGAGATTATCTCGATATAATCGGAGGAGATGCATGCGTATACGTACGAGCGATCGTTGAACGTTCGTCGGCGTTCGTCGCGGAGGTGTGTGCCTCCTTAAAAGACTTTGACCCCCGGATCGTACGCGCGTGCGCGTGCGGCGCCGAGTGTGTGGGATGTATTTATTCACGGAGGGAAACCTTTCGGGCGAACCTGCGAGAGTGCTGAAATGGCGTCGTGAGTCGTCGGTTCGATTTTTGTTCTAAAGATCTTACTTTGACGACCGCCCATTGTTAAAGCACCGCTTCGTCCGTACTTGTCAGGTTTCTATTGTTGTTTTTTTTACCCGTGTTAAATACAAACAGTAACCCCCACGGCATCCGCCACTCGCTCGATCCGAGAGGTGTCGTCAAGTCGTTTGGAGCACACCAAAATTACATATACCCGCGCCCCCGACGTCGTTTGAAATGAAACGACTGAGAGTCACAGAAAGAGAACGAGCGACGTAAATAAGATGGGAAAGAGAGGAAGAGGGACAAGAGACTCGGTGTGCGTGTGTATTGTACGCTGCCATTTTGACTTTTCTTACCCCGATCGACGACGGGTTACGATTATTCGTTAAAAGAGCCCCAGGGAAGAGAGGAGAATATCTTTTCCCCTTTGGCGCGGCTATGTTCGAATAAATCAAAGACTCGTCGATAACGGTCGGGAGTTGGCAGCCGCTGCATCCACGCTCTGTGTTGGTCACCCCATGCCATTTTCGTTGTCGATCGCGAGAGACCGCGCAACCAGAAGCCGGTCGTCCAGTCCCTGGAAAGAGAAAAAGAAGCTTGTCTATCTCCACTTGCGTGCGTTCTGTTTTTTGTCCCTTTTACGTTCTCTCGTACATATAAAAAGAGTTTGAGATCCGTGTTGCGCACCTCCGACTCACCCCGGCCTGGTCCTTCGTTCTGAAGGATCTAGGGTAATAATAAAGAATCGGGATGACTATGAGGAGGATCGGTGCGCCGTTTCGATGCTCTTTTTTTTTTATATTGTACACAGAGAGACGTTCGAGATTAAAGGGCGAAACGATATATAGGAACCGCTGGAGAATAGTTTTATACCAAGCATTGCTTTTTTTTTTTTTTAAATACAGGACGGACGTCAAAAATCCGGGAAATTCTTCGGTTGTCCAGCGAGCGTCTCTCCGATTCGAATCTGCGATATAAATTGGCACTATGGTGCGGTGCATAAAACTAAGAATCCATGTTTCTTGTACAAAGGTCTTTTCGACTTTCGACTATACCTTCTCTCTCTTACTTCTTTTTTTTTTGTCGCCACTCTCAACTGTGCGTAACTCAGGTTTTTTTTTATTGTTGTTGTTACGCATACAATAAAAATACACGTATATGACGACCTCAGAGTAGGCGAGATTACCCGCTGAATTTAAGCATATTACTAAGCGGAGGAAAGGAAACTAACAAGGATTTCCTTAGTAGCGGCGAGCGAACAGGAATGAGCCCAGCACTGAATCCCGCGGTTCTGCCGCTGGGAAATGTAGTGTTTGGGAGGATCCGTCTGTCCAGTGACGTCGAACCGCGTCCAAGTCCATCTTGAATGGGGCCATTTACCCATAGAGGGTGCCAGGCCCGTAGCGACCGGTACGCGTTTTCGGGAGGATCTCTCCTTAGAGTCGGGTTGCTTGAGAGTGCAACCCTAAGGGGGTGGTAAACTCCATCTAAGGCTAAATACGACCACGAGACCGATAGCGAACAAGTACCGTGAGGGAAAGTTGAAAAGAACTTTGAAGAGAGAGTTCAAGAGTACGTGAAACCGTTCAGGGGTAAACCTGAGAAACCCAAAAGATCGAATGGGGAGATTCATCGTCAACGGCGCTGGCTCCCGTCGGTGCGCGATGCCCCGAATGGACCTTCGTGGTTCCACGGCGAGGGCACACCACCTTCGGCTTGAATGTTCCGGTGCTGTAGTCGTGCACTTCTCCCCTAGTAGAACGTCGCGACCCGTTGCGTGTCGGTCTACGGCCCGAGAGGGCGCCTGTTTCGTCGCCATGCGCGCACGCGACAGACCCTCGGTCGCCCGACCGGCTGCACGACGGTACTCGCACGGTATCGGGCCGCAACAAATCCATTCTCGAATGTGTGTGCGTCAGGCCCGCCGCAAGCTAGATCAGCTTCAACCCGGAGGTACGGACCTGGTGCCGTCCCCGGGCATGACCAGCTGTTGGCAGGCGGTGTCCTGGGACTGGCCAAGCTCTGAATTACCGGTCGGCGACGCTACTGCTTTGGGTACTCTCAGGACCCGTCTTGAAACACGGACCAAGGAGTCTAACATGTGCGCGAGTCATTGGGATGCATAAACCTAAAGGCGAAATGAAAGTGAAGGTCGGCCTAAGGGTCGACCGAGGGAGGATGGGCACCGTTACGATGGTGCCCCGCACTCCCGGGGCGTCTCGTTCTCATTACGAGAAGAGGCGCACCCAGAGCGTACACGTTGGGACCCGAAAGATGGTGAACTATGCCTGGTCAGGACGAAGTCAGGGGAAACCCTGATGGAGGTCCGTAGCGATTCTGACGTGCAAATCGATCGTCGGAACTGGGTATAGGGGCGAAAGACTAATCGAACCATCTAGTAGCTGGTTCCCTCCGAAGTTTCCCTCAGGATAGCTGGCACTCGTTTCGAACGCTGACGAGTCTCATCTGGTAAAGCGAATGATTAGAGGCATTGGGGCCGAAACGACCTCAACCTATTCTCAAACTTTAAATGGGTGAGATCTCTGGCTTGCTTGGATCAATGAAGCCACGAGATCTTGGATCAGAGTGCCAAGTGGGCCAATTTTGGTAAGCATAACTGGCGCTGTGGGATGAACCAAACGCAGAGTTAAGGCGCCTAAGTCGACGCTTATGGGATACCATGAAAGGCGTTGGTTGCTTAAGACAGCAGGACGGTGGCCATGGGAGTCGGAATCCGCTAAGGAGTGTGTAACAACTCACCTGCCGAAGCAACTAGCCCTGAAAATGGATGGCGCTGAAGCGTCGCGCCTATACTCCGCCGTCAGCGGCAAGAGGGGAGTGACGTGCGTCCTTTGACCCCTCGTGGGTGTGGACCGTCCTCCATGAAGCCCTGATGAGTAGGAGGGTCGCGGCGGTGTGCGCAGAAGGGTCTGGGCGTGAGCCTGCCTGGAGCCGCCGTCGGTGCAGATCTTGGTGGTAGTAGCCAATACTCCAGCGAGACCCTGGAGGACTGATGTGGAGAAGGGTTTCGTGTGAACAGCCGTTGCACACGAGTCAGTCGATCCTAAGCCCTATGAGAAATCATATGTAGATGAGGTGTCCTAACATATGTAACACGCAAAATTTGAACGAACGAGACTATGTAAAAACACACACCCATCGGGCGAAAGGGAATCCGGTTCCTATTCCGGAACCCGGCAGCGGAACCGTATACCATTCCGGGCCCTCATAGGAGTGCTCGTCGGGGTAACCCAACATGACCTGGAGACGCCGTCGGGAGGTGCGGGGAGAGTTTTCTTTTCTGTATAAGCGTTCGAGTTCCCTGGAAACCTCTAGCAGGGAGATAGGTTTTGGAACGCGAAGAGCACCGCAGTTGCGGCGGTGTCCGCATCTTCCCCTCGGACCTTGAAAATCCAGGAGAGGGCCACGTGGAGGTGTCGCGCCGGTTCGTACCCATATCCGCAGCAGGTCTCCAAGGTAAAGAGCCTCTAGTCGATAGATTAATTTAGGTAAGGGAAGTCGGCAAATTGGATCCGTAACTTCGGAATAAGGATTGGCTCTGAGGAGCGGGGCGTGTCGGGCTTGGTCGGGAAGCGGGCTTGGCTGACGTGCCGGGCCTGGGCGAAGCTGAACGGGCAAGCGATATTTATATCGCCCCCGGGATCCGAGCTCGGTCCCGTGCCTTGGCCTCCCGCGGATCTTCCTTGCTGCGAGGCTTCCGTGGCGGCTTGCCGTCGTGGTCGCTCTCTTCGGCCGCCATTCAACGCTCAGCTCAGAACTGGCACGGACTAGGGGAATCCGACTGTCTAATTAAAACAAAGCATTGCGATGGCCCTTGCGGGGGTTGACGCAATGTGATTTCTGCCCAGTGCTCTGAATGTCAACGTGAAGAAATTCAAAAAAGCGCGGGTAAACGGCGGGAGTAACTATGACTCTCTTAAGGCGAGTCAGTGGCCCGGTGGTTAGGGTGCCAGACTCGTAATGCGAAGGTGCCGGGTTCGATTCCCGGTGTGGCCAAAAATTTCTGGTGGGTTTTTTCCCCTTCCTTTCGCATTGCGGGGATGTCCCTTGGCTGCAGGACCACGGAGGAACTCATCCCGTAATTTTCTGGGGTTATCCGGAATTTTACGGGACGTTCCTAAGTCGGTCATCTCTACCCTCACGGGTACTCGCCGCCCTGCTCCTACTGACGGAGTTAGGGTAAAAGGAGGTGTTCCGGCGAACAACGGTCTTCAGGGTTGCCAGCCCGGTCGACCGGAACCTAGGAAGCCGGCGTGATATTAAATGGAAAAGCCTCGGATGGACAATATTGCGGATCGCTCCCTAGCGGTTCGCTCCCGGCCCGAAACGAAGAAACTGCGGACGACCTACACCTACACCAATGCGAAGAACCCGGATGCGGAAGATCCTTCACCACCTCAAGAGGACTCGGAGTACACAGAAGACGCGCCCACCCAACATCTGTGGACAAATCAATGCCAGTACCTGTGAAAGCTAGATGGACCTTGGAAGAGACGACCATGCTCGCTAGAGAAGAAGCCCGCCTTACGATAGCTGGAGAAAGATTTCTGAATCAGGCCTTGGAACGAATATTCAGACCTCGCACGGTCGAGGCCATCAAAGGACACCGCCGTAACACCCAGTACAAGAGCCTGGTTCAGAAATTCATCACAGAAATAACATCTGAATGCGAAGACCGGCGGCCAGCACAGTCACCTCCAGCAAGCCTTCACTCTAACGACATGGACGACAAAATTCAGGCCTACTTAGCATCCCTCCCAGAAACCAGTGAGGAATCTTACCACTCGGATGAACTCCAGGATATAGCTGACCACCTAAAAACCAGGACGAAAGAGGAAACGCTAGAGCGTCTTGATACCTACCTGCGCAGGATTCACCCACCACCGAAGAACCGCTACCACCGAAGAGAGATACCACGACCAGAGCTGACACGCAGACAGAGGAGAAGGCACGAATACGCTACCACCCAGATCCACTGGCGGAAGAATCGAGCGCGATGTATACGAAACATTCTTGGAGGAACATCGTCGCACAAGGAGCTACCAAGGGAAATAATGGAACCCTACTGGAGGAAGATAATGACGGAAGATAACAATGCATCTCCGGCAATAGAAGAGCCCCAGGCTGTCTTCCAAGATATCTGGAACCCCATTGAGGAAGGGGAAATTAAGAAGGCCATCCTGCCACTCAGCACGGCAGCAGGGCCAGATAGAATGACAGCCAGACAGCTTAGGGCGATGCCGTTGAGAATCCTCCAGAGGGTATTGAATATCGTCATCTTCTGTAGAAGACTCCCCAAGATCCTCCGGACTGCAAGGACGGTGTTCCTGCCCAAAACAGAAGACCCTAGCGGACCAGGAGAATTTAGGCCCATCACCATACCGCCTGTTCTAACCCGATGCCTCCATAAGATCCTTGCCGCCCGGCTGTCAGGAAAAATTAGCATCGACAACCGGCAACAGGCATTTAGGACAGACACGGATGGCTGCAGAAATAACACCTTCCTGCTGGACCTAATTCTCCGCTATCACCATGGCCGCTTCAAGGATGTATACATTGCTTCCCTCGACGTCAGCAAGGCCTTCGACTCTGTCTCGCATGCAGCAGTAACATCGGTCATCAAAACACTCGGATGCCCAGGAGAGTTCGCCGAGTATATCAACACCATATACCAAGACGGTGCGACCATGTTGGAAGGAGAAGGATGGAACTCGTCACCTATCCATCCACGAAGGGGTGTCCAACAGGGCGATCCCCTCTCCCCGATAATCTTCAACATGGTCACACACCGAATGCTGGAAAAACTCTCCTCGGACATCGGATGTAGGATAGGACGCGAATGCATCAACGCCGCAGCATTCGCTGATGACCTAATCCTCTTCGCCACAACACCGAGAGGCCTTCAGAAAGCAATAGACGTGGCCACAGGATTTCTGAAGGAGTGCGGAATGACGGTGAATCCCGCCAAGTGCCTCACCATTGGAGTCAAAGCCAATGCCAAGTTAAAGAAGACCGCCGTGGACATTGACACCAAGTTCCACTGTGATGGCGCTGTCTTCCGGACATTACAACGTGGAGAAACAATCAAGTACCTCGGGGTGAAATTCACACCACAGGGAAGAGCGAAGATCAGGCCACAAGAGATTATCTGTCCGGGAATAGAAGCCCTCACCAGAGCCCCCCTGAAACCACAACAACGACTGTACGCGTTGCGAGTCGGACTTATCCCGCGGGTCTACTACCAACTGGCCCTCGGAGACGTCACCATAGGAACGTTGAAGAAGGTGGACGTTCAAGTTCGACAAGCAGTGCGGAAATGGCTCAACCTCCCCCATGACGTTCCAACGGCGTACTTCCACGCGGACATCGTGGATGGAGGACTAGGCATCCCTTCCCTCCGGTGGGTTGCACCACTACTACGCAAGGGAAGGCTGCAGTCGCTTAGGGGTGGTGACGGTCAACTTGAAGATGGTCAGGTGGCCTCCTACCTGGATAAGGAAATTTCCATCTGTCAACGACGCCTGACAGAACATCAAGAACTGGTGACCTCAGAGGATATCAACGCGAGATGGAGAAGTCTCTTGTACGCTGCGATTGATGGGAAGGGACTCCAAGGAGCAAGGAGCGTGCCCGCACAAAATCAATGGGTTGGCGATGGAACACGTCTCATGAGTGGCAGAGACTACGCCAATTCCATTAAGGCGCGCATTGGAGCCCTCCCTACAAGATCTCGTACAGCCAGGGGAAGACACTCGGATAGGAGGTGTCGTGCTGGCTGCACAGCGCAAGAGACACTCAACCATGTGGTTCAGCACTGCCACCGAACACATGGATTGAGAATCAAGCGACACAACGCCATA
This sequence comes from Tetrapedia diversipes, assembly GCA_033822845.1. Classification (NCBI taxonomy): domain Eukaryota; kingdom Metazoa; phylum Arthropoda; class Insecta; order Hymenoptera; family Apidae; genus Tetrapedia; species Tetrapedia diversipes. Next base: position 33,657 of record JAOPTO010000941.1, on the reverse strand, counting down.
GTCGCATATATATCGCGGAATCTGAGGCACCAGGGCTACAAGGTCCAGGAGGAGCCCCACTACACGACAACCGATGGCTTACGTAAACCGGACATCGTGGCAACAATGGGGAGGACGACACTTGTGATTGACGCGCAAGTAGTGAGTGAGCAGACGGATAGGAATGTCGCCCATGAGAGGAAGGTCCGATACTACTCTCAGAACACCGACATGGCCCACCAGATCCGGGTCACAGAAGGGAGTAGTGACATAACCTATCTGTCGGCTACTATATCCTGGAGGGGTCTCTGGAGCCAAAAATCAGCTGAGGGGCTAGTACGTCTAGGGGTCATCAAGAGAGGCGAATTAAAGATCCTCTCAACTAGGGCGCTAATCGGGACACTGGCGGCGTTCAACGTGTACACAAAGATGACAACGGTCCGGCGTGTGGGTGTAGGCTAAAGTAGGGAATCCGCGGAATCAACGTAATATCGGTGCTACCTACCTATAGGTATAAGTATTTCCCCAGATGTATATATGTATGTAAGAGTATGTATAAACTGAGAAATGTAATAAAGGGAAATAAATTTTTTTTTTTTAGCCAAATGCCTCGTCATCTAATTAGTGACGCGCATGAATGGATTAACGAGATTCCCTCTGTCCCTATCTACTCCCCTCAGGGGCTGGGTGGCCGGTGGAGGCTCCAGTACGGGCTTGACGAACCCGAGGTGCCTGAATCGTTGGCGTACCCAGGCCATGGGGTGCAAGCGCATATTGGGTAGCGGGTCTCTTCGGAGACTCAGCCTGGAGTATGACCAGTATGACTCTAACACTGGTACCACGGGAGGTTGACTTGTTAGCCCGAGGGTCGGTGTCCCCCTCAGTCAACCAATTGGTGTTGGCCTCGTGGTGGCAGATGGTATAGCCCATATCGCGGGCGAGGGCGTGAAACCCCGGCGGGTGAGCTGCGCTCAAACAGCTCGGGCGCCAGCCTGCAGAGCTGGAAGTGATTTTAGAAAGGTCGCCCCCCACACCAGGGTATCTGACAGCTTGCACTGGTCGGTTAAAAAGGTAGCAGCCGTGCGCGGTGGCGGCTGCGCGCTGGTTGGGCGTATCCCAACTCCTCGCCCATGGGGGCCGTGTAGGTAAGGCTATGCCAGGTACTGCACGTTAAATCAAAATGACGTTCTGTCCCTATCTACTGTGAAATTAAGTTTCGATACGCATATAAAACTAGAAATCCTGGTAGTGTAAACTGGATTGTGCAGCTTCCCAGCTACGCCTTTCAGCATGTTATTTCAGAAGGTAGAGTATTCTTGGATTGGAGTTCATATAAGTTAAAAGAATATATAAACATCGTAAGATGTTATAAGTGTCATACTTATGGGCACATCTCAAAATATTGTTCTGTACCCAAACAGCTGTGCGAGTTCTGTGGTAGTGCTGAGCATTCAGCACAGGAATGTAAGGATAAGGAAAAGCCAAATTGTCCAATTTGTTTTAAATTTAAAAGAAAGGACGTTCAGCATAGCCTTAGGAGCAAACAATGTCCAGAGTACTTGAGGCAGGTTGAGCTGTATAAAAATAAATTAAAATGGACTTGAGAATCGGCCAAATAAATGCCAGGAGATCTATGGCAACAGCAAGTGAAATCAGGAACTTATTTGTTTGTGATAAAGTGGATGTTGTTTGTCTGCAAGAGCCGTATATTTATAAAAGAAATATATGTGGGTTTAATATGACATCTTTGAAGGTTATTTGTCCATGTGTTTCCACACCATGGGTAGCTATTATAGCTAAAAGGGAATTTGATCTTTTCTCTTTAACTAAATATGAAAATGAACATTTGATGGTCACGCAAGTCACATGCGAAAAACTTAGCTTTTATATAATCAATATGTACTGCCAGTTCTCAATATCTTTTGATAAATTTGTTAAGGACCTGGAGAGATGTCTAGATGGGCTGAAGTCAAAGAAAATATTAATAGTTATGGATGCAAATGCCAAATCAACTTGTTGGTTTTCCAGTCATACGGATGATAACGGAAGGAAGTTGGAAGAGCTTATTTTTGAAAGAAATTTACTCATTTTGAATAAACCTTCTAGTCGTACAACTTTTGAAAGTACGCAAGGAGCATCTAATATTGATGTCTCGATCAGCATGCCCAGTTTAAATCGTTGTATAAAGTCATGGGAGGTGACGGATTTAATTACCGTTTCCGATCATAATATGATATTAATAATAATAAATGTAACCATGAGAGCAAAGAAAAATCTGGAATTAGAGAAGATGTTCAATGTAAGGCGTGCTGATTGGGAGAGATTTAATATTTTGCTGCAAGAAATTTTTGAAGAGGAAACAATTGATATGATGGAAAACTGTAGCATCGATGACATGATAAATGTTTTTAATAACAAAATGAGTCAAGTGTGCAGGGAATCTATCCCCTACAAGAAATTTAGCGGCGGATCAGTTCCTTGGTGGACTGATTCGTTGACGAAGTTGAGGAAAGAGGTTAAGAAATATAAGAGGCAATTGTCAAGAGCGAGGCGATTAAATCTACTTGATATGACTGATCTGTATCTTTCCAGATACAGAAGTTCTAGAAATAAATACGTTGCGGAATTAAGAAAACAGAAAATTCGGTCGTGGAAGGATTTTGTAGAGAAAGAGGGTAACAAGGATCCTTGGGGGATTTTACACAAAATAGCAAGAAATAAGTTACATAAAGCTTTTTCAGTTGGAAGCCTAAAACTCCCTAATGGAGAATATACGTGTTCATGGAAAGAATCTGTGGAAGTTTTGAGTAAAAAATTTTCTCCTGAGGATGACTTGGAAATGGAAACAAATTACCATAAAGATGTTAGACAGCAAAATAAGATGTATAAAAATTTTAATCTGGAACCTAAAATAACTGAGACTGAAATAAATGAGGCTATAAATAGAACAAGAAATAGGAAGGCTGCAGGAGAGGATTGCTTTGGGCCTGAAATAATAAAAAATGTATGGAAAAGTAGAAGAGACATTTTGTTATTGATATTCAATAGATGCTTCCTTGAAGCTAAATTCCCTAAAGCCTGGAAAACTGCAAAATTGATTATTCTGCCTAAAAGAATGGATGTTGATTTTAAATCACTAAACTCATATAGACCGATATCGTTGCTTCCCACTATAAGCAAAGTATTTGAAAGAATAATTGTAGGTAGAATACAATCCGCATACGACCAATGCAACCTAAGTAGTAATAGGCAATTCGGTTTTAAAAAAGGGATGGGCACTGAAGATGCCCTCCTGGATTTTGATTATGAAGTGAGATCTACGGAAAAGAAGTATGTGATGGTGATTTTTATGGATATTGTTGGAGCTTTCGATCACTTATGGTGGCCAGCAATTTTAAATCGATTAATTGCTGCAAACTGCAGTACTACTATGGTGAACATAGTTAGTAGTTATTTTTCTGCAAGAAAAATTTTGATTAAGAATAACTATGAAGAAGTCACATATAAAATAAAGCGTGGTTGCCCTCAGGGCTCGATTTTCGGCCCTGCCGCATGGAATTGGACGTTGGATAAATTTCTGCAAGAAATAACTGGAACAATTTCGGAAGAGGAAGCGAAAGTGATAGCGTATGCGGATGATATTCTATTTATAATTAAGGGAAATTCGAGAGTTGACCT